>RSEF01000006.1:3818654-3859063 GCA_003993805.1 Himantopus leucocephalus
ATCTCCAGAGGTCCCTTCCAACCCTGACCATTCTGTGATTTTGGGTGCTCTAAAGCTAAAGATAAAATGGAAGCACTCAGCATCTCCACACAGGTCCTAGTCAATATAATTTCTCATGACGTAGCATCTTCTAGAGTAACTTACTTCAAATAAAATNAAGTTGAACACTGATTTTGGTTTAGGATAATGATTCTACAAGGTGCAGGTTAACAGGGAAGACCCACAGCATTTAAGTTTGATATACATGTGAGAGCTCTTAAATTCTGTGAATCAGTCTTCTGCTTCTCAAAAAGTTTGCTACACTGTGACAGCTTGATTAAATGGCGTGTTCCTCTACCCTGCCTTTCTTCCACTGCTATTAGCCCAATAATACCTTTATAAATGTTTATAATAGTATAGCTTCTTCCATCATATGAATTGAAACAATTACACAAATATAAAGCACAAAGACTGCATGAGGGTTTATAATGGTAATGCCAGAAAACAAACAAAAGTAAAAAAACATGAAACAAGTGTACCAGTAAGATATTTTAAGAAGTAGATCAGTCCTTATCAGCAAATAACAGGTTTAGACTCTCTTTTCTAGCTGTAGTCAATAGACAACACTGTTCTTTATCTAACCTAAGCACAGGAAAAACTTCACAGGAGTAAAGCAATTAATAGCTGACTTCAAATATAAGTAAACTGTATTAGCAAAGTTCAGAGGAATTCAGTTTTACATTTAATCCAGACTAATACATCCAACTCTCATTACCATTAGCAAATTACTGTATAAAGCTTTCACTTACAAAAAGATAAGTTAGTTCCTTTAGACTATGAAGGAAAATCATTCATCATAAGAACGGGGACTGCAGACTTAATAAAGCCTATTCTGTTAAAAGATAACAATAAAACGTGCCTGCTGCAACATGTATTTCTCCTTGTAGGAGAAAAGCTTCTCATATTGCAGAGCTCAGTTTCCATCTTTGTAAGCAGGCTTATAGTTAATTTGATTCATTTTGTCCTATTCTGGGCTTCATATCTGTTTTCATCCTTATGCTTCAGTATTGCTGGAATGAGAACAGCTGTGAATGGGCATGTTACTATCAGCACGTTCTTTGGAGGATCTGTACATGGGGTCTGAGAGCAGTCTAAATAGGTCTGCTGCTATTCTGAAGAAAGGAAAAATGACAAATTCATAAATCTTCTGTCAGTATTAAGCATCTTATTTTCAGCAACATTTTCCATCTCTGAATTCTACCTTCTTCATTCCATAAAAATGTATTCAAAGGGAATGTAAGCTGTAGCTGAAGTTACATTAGGTAGTTGCATTCTTTTTTTCACTATATAACTGTGGATTTCACGCAGAAATTTTATTCTGCAGATTTTATTCTGAAATCACATCACACACAGCAACAATAAAACCGTATCTTCTCCTCTGTTCTGTTCCTGTTCCAGGCTCTAGCTTGCGATACTCCAAAGAAGGTTAAAGTTCAGAAGGAGAAGGCAAAGATGATTTTATGCTGCCTTAGTTTCCCTCCAGGCTTAGATACCCAAGCAGAAGTCATCACTGTTGTGAACTAAATTTCCAAGTTACCTACAGGCTGCTTTGCACCTTAAGAAAGCACTAAGCCAAGAACTGTTTACCCTCTAGTCCCACATCCAACATAAGAATTCCTATAAAGCTGTAGAAGGTGACCGATGCACCAGGTCTATGCACATCAAATCCTGAAAAAAATATAAGGCTTGAACAAGTTACATCTTCTGTACATAATATAACAGCAAAGGAATAGAAAAATTGGAATCTACCATTTTATTTTGACCCTTGCTAAGCAATTTTCTGATAAAAGTTTCCATCCAAAAATTCAGTTAAAATGTGGAAAGAAAATGGGGGAAACTGCAGGATCGCGAAGAAAAAGTCAGTTAAAAATAAGCTGAAACAAAATGACAAATAAAAGTTGTAGTTTTCATGGGTTGTAACTGACAGACACCAGTCTGTTTATTTAGGATGCACTCTAGTGGACACACATATAACAAAGTAAAACAAAGATACAAATGTTACGAAAAGCTAGAAAATGAAAGCCACGTGTTGGAAGTAGTAATTAGAATTATTTACTAGCATGTTTTAAAATACTGTTTTATAACTTGAACATATTTCCTAATTAAATATGAAGGCTGTGTGAAGGCTGAAATTTATGTCGTCAACATGACTGGACATAAAATGTAAATGATCACAAGTTACTTATCAATTTTTGAAAATTTTAATCTAAATAACAAGACTCAGTTATACACACTGGCTCAAAAGAGAAGCTCCAACTATTTATCCAGTTACTCCATCCCTTTGAGATTGGTACAAGAAACTGCTGTGCATACAGTGTTAATAGGTGTAATTAGAGCTGTAGTATCTTAAAATGTGGCCTTAAAATGATTCTACTTTAAGTGTTACAAATAAATCATAAACTGTCACAAAATCGATTTACTGGAATATCAACCATAAGGGCATATTCATTCCACAGAAAAGGTTCTTGACTGTCATAGAAATTCCAAACCTATACCAATGCAGAATAAATGTAGACAGCAAAGCCTGACCACCTAGTCACAAAAGTAGTTTCATTTTTCATTACTTAAAAAGTTACACAAACATTTCTAAGTATTTATACCTGGAAAGTGACATTTTTCTCTATTGATTTTAAGGATGGTAATTAACAGCCTCCAAAAAGCTATATGACAATAAAGAGGGCAACAGTATTTTTTTAATAAACATACTTTATTATTTTTAAGGTAAAAATAATATATTACTATACTAGAAATCAATAGTCCTTACCTTTTTAAAAAATTATAGGATTATGCCTAGTATGAACAAGTTATTTAGTGCAGAAAAATACGTATTGCCTGATTGACCTTTGCCTGTTGGGTATATAGATATTTTTAACAGTTCGCAAAAGATAGCAAAACCCTTAAAGCTAGCTATAATATAAACAAATTAAGGTGAAATTATCCCAAAAATCACTTTCATCCCAAAACCGAAGAATGCACTAACTATGCACTGAATTTGTAATGAAGAGTATTTTCATTATACAATATTGGCCATGACTTAATGTCCAACTAACCTGTATTATTAGAAGACACTGAGATGCAAAGGCATGTTTTAGCCAGGAAGCATAGGATTTCTTAATGCTGGTGTCTTTTCCACTTATAATGAACAGACAGGGAACATTCTTGATAACCTGTACCAAGATATCACTGATTACAGAAATTTTTTCTTACAAAAAATAATGCAATCTTTAAGGATTATAAAACTTATTTTTATAGATAAATATAGATCAAGCTAAATATTCTTCCAAATTTTTTTAGAAGTGAAGCTCTGAGAACTAATAATGATATTTAGTAAAGACAACACAGATGTAATTTATTGATTTGCCAATTTAAGACAAATGCAGAAATGATTATTTTAAGACTTGACTGATCAAAACTGATATGCAGACACTTACAGCTCACCTAATATCACACAATAACCAGAAAATGTTATTATAAAGGCTAGAGCAAATGCCTAGTGTTTCAAAAAGCACCTCGTGATTTCTATGACAGACGGGATCTTTTAGTACATCTGTCTATTGAGTCACATAAAGTTCACTTTATCTCTTCCAGGTAAATTGGAAAATCTTCTGAATTGATTTTTTGCATCTAGTTTGATGTGCAGAACACTCTCTCCATCTTCTAATATGTAAAGCATTCCCTATTTCTATCAGAAACCATTGAAATTCTTGGAAAATCCTGTTTCAATAATCTTTTATTCTTTTAATATTGATTCAAATTATCATATTGTAGCCTCTACTCCAAAATAATCTTGACACGTTAATTATATCTATAATTATTATGGTTACACTTCAAGAATCAATGGGCAATAAATAGAAAATATATTTACTGCTTTCATTTCAATTGCAGTTTTCTTTGTCTGAGTCAGCAGTGCTAGCTACAATGGTTTAAGAACAAAAAGGAAGCACCACATGCCAGAATTAACAGACTTTATATAAATACCCAGCAAACACAGAAACTGAAACAACGGGTATGTAAATCAGTTCTACATATAAAATACATAAATTAAGATATCACACTTCAGGATCAGCAAGTAATGAGTAGAAAATATATTTACTGCTTTTAGATCAGTTGGGAACTTTCTTGTTCTGCTTCTGCCATGGGATCTGCTACACTCTAAAAAGAAAAAAAAGAAATTCTATCAGTTGCCAGCATTAAATGAACTTTGTAAAAAGGAAAAAAGAGGAGAAAAGAAAAAAAAAGAAAAAAAGCCACACGACAGACAAGTTGGTATTCATCCATATAATTATGTATTCTTCCATTCAGTGAAATATGATAAAGTTTATCACCAGACTTCTATTATAAAATCCAGCAAGTCTGGATGAAGTATTATGATTCTGAGAGCACATTTTAATTTTACTGATCTGTTCTTAATTTGTAGTTAAATTCAACAAACATATCACCATAAAACCTGAAATAACATCACCAAAGGCCAATGGAATCCAACTTTAAACAACTTTAGGCATGACAACTTGGAAGATGGCACACGTAAGAAGAAGAAGGTAAGTTTACTCCTCATTTTCACTTCAGGTTTTGCAACTCGCTTATTTACGAACACATAAAATATGCCTGAAGCCTCAAGAATACTTTTTAATATGTAATTATCAGAAAATTATAAAAATCGGGGCTACACGAGATCTTGAGAACTCATCTGACTTACCTTAGTGAAAAAAAACACCTGTGAAAACCTGCCCCTAAGAACAGTTATAAATATGTTCATAACTATATTTAGAGAACACTTACAAAGTAACCTTAAGCATAAAGCATATTAATATCACAATAGAAATTCTGAGCTAGAATTACATTCCTGATACCAGAAATCAAGTGAGAAAATTATTAACGCTAATAAAGGAAAAAGGGTTCTGATAACGATGGGCTAAAACTAGTATATCAAAATCTCAAGTCATACCACTTGGGACACTCTAACTCGAAAAATTCAGACAGATATCAATATCTTTATGACCAGTGAATACTCATAAAGCTGAGTGATTTCGCAGAAGTTGGCAGTATCTGTTAAATGTACTGCCATGCCTTACAATAAATGAAGACTGATTCATGGCCTTTCATTTCTCTGGACTGTCAAATATAAAAGTAATGGGAGGGAGGGAAGGAAAGAAAANAAAAAAAAAAAAAAAAAAAAACCTGGGCATAGAAGGTGTCTGAGGATCATAATATAGAGACATAGCTGTAGTTCTGAAAGCAGTACATTTGTGTTGGCATAGGGCTCAGCAGGTCCCAGCTTTACCGAGCGGTGTGTCCTTTAGTATCTGGTCTTTTATGTTAAAAGTTTGCTCAGACATCTCTGCACAAGAGTGCGTTCTGCTGCACAAAAAATACACTTCACTCAACCACAAAAACATAAATAACTTCAATCACTCAAAAACAAGTCATCTTTTGTGATTCAGTACATGTTGTATAGAAGTTATGTACAACTTGAACATAAGTTACATGTTCACATGGCAAAGGAAGGCTGCCTCCTCTCTGAGAATATTTGTACTTTCATCTGTAACCTATCTGAATGCAAAAGGGCATTTTAAATCTTGAGGATTTAGTCAGCCAACACCTCGCACTGTTTTCGAATGGTTTAACTTGTAACAGAGAACAGGCTGTGGGCTGTTTGGAGGTTGTGGCCAGATTACCATCCCTTAAAACCATGGGAGAGAACCAGCACAGTCTGAACTGCAACAGTTTTAACCTTTGATACGTCAGCGCAGACAAGCAAATCTGTAAGAATCAATCTTTTATAATCTCCCTGTTCTTTCTAAACACTTACCTCAAACTGTCCATTCTCATCTAGCTCCTCAACTCTGGTCAAATTAGGCGCTCCAGGTCGATCTGTAAGTTCAGCTATCGTCTTTTCATTTTCCTATGGTAATGAAAGCCAGTTTTCAGTTAAAAGTATTCCATGTCATGAATAATTATCTATAGGGAATATTTCAGATGTGTTAAAATGAAATTATGTATCAATATAAAGATAATATTTTAGATGCATGCTATACAAATGTGTTAGTATGTGAGTATGGTCTTTGTATGCTTGTTAAGACTACTTTTATCAGGCTTTTTTAAATAACAGAAATTTTGGTTTAAATTTCTACATATTGATTTTTCGTGTCACTTTCATATTGCCATCTTTCTGCAGTTATGTTCTGTCGGTACTTTAAGAGTGCTCTACAAACGTACATATCTCTAAAATGACATGCTCTACATAAATTTAAGAGAAATTCACATTTAAAAGCTTTATTGAGAAAAACATGCCAATTATCAGTGTATATTTTTACTGAAATAGCATTAAAAGACCATACATTTACAGAGACATTGGTATATGCAGTCTTCTGTTAATAAATTCCTGTGCACCACGAGGATCTCAGAATCAAGAGGCATCCCAATTCCAAACCACAATTCCTTTTCCAGGTACAGCAAATGGACTTTGCGCTGACACTCAGTAAAACATCAGTGTCTAGACACTTAAATTAGACATGCTTAAGTTATAATACTTTCTCATAAATACTGTCAAGGAATCTGAAACATTCAACTAAGCTGACCTTATGCTAAATTTTGAAATAAATTTATGCTCTGTTCTGAATATAAACTAAATAAACCTAATAAACAGACCAAAATTCAAGTATAAAACCCAGACTGGAAGCAAGGTGCTAGACATTCTTCCCCCATTTTCACAATTTTTAAAAAAATTTTGTGTTAATTCAACACCCATGGGCTTCTGCCTTGTGTTTGGTATTTAGTGCCTGCATCTGGAAAAGACAACTGATTAACAGTATTTTCAAACCCCTGACTAAGTTTTGGCTTAAACCTCTTGATCTTTCTGCTGCAACAGCATTTCGTTGTCTTCATTCTGCAGTTCCCACTCCTCATGTTCTTGTTCCAACTGACCCTGCAATCAGTTTAAGAAAGGCCAAATTAGAAAGAAAAAAAATGACATTCATCTTCCCCACCCCATTGCTTACAATGTATTTCATGATTGAAATCTTAAAATAAAAAAGGAAGTATAAAACATAACTCCCATGTTAATAACATAAAGCCCTTTCAGTATCATCTGACTCAACATTTTCATAGGTTTTAGACTCTCATGGATAGAAAGGTTTTACTACCAAGAGGAAAAAAAACAGTGAAGTTAGTGCACACACTTAAGATGCTCTCTTACTCCGCATGCCCTTTATCAGTCTATATTGATTATCTCCTATACTTTGGATTAAGCTCTTTGATTCTTTGCATAGTATCTAGCACAGACAGATGAATCTACATGGAACCAAATCTACAGAAAAGATTAGTACGCAATGTCATTAACTTTAATCATCTTCGTCATCAACCTTTAAAATTTCCAATTGGAAATAGCTAATACAAAGTGTTAATTCTTTGTGAGCCTAATGCATCAAAACTTCGGAAACCACAAAATCTAAATGCTCATATTCAATAGCATTAGGGCCTGGAGAATACTGTGTGCTGTAGCATTTTGTGAAAAGTTACTACAAATAATATGGTCATATTGTAGTAACTACTTTTCACATTCCTTTTTGGTACACATAATTGAAACATTCCCAAATACATAATTATAGCCAAAATTGTGAGTTAGGTTAAAAATGTGTACTAATGTGGGTATTGTTCCACATCATTCCCATAGTTTACATGAAATAATTTATTTAATTCTCCGTGAATTATCTCTAGACACAATCTCATATTTTTGATTCCATTTACTATCTTAAATGATTCATTATATCCTTAAGCATGTAACTTTTGGTCTGCAAATTAGTAAATTCCAAATTTAAAAAGTGCAAGTGAAATAGAATGAATGCTTCTTATGCTAGAACAAGATCAGCATAGATTTAAAATTACACTTTTGATTTTAACATTGTGAAAGTCAGCCATGTAAAAAAAATCCAGTCAGACAATGTCAACATTACCACAGCAAGACTGAGGCTGTTATGCATGTGGTCAAATTCACACAACTCCTCTATAAAGAATAGCTAGAAACACAGATGTAATCTTCATTTCTCATACATAAAGTCCATATAGCGTAGGATTCAAATTGTTTATGCAAACAGAATGCTCAGGTAGCTAAGAAAAAAGCACCTCATTGGATAAGGCTATACATACAACTTAAACGTGCCATTTTCCTTCACTGATTCCCAACCATTTTCAGGACTCTATAATTGTGCATACATTCTCATTACCTTTTTTTGCATTACTGATATTACATTGAAATAGCTTGAGACAATGATCAGTTATTACTCCCGGGCCTCCTAGCAGGCCTGTAAAAAATGTTTACAATGATTTCTAGCTTTATTTGCACCAGCTTTTGTTCACAAATAACTACAGAAGATAGTCTACTTATTTTAAGTTACGGCTCATGTAAGCCTTAAACTGGTTGCTTTTTACCTTAGGCTCCTTAAATTTTTTTATAACATTTTACAGCATAGTATGTAAGTTTTCCTTCCCATGTTCTGACTAATCATTCCAGTTATTATTTAGAAAAGTGAGATTAAAATATTTGCTTTATGCTACCTTCTACCAAAATCATTACACAGAGACCAGAAGTATACAGAAAGCTACAAGATGCCACAGCATCATATACTATTTATAATTATATCTATTATTAAGTATTATTAACCTGACGTTGTTCTTCAAGTCTCCGCTGGATCATTAGCTCTTCTTCCTTCATTTTTCTTAACATTTCAAGTTCTACCAGGGCCGCCTCCCGTTCTTGTTCTAGCTCAATCCTCTCCAGCATTCTCTATTTCAGAGGTAACACAGAATCAATTAAAAAAATAAAAAGAGATTATATAGCATCAATTATATTGTAATGAAATCTTTTGTGCAACATGGATCCACCTTTTTTTCTTCATCTAAAATTCTTCTGTAATTGTAAATCCAATGTGCCAGATACTCTATTGGATCTGCTGGCCGATGCTCTACAACTTCTGCCAGTCCCTTTTTCAAGCAACTTCCCAGACATCTCTTCAGATACTGAGACTCCATTCACACCTACTAACAACAAAGAGGCAGACATTAGCCACCAATGTCAAAACTAAATTAAGGTTTTTAAGAATTATTGCCTCAGGCACCAAATACTGAACATGACATTACTCTCTTTATTAACTTGGCAATTAATAGAAGAAAGTTATTTCTATTTAATATTGGTTTAGTTCTTAAAAGCTCCAGTGATAGATCAGTTATACTAAGCACTGCAGAAAAAAAGCTCAAAACCCCCTTCGCTGCTTAGGCACGTATAATTGAGAAACTGCTTGGAAATGCTGGTTATTCTAGGTCAGCACGATAGCAAAAAAACCTCAAAACCAAACCAGGACATAGAAGACTTCTGTACAGATATTATAAGAACAGAAAAGTAATTCTGTGAATGATTAAGGATAGATTTCAGATTGAACTAACAAAGCTATCTCTAGGATAGGTATGCAAGACCGGGGCCTGAAAGCAATCACTCTGTGCAGTTCTGAAAGGAACAAATCTCTATGCACACACACGGTTTTACTGGCCCTGACATAACACGTCTGAAACTCGGTTTGTGCAACGCTGGAACACCTTCGTTCGCCGTCAACGGGACGAAACCCGGCTCCTGCAGCGCCGGCCCCGAGGAGGCAGCGGACTCCCCGCTGGGAAGGGGGTCCCCCGCGGCCCGCCGGCGGCGGAGGGCCCGCCAGGGCATTTCACCCCCGCGCACGTAAAAAACCCTCTCAGCCTTCGCGTTCACGCCGGCTCCGGAGGTGGCGGGCCCGGAGCTAGCTGTCAGGGCGCTACTGCACCTTAATTGTCCCCAACGCTTTCACCTGGAGCCTCCGCCCACGTCCTCCGCCCTCGGGCTCCATTTAAGCGCAGGCTGAGGCCGTAACGCCTCCCCTGAGCTGCGCGCCGGGCGGGCCTGCCCCTAGCCCCGCTCCTGCTGCGCTGTTCGGATCTCCTGGGCGGACCTGGCACGCTACCCGGCCTCGCCCGCTGCTCCCTCGGCTGTCGCTAGGACCCGGTGCTGTCACCGCCCCGCCTCTGGCGCCGTGGGGCTGTCGCTGAGGTAATTACCCGAACTGCGCTGTGGCGGCCCCCGGCTCCCCCCGCTCGCCTTCCCCTGGACGGCACCCTCCACCGCCCGCCCGCTCCTACCGACCGCCCGTCTCCGGCCCGCCGGCTGCCGACCGCAGAGAGGCGCGCGCCGCCTCAGAACGCGCCGGGTTGCTACGCGACGCCGCTCGCGAGCGCACCGCGACCTCTTACGTACGGCGGCAGGCGGCCCGCGATTGGAGGGAGGTGCCGGGTGGGCGGTGCCAGCCCGGGCTGTCCGTCCCGCGGCCAGTCCGTCGCGGCAGCCGAAGCCGGCGCGTTCCAGCCGCGTTTAACGCCGTCTCTCCCGTGAACGGCTTCCTCAGGGAAAGGGGTTCGCACAAAAGCGGGAAACGCCTTTAATCAGTCCTGAGGCAACACGCTGCCAACGTACGGCTCCTTCCTCTTTAGTAAATCCTTCTGCGTGCGTGTATAGGTATATACGCACCCGTAGATAAAGGCTAGAAGGCAGTTTGGCACAGACAATGCCCTCGGGGTTTGAGCAGAAGGAACCTGAGCTAACGCCGAACGGGGGTTCCGTAGCCGAGTACCGGGCACCTGGTGGGACAACGCCGCGGCCCGGCGTGAGGGCAGCGCCACCTCCCCTCCTCCCTGACAAACGCCTCGAACTTGGCCGGCTGTTTGCTTTACTGGCAACTTTTAATTTAATAATTTTTATTAACCCCCCCCCCGCAAATAACTGCAGCGGAAAGAATGAACGCGGCGTATGTATGAATTCTGAAGCCCGGCTGTAGCAACGTTATCTCGGTCTGCCGCCGTTACAAGTNGCCGTTTGCTTTACTGGCAACTTCTAATCGTTATTAAAACCCCCCTCGCAAATAACTGCAGCGGAAAGAATGAACGCGGCCTCTGTATGAATTCTGAAGCCCGGCGGTAGCAATGTTATCTCGGTCTGCCGCCATTACAAGCGGGAGGCTGCAGAACGGCGTCTGTCAGCAATGAAAGGCTGCACCGGAGTAACGGAGCACACTGTTGAAAGGTGAGGAGTTTCAGTTACTTCGTATCGATACGCGACAGGTGGAGCGAGCACGGGTCGGGAGCGGGTGCTGCTGCTCCGGCCAGGGGATGTCGCTGGCGCTCTGCGAACACGCTTCCCGGGGCGGCAGAGGCGCAGCCGCCTTTCCCCCCGGGGCCGAGGGGGAGCGCACCCCNGGGGGGGGGGGGGGGGGGAGGGGGCGGCTGCCCTCCTCACAGCGACCGGCGCAGCGGCCCCGCCGCCGCCGCGGGAGACGCGTCGCCCCTCAGCCCGCGGCCCCCTCAGGCCCCTCCCGGCCTTACCGCGCATGCGCGGCGGCCGGTAGCGGTCGGGCGCCTGCGCGGTCATGGCGGCGGCGGAGTCGTGCGTGGGGCAGGTGGTGCTGCCCGGGGACGTGCTGCTCCTCCCCGCCCACCCCGAGGAGGACGGGGAGCGGCTACGGCTGGGCGGCGGCGCGGCCCCGCGGGGACGGCTGCTCTGCGGGCCGGGGCTGCGGCGGTGCGCCGGCGGGCTGCTGGTGACCAAGTGCGGCCTGCTGCGGCACCGCCAGGCGAGCGGCGGCGCGGCGGGGGCGGCGGGCGGCGCCTACTGGGTGGACTCGCAGCAGAAGAGGGTAGGGGCGTCGGGGGGGAGCCGTCTGGGGGGGGGCGGGAGGGAGCCAGGCCCTGGGTTGTCGGCGCTTTGCTCACCCCTTTGTCCACCGACCCCTTTTGCAGTACGTGCCCGTCAAGGGCGACCACGTAATAGGAATAGTGACGGCCAAAGCGGGAGACGTGTTTAAGCTGGACGTCGGTGGGAGCGAGCAGGCGTCGCTGTCCTACCTGGCCTTTGAAGGCGCCACGAAGAGGAACAGGCCAAATGTGCAGGTAATACTTAACGTATTAGTAGTTAAGGAGGTAGTGCTTTAGCGGTGTCGTTTGGTGGTGCTTCTGCTAAACGTTTTAATAGTTTTTCTCAGTACAAGATATTTTTATAAGCCGCACGTAAGAGGAGGAGTGCAGGTCTATTTGTAGTGGTTTTGCTGTGGCCCGCCTTGGAGGAGATTAGGCTGTGGGCTTTCTGAGTTTTATTTAGAGCATGCGTGACTGGTATGGGTTGGTGTCTGTCAGAGGGCAGGCTTCTTCACTCCTTTTATTTTAACTTTCCCATAATACTGCTGGTGGTGGATGCAGTTCACGAGGAATGTGCGTCCAAGGGGGCACTGTGAAGCTAAGGTTTTAAAACAAGCTTTTACACCACCTGATACTGGTAGAAAACAGGTGGGGTTTTAATGAGACCGTTATAAATAGTTGTGTGGCACATGCATGCCACAGCTTCTGCATTCAACTGAAATATTGTCACCAGAATGTAAAAATTGACTGTAAAGGAAAAACAAAATAGGTTAGCGTGATAATTTTTTTGTTGTCCCAATCAATGATTACAAGAGCAGGTTGCTTAGACTTTTAATAGCCTTAAAGTCTGAAGAAAGAAGGGTTCATGTTTGGTATTTAAAAAAAAGGAGGAGTACTTAATGAAATTTTATACTTTTATTGTATCTTTCAAATTCCAGTAGTGATAGAAGATAATTGTTCTAGCAGGTGTTTCCTTTAGTGGAAGAGAAAATGAAAATTTCTGTTAGATCAGTTTATTTTTCTATCACCAGTCTTTTAAAACTATTTTTTAATCAACTGAGTAGTTCTTGCAAATGTGCAGTATGATCTTCTCTAATACTTTTGCTTTTTGACACTACTTTGTTTAGGTGGGAGATCTTATTTATGGTCAGTTCCTTGTAGCAAATAAAGACATGGAACCAGAGATGGTCTGTATAGACAGCAGTGGAAGATCAAGTGGAATGGGAATAATTGGACAAGATGGCTTCCTCTTTAAAGTTTCCTTAGGTCTAATAAGAAAGTAAGTACCAATAAAAATAAGTAGTCACTCTAACATGGAATATGGTGGGTAGGTTTTGCACAACTATTTCCTCTATGGACAATTTGGTAATCAGAGTGTGTAAATGTTTTAGTGCATTTATGCCAGTTTTGCTGAATAGAGTATGGGTATTGACCTAGAAGGAGCATGTATTTTCCTGCTTAAGAGATTTAGATGCTCTTCTAGGTTGTGTTGTGTGACATGTTTAAAAAAAAAAAAGTGATGTGGTTGCCAAGGCAGTATGGAGAACAAAACCATTGACCTGGAGAAATGAAATATTCAGGCTGGGGTTTCAGGTATGTACCTACTACCTTGTATTTGAAAAACTGGAAATGCTTAATGTGCTTTTTCTGCTTAATGGGATAGTGAGGGATGTAAATTTGACTGACAGCTGATTAAAAGGGTCTTTCCACATCAATACACATTATTTTCTGACTTGCAAAGAGGAATAAATTGCATTGAAATAAGGATACAGTTAAAAAAAAGTTGTGGGGTTTTCATTTAAAACTGGCATGTTAATCCAGGAACTATTTCATAAGCTTTTAAATGTATTGTAAACTTTGGAGTTACTTAGACAGTTTTTTGTGACTTTCAAAGAATACCAGCTTAGTCAAACAGTCAAACTGTTGCTTTTGGGTGGGGCTTTTTGTTTTTGCTCTTTTCTTTGGAAAAGCAATCTGGAGATGCAGAGCAGCTGTTTCATACCTGGGTTTAAGTAGTGAATTCACACCAACTTCTGATGGGACATGTAAAGCAGAGAACTGATACAAAAATATTTTTGCAGCTGTTCTGCTTGTTTTCCAGATTTTGTCTGTATGCAAGTAGAGAAATAACAGTACATTACCAGTAAACTGCTAAATCCTGATATGCTTGTTTCTTCTTTGAGAAAGCCTGTTGAAGCTTGATTTAATCCTTGATGTATTACACTATGTGAGACACACTTATTTTTCAGTATGCTGTCACCTAATAAAAACAATATGCTAGGTTTACTGCTGTTAATATTGTATCCTGAAGGAGAAGGGAAGCTGTGTTTTGAAAGACACATCTTAACTTTGGTGTCAAATTTATAAATAGCAGCACTTTAAAAATGTCGCTTTGTCAAGCACTGTAGCTTTAGAATTTATTAAATCATAGAATTATTATAAAAGTATAAGTTCAGGTATTATTTCTGAATCTAAGAAAACAACTAAATTACCAAGTGCTATATTTTTTAGGTGCATATATTGTATATGAGAGGATAATTAAAAAATCTGATACTGTATTGCTACTTTGGATGCATATGCAACTTGATCATATTAGCTTTTGGTGTTGCTTTAAGAGCTCCCACAACACCAGTACTGCAGTTTAGTTACTGATAATAATGCAGTGTCTATCAAATGTGACCACTTACTACTTTGTCTGACTTTTTTAATCTTGTTTACAGACTCTTGGCTCCCAAATGTGAAATAATTCAGGAGTTATCACAATTGTACCCGTTTGAGCTGGTGCTGGGAATGAATGGAAGAATATGGGTAAAAGCAAAAACAGTTCAACAGACTTTAATTGTAGTAAATATTTTGGAAGCTTGTGAGTATATGACTGCAGAACAGAGAAAACAAGCGCTTGCCAAGTTGTCAGGGAAGTGATAAGAGAAAACCTTGAAGATTTGAGATGACTCTCGGGTGTTTTGGTTATTTTTGTATTTGGATTTATATTAAAAGCCATTTTTTAAATGAAGTACTAGACTTTTGTTGTTGTTCTTCAGTTCCCTTTATAGACTTGGCTTGTTTTGTCTTGTCTAGGAACTTTGGTTTTACTGACTTTTGTGATTATAAAACCCTGTTTGTGTTCATGTATTTTCTGACTGATGTGGAGACAGTCTTTAAAATGTCCCATTAGCAATGAGTTTTGAGGCGTAACTAAAGTTTTCTGTAAGAAGACTGGTCAATTTGTAAACTGCATATATTTTCTTTTTTTAGTCATTATTAATATTAAAACTTCAAGCATTACATGTTTACTTGGAAGAGTGGAAAGTATCTTGCAGGTCATTCATTCTGGTCAGCTGTTCTATTTATACAGTGACAAGAAGTGTTTACTTAATATCTTACAAAATTTGGGAATAGAAGTGCAGGTGGAGAATACCAGAAAATAATTACAGGGCATAGCATAAAATAATCATAGGGTGGTTAAGGCAAATGATCAGATAAGAACCAACATACAGTCACAGTGACCTTAGCACTTTTCCTGAAAGATAATCTGGCTGGTAGTCTCTTAAGGAAGTAGTGATTAGGACATAACTTGAGTATGAACATTTGGGAAGCTTGATGGCTTACTGGAAGTAAGAAAATAATAGCAATGCTATTTGAAGTCACTTGCAACTTTTTCGTTAGTGCTTTTTAATTAGAGATTAGGTAGAGACTGCTGCAATAGCCATGTATTTCTCAATTCTAGACACTTTAGATTTGTTTAGTTACAGCATGAAGATTCCATGTAGCTTTGTTTCAGGTTTAATTGAAATCGGCATTTCTGAAAAAAGCTTCATTGTATAGTAGTTCCTTGCATATAGAAGAAATGCTGTCCTAAGAAGGATAAGTTTTTGGTCTGTTTTAATATGGGAATAGTTTGCTACTGTTCTTTGGAGAGAGAGAGAGAACCCTGGACTAATGGAAGGGGAATTACTGATGCCTGCTTCCTGTGGGAGAAAAGTTTGACTGTATGTACCCAATGAACTGCATGGGAGCTGTTACTTAGATTTAGTTATTTAGATCTGTGGTGTTTTGTGGGTCTTAAGCTGAATAGTTTGATAGCAATAGTTAAAAGAAATTAGAAAAAATGGACTAATTAGAGTAAGCCTGAATACCATCTCAATTACAAGTGGAAACATTTCTTATTTATTCTGTATTTTATCCAAAGTTCAGCCTGTGGTATTTGATGATACCATTTTCTTTGGCATCACTCGCATTTAGAAATTGCTTCAATTCAGAGCCACTCCTCTGACTCATCTTTAATATGCTTACCTAGGGCTTCCCCTGATTCAATAAAAACACAACTAATGGTTTCCATATGAATCTAATGGCTACAATTTAGATCTCTTTCTGGGTTTCACTGGCCTCCCTATTTAGCACTTAGAGTATTGCTCATCTGGCTTGATAGATCTTTAGTCATCTTTTCTGTTTGCCTGCCTTCTCCTAGCTGTGAAGTGACTTTATGCACATCCCATAAATCCCAAAATTTAGGCCTATAATCTATCTCTTACTACACATGAAAAGCTGTAATTTATTAAGGATTTCACTAATGCTGCTCTTTTCCAGTGGTTTTTTTTCAACTTTAGCTAATCAAGAGCCCCTGCAAGTTCTGTTACTAGAACAATAGCTGGCATAAGCAGAAAAGCATTTGCCAAATCATCTCAGGGTGCTAACTTTGTGAATATTCTTGGATCATAATAGTAAAACCACAGGAATGGGGAATGACGTGGATCACTTCCTGAAGAGTTGTGGCTTGAAATGCAATCACCCTTACCACACCCCCTTTTACCTGTCTAAGCAACCTCCCTTCCCTGCCAAAAGTGTGAGGTTTAAGCCTGACCTGCAAGATACATGAACAATCCCTGACTTTAAAATGCTGTTTTGGTAGTGCAGCGTAGCAAATGGTGACCTTGAAAGTTTTCAACATCATCAGTGCCCTGTTTCACACTACCCGTTATTCTGTCACACTGTCACTTGCTTATCACCCAAATATAACCTTATTTATATATAATATAATTAATATAAATATATATTTAATCATGAACAGGAAACAAAATGCATTAAAATTATGCTTGTTTTTAATTTAACAAAATGGTGCATCTGCAAAGTACTTGAGTTTTACCTGCTACACAATCATTTTAAATATGTACTATGCATAAGTTTGACAATTTATGCAGTGGCAGAAATGACAGTGCATGTGAGCAAAATGGGTGTGGGGAAGAATGTTTGAAAGCAAATACATTTAAACACCTTACTAAAAGGTGGCAATATTGGGTGGTTTTCTTTTTTACTTGGAGAACAAAAAACCTACATCCTTAAACTAATTACTAGCTTTGACAAGCTTTATCTAATGAATGAAATATTCAGCCAAAATCTGTGTGATGTCTTTATGAACTTTTAGTTCTGGCTTGGTGACTAAACCAGTGTTGCTAAGAAGAGTGACATAGAATATAACTTGGTTCTAGGAAGGAAGACTGATCATGAGTTAATTATGAATTCTGCTGGAAATGTTACAGGAGGTCCTTCGCATTCCCATTGAAGGCACATAAACAGATAGGTGGACTTGAATTGTACCTTGCTTAGTAGAATGTCTTTCTGTTGTGTTTATCTGCATGATGTAGGCCCCTGTCAATTTCAGTTGTTATTTAGTCCTTCATTTCAGATATGTGGTGATTGTGCA
Organism: Himantopus leucocephalus; assembly: GCA_003993805.1. Lineage (NCBI taxonomy): Eukaryota > Metazoa > Chordata > Aves > Charadriiformes > Recurvirostridae > Himantopus > Himantopus leucocephalus. The sequence goes on from RSEF01000006.1 coordinate 3,836,101, forward strand.
TTGGGTGCTTTGTGATACTGCATTTCTTTCAAGTTGTTTTAATGAAAGTTGAGAAGTAAAGATTGTAGTTGTCAGTAAGGACACAGTCTGTATCCCCAGAGATGAGCACAACCCCTTAAAAAGAAAGTTCACAAAGAATTAAATGGAAACCATACATTGAAAATAGGAAATACGTAGTTTGTGGCCCTTCCTAGGTTTGTGTTGTATAAAGACCAAGAATAAATGCAAACGAAGTACAGATATGCACTGTTGAAACTAAGTGTGATAGTAAAGCATCTGTTTTGCTCTAGTAGAAGAAAGTTGCACAGACAAATAACTCAATGCAGTAAGAGGATTAAGAGCTTAATTCTAAGGCTATGGTTAGAGTGTGGCTGTAGCTCTGCTAGATTAAAAGTTTACTGTGCCCAACTACTCATTACCACCTTACTACCAGAAGTTGCAACTGAGGTTTGCTGGCATGTATATTTGATTCCTAGCCAAGTTCTGTCAAAATGACCTAGATTGCCATCAATGCTTTTAATAGCAGGGTTATTTTGTTTTTCTAACTGTGATGTTCTTTTAGCAGAGGAGGTAATGGAATTTTTCTCTCAGATTTTAAATATCAAGAGCAGTTCATCTGCTGCTGGAGAACCATGAATTTGTTAGAGAAAGCCCAGTTCTCTTCTTTAGTGCTTGAACAAATAATTCTGCGTAACAGCTAAAGCAACCAGGAAATCAACAGATTATTTTAAACCTTATAAAATTGGTCACCTCCAACCTTTACATACTTACATAAAAAAAATTTACACTGGGTTTTCTAGCTACATACAACCAACTTGGTAAGATGGATTATTTGACTGAGTATAGAAACTAGGTGTCTTAAGGACAGTGTTGGACACTTTATTTAGTTATTAGTAACTTATCCTCACTGATGACTTGTATAGATTGCAAGATGCATACCAACTGTTGAAGTCTGTAGTAAGGAATAAAACATGTCAGTTTTGCCCCAAGAACTTGAAAGAGAAATAGCCTAGAAACATGCTGGGTGCCTGGATTTTAATAGAAACTACGTAGCAGTTGCAGGCACTTAACCAGGACCACTGCAGAATGACTCTCTTCTTCTGCTGTCCTGATCTTGCAGAAATGCAGTTACTGCCTTTTTGGTGCTATCAATATGGGTATTTTGGGATGTTCAGGAGGCTGTGTTTGCTTATAGAGCCTGAAGCTTGATCACTATTCTAGTGGCTTGAATGGTCATTAAAAATAATTCTCTTTACTAGGCCTCAGTGTCCTACCTAGTATTAGAAAAAATAGAAAATTGCTATAGAATGACAGTATAGGTAGCACTGCAGTAAACAGGACAAAGAAAAACTATAGGTTCTGGAGATTATTAGAGACTGAAGGACAAACAGAAGGACTGATGACCTCATCTGCTCTTTCCAAAGGCTTTGGTTATCTATTGCGTTGTTGTAAGTGGTAGGCTTTTCTGTGATTCAGTGTTTATTAGGCTATTGCCAAAAGGCATTTCTACTAGTATCTGTAAACCCTTTAAAAAGACTTAGTAATTCTTTCTTCCTGTTCTTGTCCAGATGGAGGGTGTTGGTGCCGATCTCTTCTTGGTGTTCCACTGTGAACTGCTCATGCGGGTGAAACTGATTTCAAAAGACCTGTAGGTCCTTTGGTTTCTTCAGTGACTACTGCCCTGTGATCTTACTTAAGATAAATCCAAGATCCTGTGTCCGGGCTGTCTGTAGACAGACTGGTGCTTTTATTTCCTGAGAATCAGGATGAGGTTGAAAATGCCACCACATGAGTACATGTCCCTGTACAGCCTCCAAACGAGATGGCTTTAGCCTGGTCTAGCTGAAACCTGTCTGCATCTGTGTGGATATGCCTTTACAAGCACATGGGTGAAAAGTTCAAGCTGTATTTCTTGTGTATCTGCATCCGATCTTACTGGCTCAATATCGAAAATATCAGTTAGTCTGGAAATCCTTCTACAGACGTAGGGCCTGGATCCTGCCTTAGCCCACCGTTCACTGTCTGTTTCCTCGTTGCTTTTGAGATCTCCTGTTTCCTTATAAAAAGACAGTTTGTTTAATAGAAGTATAAGCCATTTGTCTAACAACGCCCTTGGTCTAAAGCTGATCTATAGAAGCATGATCCAACAAGAAAGAGAAATAATTAACTTCTGAAATAATACACAGCTTTGTCATTCTTGTACTTGAATTGAAAGTTGTGTAATGCTAGATCATGTTTTAGCGTAGATACTGATACAGTGCATGCTGGGTGACTTATGCACAGGCATGCTAGGGAAATTTAATTAACTGATACACAAGCAGTTTGCAGCCTGATACACTTCATTCACTTTAACTGCTATAAAACTGAATTGTGAAAGCAGGAAGAGAAGGGCTCGATGTGCTTTTTAAGAGCACTATTCAAAACCCGAGAACTAGAAGATTAAATGTTGGTGCCCGTTGCTCTGTGAAATATTCCTTTCGTATGTGTTAGGGACTTTATCATTCTCTCTTCTTTAACAGGAAAAATGGGTGAACAACATCTGAGTAGGTGTATGGAAAAGCTAAACTATTATAGATCGATCAATCATAATATGATTTTATCAAGAGGCAAAAACAGAAAACCAAAGAAGTCAAATTCCCATTCAGCTTTCCTGCCAAAATCGCACTACCTTTCTAAAGCAATGAAGGCAAAGGTAGTCTAATAAGGACAAAGTAATTGTTGCTGCAACTCCACTCAGGCAACACAGTAGTTTTTCATGGAAAGCAAGCCTTCCTGCACATAGGCAAAGAAGGTTACAGTCCCATATTTTTCATGATACCATTTTCCTTTGCGTTCTGCGTCTATTAGAAGTGTGCATGCATTCAAGGGATTTCACTGCTCTGTAAAGCAGGAAGAGACTCCTCAATGGAATTCAGATGTGCGGGCTCAGATTTTTCTGCATTTTTCCTTTTCACAATAGGGACAAATGAAGTCAGTGTCACTTCTGTGATTAACTGCTCATTGTTCTTGCCTGATGCCTTGTCATGGACTCCTACTCAGAGCAAAGAATAAATAAAAAGATATTTTCATCTTGTGGTAGGTGTTTTTTTCCCCCCTTGGGAATACTGGCTACCTTTGAATTGTGAAGGCCAGCTGCCAGATTGTTAGAGGTGTAACATGCATTAAGAAAAAAGTTTGGGTTTTTGTGTGCTTACCATGGCAACAAAAATAATGGAGCTGCAGTTCTACCATTGCCAAATGTTGACAGGTGGAGCCACAACCATTATAAAATTCAGAAGAAAGGAATGTTGACAGCCTGCAGAAATTAGTGTTTTAATTACATGATGATGGCTGACAAAATTTGTCAATCTTTTTTTTTGTCATAATGTTTTTCCGAAGATTGGTGTGTCACAGTGGCAAACATACATACGTTCTAATGCTGATGGCATTTCAGAAACAGTGAGAAAGGCACTTCAGAATATTATCGGTGGTGTTGACAGAGAACCTTTCCATGCTGGTTAAGGAGAAAAAGTAGAGATATTTGATTTCATGTATTTCCAACGAAAAAAAAAGAGCCCCAAGTCCTGCAGTCCTCCCACATTCCCCAACACTCGTGTAGTCCAGTAATGCTGTTTCTGCCATGAAGTTTCCTTAGATTGTTTTCTAATTGCTGTTAAGTCTGAGTAACTTCAGTGCTTTTTATAATCCATTTGATTTCTAAAAGCATGTGTATAGATAAAAGCATAGCTACCGCAATTTGGGGGAAAAAGACCTAAAATCTCTTCCCCACAACTGCCTGAGGCCATGCCATTCTGACATGTACCGAGCAACATGATGCAATGGGGCTCTGCCTTGCAGAAGGGCTGGTCTGTGTGTCTGTCCAGCAGGGCGGCTGTCCTGTCCGTAAGAGCAGGTCAGGGTGACGGGGGAGCAGCCAGCCCCTGGGAAGCGGTGTGGTCCTGTGCTCAAAGGGGTCTGCCGGGGTGCCCCAGGCTGGCTTCTGGGGGGTGATTCCTGGTGCATCCTGGCACATGTGGCATGTTGCCTCCAGTTTCATCTGCGCGAGGGCAGAACCGTGGCACTGTTGTTGCTTCTAATTAGCAGAGACCTTGTTTTGTGGTGAGATTTCTCAGAAAAACAAGCGCTGCACTAAAGATTAAACGAAAAATGCAAATAAGGGCTAAACTGAGCAGGTCTAACCAGGGTGGCTGGTGACTCCCTGTTAAGAGAGCGATAAGAAAAGGCCATTTGGTCTAGATAAGTTTGGGACATTCTGAAAACCAGTGGCTCTCGGTTGTTTGGAATGTGGACTTTCTGGTACCATCGAAGAGGTTACGTTCATTCTCCTGAGCTGCTGTTGTGTTACTTGCTGTCATTGCTTTGACTTTTTTTTTTTTCTGGTTGGTTTTTGGTATTATAAATGCCAGGTTAACAGGAGACCTCAGGAAATAGTCTCAAGGTAGTGAAGATGAGTCCTCTTGAGTTTCTGGCTGGAGCGGTGCCTAATGACCACAAGCAACTGAAGAGTTTGTTAAATGATGTTGTGACATGTTATTGCCTGGCTTATCTGAGCAAGTATGTTCTTGAATGCAATATATATGTAAGCATTTTAAGTGCCTCGTTAATCAGACTACTTCAATGGTAATCTCATTACGTTCTCGGACTTAAGTCGGGTGGGTTTTTTTTGCCTTAAATATGTTTACGTGCAGGATGTTAAGATACATTTCGTTTCTTTCTTTGCTTAGCCAGAAAATAAAANCCCCCCCCCCCCCCCCCGCCCCCTCCCTCCCCGGCGCAGCGGCTCCGCGGAGCGCCGTTCCGGGGGCGGTGCGGAGCGCGGGGGGAGGCCGTGCCGAAGGGCACCCAGCGCCGCCCATCCCCGCGGCGGGCACCGGGGGCGGTGCGGCAGTGTGAGTGCGGGGGTGCGGGGTGGTTTTTGGGGGGGTCGAGGGGTGGGGGGAACCGCCCTGCCTGCGGGCTTTTCTCCCCGTCGGCGATTACCGACTTGGGAGAAACGAGGGGCTGGGGTGGCCGTGCGAGCAGCGGTACCGCTGCTCGCACGGCCACCCCAGCCCCTCGTTTCTCCCAAGCGACCGCGGAGGACAGTGGCGAGGTGTAAGTAGGGACAGCAAGATCAGGGAAGGACAAGGGGGGGGGGACTGTGGTTTCTCACGTCGTTCCTCACGCCTCCCTTCGGTGTCGGGTGCGACGGCGCCACTCAAACTTAAGAAATCCACTGAAGGCACCTTCAGGCTGCTTGAAGTGCGAGTTTGGAGTCCGCCCAGCCCTTCTGGAACCGCAGGGACAGTTTCCCCATCAGACCTGGTTCTTGGCAGGCAGCAGAAAGGGTAAACGAGGTTGGGAGGAGGTTGTCCTTGGCTGGGCCTGTCTGCTGAGACTCATGTGTTACAGCCTCATCCGTGCATAGAGCCCCCCATGGCCTGTGGGTTGGGGCTGCAATGTACGTTGATCATATTGTATTTTTGCTTTTAGTAATTAATAATGTTGCTGTTAGGAATTGTGTCGTGTGAGGGATGTGAAAGTTAAAATACAAGCAAGGCCTAAGAACCCAAAAAGGTGGGGAAATAACTCTTCATTTAAGCTTGAGTCTGCAGGAGTTCTGGCTGGGTTGGAACAGGAGGGACACTTGCTGCCTAGCAGGTCGCTGTGTTTGTGGTGAACGCTGATTTGTATTATTAGTGTTTCTGCTGGTATTCCCCTTCTTCCCCCACCTCTGCAGACTGCCACAGTGTGCGGCTTTCCTGCTCTGGNCGCTGTGTTTGTGGTGAACGCTGATTTGTATTATTAGTGTTTCTCCTGGTATTCCCCTTCTTCCCTCACCTCTGCAGACTGCCACAGTGTGCGGCTTTCCTGCTCTGAGTCCCCCAGCAGAGAGTTTAGCCTGTGTTATTTTTGCATAAGTACTTTTTTCAGTTCTGCACTCCAAGTACTTCCTCCCATCTCTGTGGTGTCTCCATTTTGCTGACTGAGCAGAGATTTGAATTTTCCTGTACACAGTGTCTAGCTGCCTGTCCCCTCTGAATACACCTAGAGAGTTGGAAGGTTTCCAAAGTGTTGTGCCAGAGCCCTTTGCTCTCCCTTGCTCAAAAGGGTTGTTGAGATGTTGGGTTTCTTTAGGAGAGTCCCAGAAAGGGGGAGGTTATTTGGTCTATCCACTAACTTCCTTTCAAAGGAAGGAGTATGGTTTGCTTGCTTGACACAGCGACTTTCTCTTCAGCTAGAGCCAAGCGCAGTGTTGTACTGGATTCAGTAATGAAACATGCGCAGACTGGGAAGAAACCTGAAAAAAAGACTGTTATTCTCGACACAAGGAATGGTTTGTTACAGGATTTTTACAATGGCGAAAAGAAAAGAAAAAAATTGTTGTGAAAATTACTTACATCCATGCCATCAGAAATGTTAAGAGGCGGCTTTGTGCATTGATTTTTGGCAGTTGAAGGACAATTTAGGGTTGGAAGGGACCTCTGAGGTGTCTCTGGTCAAATCCCCACTTCAAGCAGGGCTAATTTTGAAGATCTGTCAGGATGCGGTATTTCGTAATCCTTAATGGTATTTAAAAGCTCATGAAATCTTGATGAGCATGTTACGAGGTTATTGTGAATTGTAAATTTTCTTTATAGGAGTTAGATTACAAAGATATTTGTAATCATATGACTCATTTTTGGGGGAATGTCTCATAAAATACAATCAGCTCAACTTGTTTGGGGTATGCAAGTTGTGACAAAGCTCTGAAAGATTTTTAGGCTCAATATAGAATGTCTTGGGGAAGTTGTGAGCGGGAGAGAAGGGAAGGATAAGCAATGGTCAAAGCCATTTTAGACTAGGGTATATGTGAGAGTGCTCACTGAGTGTTTCCACTTTTACTCAGCTATCTTCTTAGGAAAAGTATGTAAGTAAATCTGTGTGCTACCCAGAGTTTTATTGACAACTTGAAAACACGGACTTTCCAGTTTTTTTTGACACAGCTGCAATGGGTCCTGTTTACACAGTTAAAATAAATGTTTAGGGATAGCTATCCTCTTAAGGACAATTTTTTTCTCCAGTTGTGGGTGGGGGGGAAATGAGACATGTAGAAAACCATGTTTTAACTGGTCCTCTTGACACAAAGTGAAGACCATCAACTGGCACTTACAAGAGGATTAAGACAAAGCTTGTTTAAATTTTGGTTAGCTGACAGACCATAAAGTAACTCACTGTTATCTTGGAGATCTTTTGTGGTCACCACAAAAAAAACACACAAAAAGACGTTTTTCCTTTTTTTCTTTGGCCTTTGCTCTCTGTAAAGAGAAGTGCTCATTCCCTTATGGAGGTTTTAGCAGAGTTGAGAGCTTGCAGATCTGATAGTTCCAGAGAAAATGATGCTTTTTAGTGAAGGGATGTTGCCACTAAATCGGGTAACTGAGCGTCGAAATGCTGGGTTAATTCACCAGTATAGCCTCTATATTTAAACTTTTTTTCTAATATTGCGCATTGTGATGGCTTTTTAATTGTTTCCAGGGTTGTTTGTATTGTTTTGGCATGCAGTGTGCGCGTGGGGGGGATTAGAAGTAGAATAGGCTGAAACATAGAGAAAATATTTCTTGTAAAAATGCACAGTTTACAGAAAAGCAGCGTAGTATGCAGATCTTAAAAGTTGAGTGCTGTGTTCCCAGCTTCAGAAAAGCTGTCTGTAGTTCCTGTTCCCTATACCAACCCACCCCATAAAGAGGGTAACCATGTGCTCAGTTTAAAAAAAAAAAAGTTGAATGATTAAGATACCTTTAAAACAATCTTGCCGTGGATTGGACAGCTGTGCTTTCGTAACCGCCGCGGGGTGACTGTGGCACTTATTGCTCAAAGACGCTGGGAGCCGGGTCCTGGCCGCAAGGCAGAGGCTCCGGAGCTGGTCTCCTGCCTCCTCCTGCCCACTCGCCACCCGTGGCCGCGCAGTTTGCCTTCCCTCCTGCCTGTGCTCGCGTTCGTGTGGGACCTGGTGGTGGCTGATGCCCGTGCAGGCTGCCTGGGTTCTGGTGAGTGCACGCACCGAAATGTTAAAGGCTTACGGGATGCTCTGTTGTATTTTCTCCTCGGGGATTATGGCTTACGGGATGCTGTGTTGTATCGTCTTATTGCGGATTGTCGTTTGATGTTTAAAAACTCGGAGAGTTTGATCGCAAGGCAGTAGCGTTTGTATTTTAAGGTGGGGTGGAGAGTTGTGAAGTTACTTTGAGCTTCAGATTTCCTTAATAGACAACAGCTAAACAGAAATGAAGCCGCTAGTTGCAAATGCTCAGCTGTTTTCCGTTTAGTCTCTTCACTTGGGATTCAATGACATAGCTGTGTCAGGGCTCAGCCTGTCTTGTTAGCAAATCTCTTAATAATCCTGGCTGCTGTTTCCCATGTGTGTGGCTCACTATAGTGTTTGCTTAGCAGGGGAGGAATTTCAGTATCACCGTGTAGAACTGCTTCTTCCATTCCCCTTTTTATTTAAATTGCAAAAGATGCGCATCATCTGAATAGTTTTTTTGTCACTGGGTGAAGACCAAAGAGTCCAATTAAACTGAAGAGATGTGTTGACTAGGCTTAATGATCTCCTTTCCGTCAACTACAACTGAGTGGAAGCTGGCTTTTAGCGATGCTAATAACGCTAAAAATAATAAAAATGCTAATAAAAAGCTATGTGAGAACTACTCATTAATCAGTTGCCACAAATTTGGCAACGTTTTTGTGCACAAATGACATGCACAAGGGATTAATACTTGGGTTCCCCCGCCTTGTAACTAAGAATTAAGAGAAAAACAGTTCTTGGCCAGAGAAGAGTTAAATCCAAAGAATCGGTGGATAATCAGATGCTGGGAGGGAGCCGGGCTACAGCCTTTTGGGTGTACCACAGAGATTTTAAGTCTTAACACAAGGATACTGCTGCATTACAGCAATACATCTTGAGTTTCATTTTGGTTGTTCCAAAGGCAGGGGTCAGGGTGGTCTCTGATAGGAGTGAGAGGCAGATATCAAAAAATTGTCATTACAGTATGCCTTAATGTTTGAAAAAAGTATGTAGAGAAAGCAGATATTGTCAAAGAAGGTTTCCCTTGGTTAGAAATTAAGTGGTGAATCTGTTCTCTTATCTGTGTTATGTTTGTGTAAACTGGCCTTGTTTCCTGCTTGGGATCACGGATTACTTGTTTCTAGATACTGTGATACTGTCTTCCCTAGAACCAAGTATGCTGTTGAAAGATTAAAGCAATCTGTGTTTCAAAATGTTTTCTAGCTATTTCTGCAGGTAGGCAGTTGCTTGTATTTGTCAGTAGTATTCTGGAGCTAGTTTTAAGGATGGAAAGGGATTTTCTCCCAGAAAACCCTGGGCACTGTGGCTCTGATACAAAAGCGAGGAGCTACTCCTAGTTCTTACTTTGTGAGTTCTGGCAATAGCTAGCTGTGGGGATAAAGAATACGCGTGTCTCTGCGTTATTGCCAGTCACTGTTCAAAACAGTAATATTTTCCTGTATTTAGGAGAGGAAAAGAACTCTCCTGTACAAAAGTATATACGGACGGCAATATTTACCAAAACATTCTATCAGGGAATAGGGGTTTGCAGATGGCTCTGGAAAAAATTTGATTCTCCGTATTGTGTAATACCAAAGCTGGGTGACTGCAAATCTACAGCCCTTTGTAACACACAGCTGTTACGATGTAAGTGTACAGTGACTTCTCATGCGGCCAAAACCCTAATGACTCTTGTACCAGTTATTGCTCAGAGCTGGATCTTGAATTTTGTCCATGAGGCAGGGCTAAGTGTGCTTTCCTGCATCCTCAAAACTGATACTGCCTCGCTGGAAAAGGCCGTCAGCCCTCTCCAGGCTTGTGAAACATGTGCAAGGGTCACGATTGGGCTGTGGGGGGCTTTGTGGATGGATGGTGGTTAAATAAAATTGCCACCGAACTAGAGTCACCGGTAACAAGCAGTGTTTGTATTTTGACTCGAGCAGGCATATGTAATGGCTTCCATTGCAACGTTATCAGCCCTAACTGATGGGTGTGAGTTTAAGTTGTTTGTTCCTGATGTCATTTCTGCTTTAGCCAGAGTGGAAATTGGTTAGCATATAGAAGGTACTGTCCAGGGCATGTTTGTAATGTTGGATCACTGTGTCTAATAAAATGGTTGCAAGCCTACATATTTCTGTCCACAGGCATGACTGATAAGCTCTAATGTTGGCTTGGTGCCTGATTTGGTTCTAGTGTGGAACTGTAAGGAACAGGAAAGGTTACCAATTACAGTAAAACATATAGTGTTGGGGGTTTTTTTTGAAGTCTTTTCCGGTATATTTGTTAAATTTACTGTTTAGTATAGATTAGTGGGGGAAAAAAACCCATTTAATCTACAAATACTTTTTTGAAAGAAACCACTGTCTTCCTGTAATAATTTAAGTTACTGGCTAACATAGAGGTCATCTTGTTAGAGAGAGGCTCTTTATTACACACATAAACTTCAATCATCTTTCTCCCCGTTGCATCTGAGCACTTCAATCATGAATGTTTTTGTCAGTCTCTTAGTGGGAAAAGTTAAGAATATCTTGTTAATAGTCTTTATGTGTGTCAGGCAGAGAACTGGAATGTAATCTAGATCTTCTAAAGCCCAGTTCAGTACATTATTAAATATACAGATCATCTCCAAACCAAAAAAAGTCCATGCGAGCTTTTAGTTGTTGTTTTAATCCAGTTCCTCCTTGTCTGGAATCATTGATGCCCAGTGTTAGAGCTGCTTTCTTCCTTCTCTTTACAGCAATGTCCTTCCTGCCTGACTTTGGGATCTTCACCATGGGCATGTGGTCTGTTGGTCTTGGAGCCATCGGTGCAGCTGTGACTGGGATCGTCCTTGCGAACACTGACTTATTTTTGTCCAAGCCAGAGAAGGCTACATTGGAGTTTTTAGAGGAGATAGAGCTAAAAACTTTGGGATCAGGTAAGATTCTGGCTGTTTCAGTCTACGCTCTTCAATAATTGTCTTTTATAAGAACCTCTGTAAGGCCAGGGCTGGAAGAGTTTTTCTTAGTCTTTCCTCATTATAACATGTGGTTGGGTGTCCTTGATAGCAGATAACTCTGGTGAAGGAAAAGCAACCAAACCTGGTATTTCTGAATGAAACATGAGGCACTTCTACAAATCAACAAAGCAATAATACTCTGTTACGCATATAGAATTTTTTTCTGATAGATCTGTATTTGAATGTGGAATTCTCTGCAATGCTTTCTGTTGGTCCTTAAAGCATTGATCATTAAAAACATGAGTGGCTGATATTATTGTTGATGCTGTTTCTCCTCTATAAACAGAACAAAGAACATTCAAAGCAGGCGAGCTATGGAAGAAGAATGGTGCAGTGATCATGGCTGTGCGAAGACCTGGATGATTTTTGTGCAGAGAGGTACTTGCTGGGCTTGGGGATTAATTTGGAAGAATTGAGCTCTACTTGCATAGATTCCCTTTAAATAAAGGGAAGGCATGGACAGGACAGTCATCAAATGCACCTGAAGTACCTGAAAGGTCTTGTTTCCTAGCCCAAACTGGTCGCTAGCTAACAGCATATTTAATTTTGTTTGCAGCTGGTTTGTATAGTCTAGGTCCTGAGCATCTTCCTTCTGAAGGCGATGGATGCATGATTTTTACATCTACTAGGGACATAGCCTGTGGTAATTAGAAAGGGAGATTACACAAGATCCAATTGGTAATGAGTCTTATGAGCTAGTTGTATTCCATATGTCCAAAATAAATCTCTGTGAGCCAGGTAGTCTTTGGTCAAAAGCAGCCCAAGACTAGACTGGCAGAAAGCCATCAGATAAAGCCCATCAGCAAAAAAGAGATGTACATAAAGGGTAGTCCCTCACTATTCTGGATACTGAACGTGAGGCAGGAAGGTAAGGAGTCTAAAGACAAGGAGTTACTGTTCCATAACAAGGTGGGTTGGGAAACAAAATCTGATCCTTAAGTTGGCATTAGGCTGCTTGGGTGGAGGTGGGAGGAGACACTTAAAATAAGATTTGAATGTACCATGTGCCTGGGAACAGCCATAACTTGCACCTTGGCCATTATTTTTCTCATAGCTATGGGGGAAAATAACTATTATGTTGTTACTCACTACTCTATAACGTAGAGCAATTAATATTGCAACCACTTAATTAAGGGATCTGCTCCCATCAGTAGTAACTACTTAAGTATGTGTAGAATTCATGGAAGGTTAAAGAGTAAAGTACTTTGCTCTCTGAACAGGTGTAGCGTAGGCAGTAGGAGAACATGCTACGTGCCTGACTCTCGCCTTTCGCACACAGTCAGACAGGAATTCATTAATGATTATTTTTTTTAATGCTAACTTCCTAAGTAGAAATAAAGAGCCAGGTTCAAAGAATTGTTTTTTTTTTCTTTCAGGGAAAAATTGAGGAGGGAGAAATTTAATTTTCTAATTCTTATTTTTGATTCAAAACTTCAGATTTTTCACAGAGGCAGTCATGCTACTGATCAGCTAATTAGGGCAAAGAATTGTTTTGTATTTTAACCGTGAAAGTGTTTTAAAAAGCTTTTAAATTGTCCAAACTGAAGTTATTTTTGATTGTTGTATACTCAAAGTGTTTTTGTCTCCCCTTTCTCCTAAGAAGAGTTCAGTTGCCCTTTTTTTTGGTCCACTAATGTTTCTCCATAGTACGAAAGCTTCTCTTCTTCCCCACTGTCACTGACTCTGAGCTGCTGGAATGGTTCAATGCAGGTGACTCACCATATCTGTTAACCTGCAGGCAGTAGGTTTTTATTTTTTTTCGCAAGAGACAAAATACACTTGCTTCCCACTATCTTATATCTTGGAAAGGATGTTGCGCTTTGTCGTTGTTGACAGCACAAGAAGGAATATATACTTCCCTGGACACAGTGGTGGGGTGGAAAAGTGTCCATTCTAGCTCATAGATCACCGATCTGGTATCAGTGGTGAGGACGTACTTCCATTGGCCACTGCAAAGGATGTCATAAATCCTACTGGAATGATGCCTTTGGATCCTTGAGAACTGAGGCATGTAGACTTAAGAAATATGGGGTCTTTTATCTGTATCATCTGCATCCAAAATAATCAGATGCCTTTTTTATTATTTAAGATAGACTATTTATCAGGACTACACTTCTACATCTTGTGGTCTGGATCTGGCCATGTAGAGATCCAGTGCTCCAGTCATTGGGAAGGTGCCATGGGCTTGCTAAATATTGTAGGTGTCAACTCAAGCAGTCTAAAGTAGCAGAGGAGCCACAGCTGAACTATCAGAGGGACAAACTGAAATGGGAGTTACTCTTTTGGGTTGTGCCTGCCTTGGTGGAGAGAGGAAGTATTCTGCTAGGGTGTGCTTGTCTGCTTTTTACAAAACCAGGAAAACAGTTTCAGAGACTGGATGAAATGGTCACAGCCTCGTGGTAAGGCTGTACAGCCGTTATGTGCTATTGTTTGCCCACAAAAATAGACTTCTTTGCTTTCACTTACTGTATCATTTTTAAATAGCAGTGAAGAAAAACAAGTCAGATCTAGTCCCAAGATGCTGCTTAAAGTCTAATCGCTTTTTAAAACTTAACTGTGCTTTTATATTATTCCTGTTCTCTCCCCTCCCAAAAGCTAAGCAAGGAGACACAAAAAAAACCCCACCAAACTGCTGAAGTGCCTTTCTCCAAAAGGCTAATCAAGGTTTGATGGTATCACTATCTCTGCAGAAACAGTGATTTCTGGTCTTACAGGGGACCCCACTTCACTAGCCTGGAACATCAGTTCTTGGATGTGTTAGGTTGCTATACAATTTTTTTTTGTTGGTTTTGTTTAGGGGGTTTCCTATTAACCCCCCTTTAGGAAGGTCATAAGGCATTTTGTTGAGGGAAAACAGAAAATAATTACCAGATCTTTAAGAACAGAAAAGAGGGGAAAGATCTAACAAGTGTAAGATATGAGCCTTTAACTCTCACAGTCACTACGCGGTGTTTGCTTGTGATGCTGATTCATCCTTTTTCATTTCCTCTGAAAAAGACGGAGAGTAGTGAACTGGAATGCTGCCCTTACCCTTTCACCTACTGATGTCTTGTCTCCTGTCTGTTCACCCGTATCTGTCTGCTACTTCATACTCACTAAATTCTAGATATCCTGCAAGTTAAGTCATTTATGTTAGGTGGCTGAGGGTCTTCACGTAAACTGTGTCCATTTTTTAAAGTGCGGAGTTCTTTGTGGGAGTTTTGTCCAGTAAAAATGACCTTTCTCCATTGGACATGAGAATAAATGTATTTGCAGTTTGCACTCTGATATGTTGGAACCTTGGAGGCCTTTGTACAAACTGTAGGAGCTGAGAGTCCTTCAGCAGAACAAAAACCCCGGCAGATGAGGGTTGACGTCTTACACTCTTACACCATCAGAAAAAGCAGTATTGCTTCTGGGATACTGAAGGTGCATGAAGAAATTCCCTGATTATTTTCACAGGGAAAGTTAAGTGATGTGCAGGCACTGTCTTTTAACTGTTCTGTAAACACTTAAAATAGTTGAAGCCCTGCCACGGGCAAGGTATATCTACAGCTTTGAGTTAAAACTATGTTTTATCCAGGATTTTAATATTTTATCCAGTAAATGCGTAAGAAGTCTCTTTCCTCCGTGCTTAATGAAGAAAATTTTAGCAAATATAAAGAAGACCTGCCTAGGAGTAGAACTAGCTTAAATGTCTGATTTACAGGTCTGTTTGTTTCTGTTTTGCAGCTCAAGCTAGAATTTATGTATGTTTCTGACACTCTTGAAATTCAAGGTGAGGCTTTCCAATCTCCGTCTACTGCCAGAAATGTTTGAGCTTTTTTTTCCCTTTCTTAGGAGGCTTCTGAGCTCTCCTCTCTGAAACCTCAGCTGTCCAAGCTGGGTGTCCCTCTCTATGCTGTTGTGAAAGAGAAGATAGGGACTGAAGTGGAGGATTTTCAGCATTATTTCAAAGGAGAAATCTTTCTGGATGAAAAGGTATAGTGAAATCGGTGTTCTGCTTTTGTTTAAAAACAAGCTTATGAATGTCCTCTTTGAAGAGCTTGTATAAATAATAGAGATAGAATGTGGTCTGAATGAAAAAGGATTTAGTAGCATTGTAGTTTAAGAAGTTAATTAGCTTTGCTTTTCTATATATATATCTCCTGCTCAGCTTACGAACTGGTCTGTAGCTATGCACTGATAACATGCTGTTGCAGGATTATTCCTCCCCTCCCCTTTAACAGGTAAACAATATGGCCTATTAATATTTATTCCTTTCTTCCACTGCCTGTGTGACTTGCTGATGTTTATGATGCGTGAATCAAGGGCTGAAGGTGACAGACATAACTAATTCGTGATGTACAGCCCAAACTGCAGTGATACGACTTGTCTCACTACACTGGCACACGCCAGTCTCATGTCCTGCAAAACCACGGCCCTGCTTACTCCTTAACCCAGAAGATGCATTTAGAAATCATTTAGCTTCTGAAAGAAAAAGAATGTGTAATACTCAAAATCAACTAGACGATACCTTTATTTTCCCTCCCTGCTCTGCCTGTGTGAAAGAATCAGGCTGATTTGAAAAAAAAAAAAACCAAACCAAAAACCAAACAACAAAACAAAACCCAAACAGCTGTCTGATAAAGTTTCAGGACTTGGCACCACTGTTATCTCTTTACCAGCATTTTTATTGCCATACTTCAAAAATAAGAAAAAAGACGTTTATCACAAAGCATCTTGTCAGCAATAGAGACACGTATGTACATGAGTCGTAAATACCTGTGGATCACCTTAAAAAGCACATGAATAGTGTCAGTGCCACTAGTTGTCTGTGTGGAGGTAAGTGGTGAGGTAGTGCGTTAAGGAGGTTAGTTCAGGTGCAATTTCGTTTTAGCTCTGCCTGGTTAGCTTTTGTGTGTTGCGACCTTCCTTGAATACAGGGTTGGCTGGTTTCCCAAATTTCATTTGGGAGGAAAAGTCCTTTTCGCTTTTTTTGCTGAGATATTTTCTGTTTCCCTGCAGAAAGGCTTCTATGGTCCACGCAGACGAAAAATGATGATGTCAGGCTTCTTCCGCTTTGGGGTCTGGCAAAATTTCTTCCGTGCTTGGAAAAGTGGATATAGTGGTAACCTGGAAGGAGAAGGATTCACCCTGGGAGGCGTGTATGTGATTGGGGCAGGAAGACAGGTACTGCAGGCCATGTAGGAGGCTTTTATGTCTCCTGTGAGACCAGAAGTTTCTTTTCTGGAATTGTTCAGTTGCTAGTCAGTTGATCTCCCATGGGGCAACTAGTGTATGAATTTCTGTGTTGTGTCTTTGACTAGGGTGTTTTACTGGAGCATCGTGAGAAAGAATTTGGAGACAAAGTCAGCCTTCCATCTGTCCTTGAAGCTGCTGAGAAGATAAAACCACAAGCTTCATAAGCAGAAAAATAGTTGCACATGTTTCTGATCACAGCTTGAAATGTAGAACGCATCTGTTTCTTGAACGTGCAGTTTAATTGCTTCGTAACTATTTAGTGATCAACGCAGAGGAAAGATTCTCTACTCAAACATAGAAAAAGATGAAAATCCTCCTGGATCTTTTTTTCTTGCTTTGCGGCCTTTCAGGTGGTCAGGATTTCCACTGCTCTTGTGTCTGACTGTATTAATGAAAGGCTGGGTCTAAAATCTGACTTAGCCTAGATGTTTTCAGTCAGAGACAGTCGGTCGAAAACCTGTCTGCCTGCAGGAGCAAAACTCTGCTAAGGCTGGAGTAATGGAGGACCAGCTGAGGTTGAAGAATAATAAAACTTCATGTAGACGAAATGCCTTCGCTTCTTGCTTTTTCATTAACACATATACACATCTGTATTTCTAGAAGACTAAATTCTGTTGGTCTAGATTATTGTGAGATTCTGCATTCAAGACATGCCACTATGTCTACCCAGTAAGTTTCTCGTTATTTAACTACTGGCTCTAGATCTTCCAGCTCTTTGTGTGGTTCCCTGCAAGGAAGATTGAAGGCATCTAATGCTCAGTTCACAAGATAATTGTGGCATGAGGGTAAGTTCCTTTTTGTGTTTAAGATTCTAAAAAAAAAGGGAACCATATCAGAGAGCAGATTAGGTAGAATTTCCGTCCTGACTTGAGTTCTGCAGTAGAATGGCTGGGCTGTTACTCCTAAAAATAGATGTAGTGTTGCACAATATGATCCATGAGAGCCAGTACCATACATAGCCAAATATACATAGCTAGACTGAAGTATGAACAGGACAGCATGAATTTTTCAAATGTGCTGATGTTTCAAATTCTAAACAAAAATTTAACGCTGCACTGAGAGAGGATTATCAAGTGTTGGATATCCTTCATTAGCTGCTGTACATAAAAAGCTAGGTAACTTTGGAAAAATGTGCAGGCAAGAACATAGTAAGCTAACAGAAGAATTAAAGGGAATGATTCTTTTGTCCTGGCAGCAGATTAGTCTGAACTGTTATTCTGCTTTCTTCTGACCTTAAAATTAATGAAACCTTCATGTGTTGTGGGTACTGAGGGCAGGGATACTTTGCACCTCTGAAACTTTGGTAATATGCCTATTTTTGCTCTGTGTGCCAGTGCCTATCCATCTGTATTGTTGTGCTGTGTGCAAAAAATGGTTTTACATGACGTTGACTGCATGAAACCTAAATTCCAAAAACTCTAAAACTTCACAAACACTGAGGCCTGGCCTTGATCTGTGATAAATCAGTTATGCATGCTTTAAAAATTGCATCATTATAGATTAAATCCTGTCGTCTTTTTTTTTTTCCCCTCTATATTTATGTCCAGGCAGAACGAATTTTAACTAAAAATATTTATGTACTCTTCAGAGTCTGTTCTTCACAGTTCCCTGAAACAGTACTAGCAGTGAGGATTTTGAGTGATTCATACGTTCACCAAGATGTTTCATTTGAAAACTAAATGGAAATTGGACTTATGTATGCAGCCGAAACTTGCATTTGACTGTTTTGGGGCATGGAGAAAGGAACAGGAGTTTGGAGACTAGAGCAGCAAAGTCTACAGCAAATTGACTAAGTGATACGGACTTTGTAAAGGCTCTCCTAGGATTCATGGACAGGTGCAGAGAACCATGCGTTGTCTCCGTTCGTGTTCTGAGCTGCCTGGGTAAGTATTGCCCATAAGATGGTATCAAAAAGCTGTTGGATGCTCAAAGACATAAAATAAGTGACTGGAAGTGGGCTCCTCTGAATGGCATCCAGAGCAGCCAGCCAGCTGCCAAGAGTTTGCTCCATGAAATAAAGAACTGTGCCTGAGGGCTTTTTGTCCTGAGTTTTACCACTGAAAGGAAGCATCTGTATCATGAGTGCTTGCCTGACACAAGGCACCTAAATATTTTCCTCCACAAACCTGCAAAGTTCAAAGCGTTGTGTAAGTGGCCACTTGTCTGCAGTAGGCATATTTTTACTTTGGAGTTCCAGTGGTAGAAAACACAAAGGAGATGCTAAAAGAAATGGGTGTGAGCTACTGTTTTCTTACAGTTGCAAAATGCTACTAATAACAATGATCTTTCTTACAATAGGAGGAAAATTCTGGGTCATAGCTTCTATAGAGGTTTGAGTTTTCTTTCCAGTGGGAACCGGAAAGCTTTGCTGTTTGCAGGGGACAGATCTTGCACAAAGAGACAGGCAAAAAAGGTACTGATCTTAGACCTGGATTTCAGGCCTTGTTCCAAGGGCTGTTTATGCGTTTCACATAGACAAGAAATGTGAAAGGCATAAATAGTCCTTGGAGAATGGGATAGAAGCCAGATAAATTCCAAGAAATTTAAGAAAAAGTGAAGTGCTTTTAGAACCTGCTAAATCTGGAGAGCATCTACTTAAAATTTGTATATATGCAATTGAATTCCACCCACTCTGACAGAGCTGGCCGTGGGTTCTTTCAGTCACGCTGCAGAAAGTCCTAGATGATAAGGATGCCACAGGGTTGCAGCCCTGCCGTTAGCCCACCCAAAGGGGCTGTGTTTTGCGTTCTTGGAAACAGGAGCAGGAAGCCATCACCTCCAGCATTTAGAACGTTTAGCTAAAGTATAATGGCTGTTAAACATACCAATCACTAATGCTACAACATGATGAAATGTTCCTTTAGTGTAAAAACCTTTTTAGAAAGACCCATGAAGTCCTTTTGAGGGTGTTTATTAAAATCCTCATGCAGACTGAAAGTTCTCTGTCATCTTCAGCAAAGGCATATATACGGTGTCTGCATCAGACCTAGGTCCAGGAGAGTGTGTTTTGCTGCTGTTAACAGCGATAGTTCCCATAAACAGCTAGCTCGATTCAGAAGTTATGTAAGCTTACCCGCATTTCAAAGTCTTCTAACCCTGTATTTCAGAGATCAAGTCAAAATTTGGAGCCACAAAAGGTCCAAATGGTATTTGAAAATGTTCTGAAGAATTATTATTGAGAAATGTGATTATTTTTTTAAGCCAACCTTGGGATTATTTGGAGTTGACTCATCCTTTCTGAACTCCATGTTGACAAAATACAAATGGAGAGGCTAGAAAATATGCGGTGCCTAGGAGCTAGGAACAGTTAATAGGAATTGGAAATGGGCAGTCTCGAAGAAATAAAAATGAGAGCAAAATAG
This sequence comes from Himantopus leucocephalus, assembly GCA_003993805.1. Classification (NCBI taxonomy): domain Eukaryota; kingdom Metazoa; phylum Chordata; class Aves; order Charadriiformes; family Recurvirostridae; genus Himantopus; species Himantopus leucocephalus. The sequence goes on from RSEF01000006.1 coordinate 3,855,710, forward strand.
TAAATGGGAAACAAATAAGTTCTAAGTGAATTTCCAATGCTGGAGACTGAAAGGTCTCACTATCTGGTTTAAAAAAAAAAGTTTTCTTCTTTAAATGTAGAAAGTTCACTGGAAAAAAAAAATCATAGTTGTTGATTGTGTTGTACCAACAGCTACCTCTGCTGTCCCAGTTCCTTATATACATTTAATGTTTTGATTTTTCTTTCCTTTAACATAACATGTACACAAAATCTAAATCACTTCTCAGTGCATCAAATATCACATCACAGTTCAACACTCAGCTGGTTACTGGAAACTCTAATAAGTTAGTTTATTCTGGGCTTAAGAAACAAAACTCCCGTGTAGTAATTTCTCTTCAATCAACTTTCCTTTGTTTGCGAGCCTGTTCATCTTTTTTTCAGTACAAATACAGGGTTAATTAAAAAAAAAAAAAAGATGGAAAATGCTGTGAAGTCAATGGGATAGGTGTAATATAGGAAGGTGGTTTTTACTTGAACTTTTAAAAATACCAAGTACATTTCTTATCTGTGGTGTCCTTTTAAAGCCATTAGATGGTCTGCCTCAGAGGGTGTTTTCTGTTTATTTCCTGTTCTGCATTTTTGTTTCCCCGTGCGGGTTATCCATTCCCACGCTGTCACACTGCCTGCAGTTGGTGCCATTTGCAAATATCCACAAAGAGAAGGGAATGCCGAGGGATCCCTGCCATTTTCCGATGTGTTTTCTGTGATGCCCTGTGGTAGAAAGAAAAGAATGAGCAAATTTCTTTTTCTCTCTGAACCGCTGGATGTCACTGCTACCCCAGCCAAAATGAAGGTCAGCAGTAGACCCGATTTTTTTCTGCAGTAAAAGATTTGCATAACAAAGATGCCAGGAACAGACCACTGCAGATTCCGACTGGGCTAGAAGAAAGCTGTTAGAAAAGACATCTACTCCTGCTATCTGTTTACTTGTGTCTTTTTAAAATAAGAAACTTAAAGGAAGGATATACTGTGTTGAATGATGTAGTCTGTGGTATATGGATATTTCTAAATGAGCGTGGAGGGAATAAATTATGAACAGACTCACTGTAATCCTTACTAATGTCTTGTGTTTTAGTATTATTAGTTTTAGATACTGCCAATGTGTGAGTGGCTTCCCTTGTCCTACAGAGGCTGATTTAGTGGAGCTGGAGCAGACAGGTGCAATAGCCGCTCGGTAACAGCAGAGGGAGCTGGGGAGAGGGAGAAAATAGTGCAGAGAAATGATCATAGAATCATAGAACGGTTTGGGTTGGAAGGGACCTTGAAGATCATGTAGTTCCAGCCCCCCTGCCGTGGGCAGGGACACCTCCTATTAGACCAGGTTACTCAAAGCCCCATCCAACCTGGCCTTGAACACTTCCAGGGATGGGGCATCCACAGCTTCTCCAGGCAACCTGTTCCAGCGCCTCACCACCACCCCGACAGTAAAGAATCTCCCCTCTCTCTGTTGAAAACTGTTACCCTCATCCTATCGCAACACTCCCTGATACAGAGCCCCTCCCCATCTTTCCTTTAGGTACCAGAAGGCTGCTCTAAGGTCTCCCCGGAGCCTTCTCTTCTCCAGGCTGAACAACCCCAACTCTCTCAGCCTGTCCTGATAGGAGAGGTGCTCCAGCCTCTCCTATAATGAATAAAGTTAAATCGCCGGTTCGGTCTAATCCACTCTAATTTTATTTGATATCTGAATAGTTCCATCCAAATTTATTCTTCTAATTGATCTCAAAAATGGTTTTCTCTCAAATATTTCTACTTTCTCTTTTAGGTCCAGCTACTGATAGTATTTGTATACTTAGTACTCAAAGTTGTTTAAAGTCTCTCAGTAGCTTCCGTGGGCTTTTTTACCTGCACACCCTTATCTCCCAACATCATAAGTATCAAAACCACACGGTAATGCCAACTTTAACTCTGATTTCCAGAAACCTCCCTGTATAAATAGAAATTTTTTTCCACTCAAAAGTTGTATTTGATGATGATAACGCTGAGCAGATACAGTGGCATTGGTGAATAGCTCTGGTCATGCCATTTTCCACTAGCCTCTTCTCATAATGGATCATTCATTAATTTCAGGAAATGTTTTGTAGCGATCAGAGAAAACAGCATTGACAAACCATACATGAACATCGGCCCTCACAAGTTCACTAAAAAAATCAGGTTTTCCATTTTCATTCCTGCAGTATTATTACACCCTTTTACGGCTGAAGTGACTGTCTTTTAAAAGTCTTCCAGTTTGCCCTAGCACTTAGTTAATGTTTCTGTGATGGATGAGATTTTTACCCTAATTTTCTTGGCAACACAGTGAAATGCACAGAACAGAGATAATAAAGGCAAATAAATGGGACATAGAGAGGTTTGTTCGAACTATCTCTCTGCTAACAATGAACGCAGTCAATTCAACTACTCTCTGAACTGCTAACACTAACCATTTTACAAGACTTTTAAATTGCACAAGAACCTTATTTTACTGATGAACGCCCTTCCTAATTCCACAGTCCTTACATCCTAAAGCTGCTGAATTTCCCTGAAATTTCCCATTTCTTCTGCTGAATCTTAGCAGTTACTGTTGTACCCTCCATCTTCCCATCTTTACAGAAGCAGCACACTGGAACCTTGGCTCTGGAGTTTCTGGAGATGTGACTCAGTGTTCTATAAGATGACAAGTACTTCTGAGATGGAGAAAGGATCTCTTCTTTTTACCACCTGATAATCCCATGACCTTTTCTATCCCCCCTTTCTCACTTAGATCCTCCCTAAAATTCAGGTGATTATCCTTCTAGCATCTTCTTTGAGCTTTACCAGTCAATTCAATTTTATTTTGGTTTTTAAGAAGCCTTGAGAAAGCTTGGGGAGGCCTGCAAACCTCCCCCCNCCCCCCCCCCCCTTTTTTTTTTTTTGAACATTTATTTGAACAACTGCACATAGGGGAAGAGAAGGAATCTTGATAACATGACCAGCAGAGGGTGTCTATCTGCTTTCTCTGACTTCAGATGGGTGCGGGTGAGGCGAACAGTGCGTTTATGCCATATTAATGCTAGCATGGTTTTGGTTGTCAGCCTTCACCTAGTGGAGAATTACCACACAAGAGAAGCACTAAGCTCACCCCATTTAATTGCTCAACCATTCCTTTCACCCTTTAGCTGAGCACTCGGTGGGATTGCTGCCGTCTTTGTGAGCAGCGCTTGTTCCTGACCTCAGGGGAACAGAGAAGTCCCCAAAATCCAAGCTCTGGAGCAGGTGAAGGAACTGTTGAGAACAAGAGAAAGCCTGCAGTAATGCCTCTGGTGTTGAACTGCCTCCCTCAGCCTTGCCTTCCTGCACACAAATGGATTTTCATAGT
>RSEF01000006.1:3859163-3920043 GCA_003993805.1 Himantopus leucocephalus
AGGTGGAATGAGATAGTCCCTTGAATTAATTATCTTGTTTACTTCCTTCAGGATTTTTCACTTAACATCTTTTGTTAGGCAAAAAAACCCACACAACCTTCTTTTCAAAAGACAATGTTGTAAACGTCAAATGTGAACATGAAGACACTGTTGTGAACCAGCAACATCTGAGCTGAGTTCCTGCCAACTTTTCTTCATAACATGCTTTGATCAGAGGAAGTTTTCTTCTAAAAGACGTTGCTTGAGCAAGTGAGATTGTCTGAAAAAAGCGCTTGAGTTTGGGTGTGGGAAGGAGATGGCTGGAAATAGTTGTGAAAATTTCAACATCCTGGTCACACAGTGTTTGGTTTCATAGTGTATTGGTTCTGCAAAGACAGTGAATTAGCCTAGATAATCTTGGCATGTCTTCCTTGATTTGTGGGGTCTGAGTCAAGGTTTGACTAGGTGGAACTACTATAATTAACCCAGTAGACCAAGTTTGATAGCTGTGAGGTCTTACAGTTTGTAAGAATGGAAATGTGTCACTGGTGACGCTAACTAGAGAAGTCATTGTTTCCCAAGAAGCAGGCTATTTCAACTGTTAGTCACCAACCATTGCAAGGCAATTCTGAATTCTATGGTTCAATTTTTTTTCCCCCTGCTTTTCATCCCTTCAAACAGCTTTGGTAAAAACAATTTTGTTGTCCTGCTGTTGCCAAATTAAAAACTCTAACAAGATCTGTTATGGGGCACATTATGAAAGGAGACGAACTGCTGTGTATCACTATAGTACTGTTAATCAGTGTCTTCTCATCAGTTGATTAAGTTTCTCCATGTGCACATTTTCTTCTAATGCTGTATTTTGAAGACATTTTTGTTAAATAAGCACTTAAATACAAAGTGATATGGTATTCTTTTAGGATGTATATTCTTTGCACTTAACTCTAGCACAAATACCTGAGTAGCAAGATGAGGATTTACGTTACATACTTCAAACCAGGACACCGTGACAGAATTAGACTGCTTATATGAATTACTTTACAACTCTCTGATATCTTTCTCTTACGCTAAACAGTTAACTTGAGAATATACTGTATAAAGAAAAAAAAAATATGGTAAACGTAATTATGTGATATTGTATGGTGTTGATTTCTGTTATTTCTCTGTTTTAAAGGGAAAGTATTTCCTTATTAAAATGTCTGTGTATTGCTGATGAGTGTATGATGAGCACTCAGACTATTGCAAGGCTGCCTGGATGTCCCTACAAATTGTTCTCATTAACTTTAAGAGTTTCAGCTGTCCCTCTTGTCTTCTGCATGTTGCATCTTGTTCTTGCACATTACATGAGAAGCTTGTGTTATATGTATTTGATGGAATTTTAATGGCAGCTGGTATATAAACTCAGTTTCTTTAAAACCTAATCTAGAAATAAGGGCTTCACTGTGTTAGCATTGCATTTACATAGACTTAGAAATTCCATCCTAAGATCTAGGCAGACAGGCTTAATAGGTAAGATTATTGTCAAGATAAGTGGTGTCTCTGGATAGTTAACAAAAAAGAAAATACTGCTGCTAAATTAGACAAATGGCAAGTACCTTACATGGAATAGATAACTTCTTTTGGTGTAAGAATTTTACTGGGGTAAAAGGGGAATATTTAGAGTATAATTCTGTATTTTTGCAAGATTTTGGAGGAGTGTTCCTAAAACTATTCAGCACTGGAAGGGGTATAACTAAAATGTTGAGAGGAAAAATCTACTTCCCTTGAAAACCAAAACAAGATTTTGTTCCCCTCCCTCAAAATGTTACCCATATCCTGCTTTGTAGTTAATGTCTCTCACTTTCTGCCACCTAAACTTTAGGATTTGAAGAATTATTTTCTTAATTTTTTTAGAGACTTTGAAATTGGAGTGCCCTTTTGGGTGATGTATTTCAAGTTAATATAAAGCATTAATTCTTTTTCTTTGAAACTAAATTAATATTCAGTGATAGTGTTAAGCTTTTGGCACCATCTTGTGGAAGCTTGTTTGGCAAATAGGCCTAGGAGAATGTAATCTGAGAAGCTGACTGCACTGGATTTACTTATTAGAAGAATTAATAGCTATAACTTCGCAATAATACTTCCTCTGCTAGGGTGAAGACAATAGGTATTGTCAATAACTGTTTTACAAGGCTTTTCTATGTGGGTTGTTGTTGGCAAGCTCAAGGGTTTGCCACCGATTTATTTGGAGTCACTTGGAAGTTATGGATATCCAGAAGGAATGTTAAATGAAAACATGCTTATAGTGGTCACCTTTTTCTGTTATCCTGTTTTTCAGGGTGTATTGTCTGATCTGACAAAGGTGACTGGTCTTCATGGTCTGGACCCAGTGGTGCTTGTCTTAATGGTGGGAATAGTGATGTTTACTTTGGGATTTGCTGGTTGTGTAGGAGCACTGAGAGAAAATATCTGCCTTCTGAAGTTTGTAAGTAACATCATTGTATAAGTGGATTATTATGTATGTGACCTATGTGAGTGGTGGGTGAAGAACTAGTAACAATCCCAGATAATTAATTTATAGAATTTGGTTTGTTACAATGTATATGGTAAACTTACTCCCCTGACGAGCCTCTGAGTAATGACATTAAAAGCAGTGTAGGTTCAAACCTATGTATCTTTTCCTCTTTCTGGAAAATGTTTCTTCCCTTCTTCATTCATTATGCTATACAATGATGCTGTTATAGTATGTATACCACAATCTAACATCGTGTATGTAATATCACAAAATACTATGTTCTGGAACATATTTAGTCAGGAATTACCAGAAGGGATGGCATAGTGGCTTAGGAGAACAAAATCCCTTAAAAACTTCTTCTAAATGTTTGGTGGGCAAAACTTGGACTTTGACTGATGTGAAATCTCTTAAACGGTTGTTTTTAAATTGATGCTGCTTCTTTGCTTTAGATCTGAAAATAGTTAAGCTGGACAAAAAATTATAAAACTGGAAACAATCCGAGAAGTAACATCAAGACTACTTTAGCCCAGTTTTACAGATTCTCATTTATTAATACTTTCACTGCTGTGCATAACGGCTGTGTTATGGTGCTCATTTTACTGTTGAGTTTAGGTGACCAAAACAAAAGATAACCCTACTTCTTGGGGCTTTCTTTACATTGTATTCTCATTTAACGGGCTGTGTTCTCCACAGTATCTGTACTGTGTGAGAATTTTAACCTAATTCTCTTTGTCCGTTTCTCGTGGAGTTGGAGTAGGGATGAATTCAAAATGAATCGATATTTTCTAATTTGGAACTTTTTTTACAGTTCTGTGGAGCAATTGTGTTTATATTCCTGCTGGAGCTGGCAGTGGCATTTCTGGCCTTCCTATTCCAGGACTGGGTGAGGGACAGGGTGAAGGAATTCTTTGAGAATAACATTAAATCCTACCGAGATGATATTGATCTCCAGAACCTCATTGATTCGCTACAGAAAATTGTAAGTTCATATCCTGTCGCTTCTTGCATGCGTTCTAGGAGAAGATGTAGATTTGGAAGTTTTCCTTTTTGTTACAGATTTATCATATTCTATAGGTAATAGTGCCATGTTACAGATGTGCTGTTTGCTCTACCTGCATTGAAAGCATCAGGGAGGCAAGATATTCTGAGATGCAGTGGTGTTCAAACTGCAAATGTGGAAGGTCTGCTAAGCACCCAGCTGCCTTTTGACCTTCTTGACTTACCTGTTCTGATCAGTGTAGCACCAATTTAAGTGAGAAGTGAGCAAGAAAGAACCTCTTTATCCTGAAAAAAATCATGCAATGGAACTGGTAGTCTGCACTCTTATTTTAGGAGGCACTGCAGCCTTGTACAGGGAATGCAGCACAGAGCCTTTTATCTTCTGAGATGCACCTCATCTGGAAGCAAAAGAAGATTTTCATTAACTGGGAAAGGCTAGTCTCTAGTCAGGAGGTTGTCAAGGAGGGTTGAAATAATTTTACACTCCTGTGGTCCTAAAATGTTTAGTTACCAGAAGACAGTGTTGTATACCAGGAGATGACAAGGCCTGTGCTAGTAAAGGCCTGGTAGCTTTCATTCAATCAGCTGCTTTTGTAATCATGCCCAGGAAACAACCAGTGAGGGTGATTCTTCTGATTTCTATTTATTTGTGTGTGGTTAAAAAATACACAGAGAGAAACAGAGTACGTATGTGAGTGCTTCACAAAGAGGTAAAATGATTGTCTCCTTTATATATTTTTCCCCTTATGAAAGAAGGTTATTTTTGTCTGTCTTCCATCTTCTAGAAGATCATGTTTAGAAACTTGCACTCACAGCTCAGTTTGATAGCAAAGCACGTTTTAGAGTGGATACCAGTTTGGTCAGCTGTATATTACCAGCAGCTTATCTGTTGTGTTCATTCACGGTTGTGTGCATTGTTACGGAAGCATCGTCTAAGTTGCCTGGATGGATTTCAGTGCTCTTTTGCTTTAGCTTTCAGTGCTAAGGGCACCTTTTTGTAAGGTAGGGCTCCTGGCCATGACCAACACCAGTAATTGTCTCAGTGTTGTCTGCTCTGTTGTTGCTCTTTCTGTTTATCTAGTTTCAGTGCAGTCAGCCAGGCTAATACGCTAAGCTGATTTACAGTTGAACTCCAGTTAAATACTTTTCAACGAAAATAAAAGGCTGAGCTTACTAAAAGGAGTTCACTAGCCAGATTAACAAGCTAATAAACCTGAAAAAGGAACGACCAGGAAAATCTCTGAATTGGCCTGTCGTTGATCCATACCTGAAAGTACTGAGGGAGGAGGGGAAGTATCAGTGCTGATTAGCAAGTGTAGTTCTGCAAGGGTTGAACAACAAGGTGCAGCAGTGTGTTCAAATGCCTCACTGAAGCCCATCTTCTAAGGAGCCACACTCCTTAGGGTGACTTGCTCTGTTGTCAGTGTGTGGCTTGGGACCCAGAGAGCTTTTTGTAGGCAGCTCCTTGCTCTGGCTAATTATATAACTTTCAGGCCTGCAAGTGACCTCATAGTCTGTACCTTACTTAGGTAGATTAGCACGTTTAGTGGTGGTAAAGCTTTTTACGAAGGCGTAGATGTGAGGGAGGAGGCACTAGAAAGACAAAAATGAACCTCTTTTCCTTTCTTCATGGTAAACGTATTGGTGACTTTAAATAATTTTTTTCTTGGTGCTTTTTCTGTTCTGACCATTCTGTTCAGCCCTTTAGTCATATTTCCTGTGAAAACTGTGTAAACAATTCTGCTCTCTGTTCATGTCCGCGTCTGTCACAACTTAACTTCTGAATCCATTTACTGACTTCAAGTTTTGGTGGTCTCACAGTCGGGTTAATACAAGTTTTGTGAAGATGAGCAGTGGGCAAAGGAGAGACGGTAGAGCTATCCTAAGAGGATGGATCTTATGAGGTACCAGGAAAACCTGTGTGATGGTATAACATTTCAAGTACTCAAATTATGGAGAAAGATTTGCTCCCTTAAATAGCCAGGCCAGTAAACTGCAAAGCATGACTTAAGAAACTAGCTTTCATTCGTTCCAGTAACTGAACATTCCTTGAGATGTTGGGATTTCCCCAACCTGCAATTATGGTAATTACACTACACTGTTTAGGTCAAGAAACTTATGTGAAATACTTCTAGAGTTGACTGACCTTTGAGCCAGTGACACTTTACCAGTTAATTCATTTGGATATGAAAACCTTCTCATTTAAAAGAAAGGAAGTATATTCACAAGTGTTTGGATCCACTTTTTACAGTAAAGAAGGAGAAGAAAACCTGTTGATTTATGAAGATTAGAGGATGGAGTCACCAAGTTAAAGAAACCTTTTTCATAGTTTTTCTGGTTTTGGTTGACTTGGAAATAATGGGTTACAAAGCATTTGTATGAACTACTTTGTTGCACCATTTATGGATGTACACTGGTTACATCTAGCAATTACATCTGAAGTGGTAATTTTTATGATTTTGCTTGTCATGCTGACACCTATTTATTTCCAGGAGCAGTATGCCAAATGTATTGCTTTGATTTTATAGAGCTACAGTGTTGACTACTCATTTTTTTTGGTGTGATGTTGCCATTGATTCTGCACAGCCTTAGAGAAAGCGAAGATGATGAACAAATATAATTGCAGAAAATTTGTTCAGTTGTCTCTAAAATACCCCCAAATGCTAAGCGTTTGTTTATCTGTTGCAGAACCATTGCTGTGGTGCCCAAGGTCCAGATGACTGGGACTTTAACATATACTTTAACTGCAGCAGTGAAAGCAAAAGTCGTGAGAAGTGCGGCGTTCCTTTTTCCTGTTGTATACCTGATCCTGCAGTAAGTTGCTTCCTGGCTTTGTATTGGTCTGATGTGGTTGGAGAATTATGAAAGGAAGTACTTCCTGAATATGGTGTGATGACTAAGGCTTTAAAAGGTCTTTTAAATGATCAAAAATGGCTCTTGCTCAGACAAACTGTTTTCATGTTTCTGTTCCATCCTTTTTAGAGTCCAAATACGGCAATATGTTATACAGCTGAAAATTTATTGTCACCACAAATTCAAGCTATTGTTGTATGGCTTGAATCTGCAAGTATTGGCAGCTGATAATTTCTTTTTTTAATTCCCAATACATTGTTTCCTTGAATTCCTGGCCTCCTATCTAGCTTGTAAGGGCCTGAGAGGACTGTCTCAGCAGTGTGTTTGCCTCAGTTAGAATTAATGTTACACCACCCCTCTGCCAGAGAAGTTGGAGTAACTCTATTTGCTGATTATTTATCAGCAACTAAAGTGCTCATGCACAAACACAGTGTAAAGTATTTGAGTCAATTCTCTGGTTTTGGGAAGATTTAGGTGCTTATTGGTAAGATCTATTTATTAAACTTTAAGAATCTGACCCTTTCAGTGGAAGCTAAAATGTGGAGATATGAGCTAAGATATAATGCTTTGTAGTATTAGCAGGAATAGTTACGGCTCAAAGTCAGTCCAGCAATCCTCGCGTGGAGCAGATAGCCATTGGTAGGTTATTCTAAGGCTTTTGATTGTCTTGGAAATGAGCCAAGGAAAGACTTTGTCAGGGAAATATTCCATGTTCAGATTCCTCAGTAATTATTTTCTACTCTAATTTGGAGCAGTACTATTCCACTGCAACTTTTTCTGTTGCTGGTGCTATATTTAAGGAGACACAAGTATGTTTAAATGTTTTTAATATGAGAGTCTACTCCTAATATTTCAATATAACCAACTATGTGTTGTGTAAATTATGCTATAATTGCATAATACATATGTTTTCATGAGTCTCATACAGACAAAACAAAAAATGTGTGAAAAGGAATGTCTTTGCATCTTTGGAGATAAATACTGTCATTGGCTTGTGAGGGGTTGTGATCTGGAAGGTGTTTATGGTCTTCCTACTTGAATCTGCAACTGGAGTGTTTTGTCTTCAAGACTAGGTGTATCTTGGAGCTGGGTTGTGTGTGAGACTGAACTATCAACTGAGGGGGCTCAAATAGCTTACAGCTGTTATTTGATTTAACTGATTTGGGTAGGAAGTTGTATACCACTTGAAATTCTGAAGTTATAAGGCGCATTTCTCCACTGCAGGTGTAAATAAATCAGCCTGATACCTTAGTGTTACCTCAGTGTTGAGGTGTTATATGAAATAGCTAACATGAAACTGATCTTTGAAATGCAGGTGTCTTACCTATATGCTGGCAGTACAGTTGCTACGCTTCATGTTAAAAAGTCCTTGCTAGTTGAAAGCCAGGCGATAGAAGCTGGGATTTCTGGTGGAGGATATTTTTTCTGCTCATACACACCTCTGCTTTGTCATTACTTTTCTTGTGTTCTAGTGCTTTGCTCATTTTTACTATAAATGCTTCTTAAAATGGTTGTTTCTGACAGTCCTCATTTCTCTGTGAACCTAAAAGACAGAAAAACTTCCTTTGAACAGCAATGAGTAGAATTCAATTGATTTATTTTAAATCGTTTTTCTTTGCAGCAAAAAGTTGTGAATACACAGTGTGGCTATGATGTCAGAAAGAAGGTAAGGTGCTGGGATCTCGCTGTCTGTCATGTTCTGTGCCTGCACAGGCAAAGCTATAAAAATGGTGGAATTGCTGATAGGTATGTCAGCTTAAAATTCTGGGAGCTAATCAGCTGTGCTACATCATACCACAAGTAGAGTGTGGTAGAGATTTTCCTTTGTTTAAAGTAAACTTGTCCTGTGGGAGGGTGGAGAAAACAAGTGATGGAACAGGTAAAAGGAAGGGTGTGTTTCAAAAAGGCATAGGACTTGCATTTGAAATGTGCATTTCAATTATTAGTTCTAATAGTCTAACTCTGCTATTATCTGCTAATTCTAAAGTGTTATAGTAGCAGGATTTGCAGGAAGATACTAACATCAATGTTCAACGTTCCCTGGTTTAATGTGGGCATATACGTATTTCTGGAGTGTGCTTAAAAACATTACTGCGTAAGTGAGAAATTGTTAGTTTAGCTGTATCATGTTATTGACTGATCTTATAATACAGTTGAGCAGAGAAGTAACATTCTTATTCTTCCTCTTCACATTCAGAGCAAGAGTGAATGGGAAAATCAGATTTTTGTCAAAGGATGTATCCTTGCTCTTGAGGCTTGGTTACCCCGAAATATCTACATTGTTGCAGGTGTCTTCATCGCCATTTCACTGCTCCAGGTTAGTTAGTTTTGTTATGCTACTTTGAAAACAGTTTCGAGTTTGTGGATACAAACCTGCTGAAGGTACCAGTCATTATGGAGAGAGAGGTACAGTAAATATTTTGACACTGGATTTTTTTAGTTATAAGAATAGTATGGGGAAAAAAAAATTATAGGGATGGGGCCAGAGTGAAAATATCTGATATCAGCTACCTTAATTCTGTTGAAATGATGTTCCTCAAAGCAATGAAGGTCATCATAAAAATACAATTATAGTACATGATGATTGTGATGTATATTGTTATATATTAATATACCAATATGCTAATACGTGGTCATTTTATATAATAATGTGATACAATAACATATTTCTTACATTTCACTGTGCCATGGGGGGCGGGGGGTGTCTTCTGGTCATCTATTCAGTAGATCTGAACTACAGCCTTCTCTCACAAATGTGAAATCACTAAAATACAATTCTGTCCTTCATGCTAAGATTGCTGTTCAGCTGGCTGGAAGTGATATGTAGCGTACTGCTCAAAAAAGTTGAGAACGGAAGAGGAGGGAAATTGGTGAACAGGTTGCAAATGTGATATTAGCAGAACCAGATAAGGAGTTGCTGTAACTTCTTCCAGTACCTTGTTGGTGCTTGGTACGTCAAAGAAAGAGAACCAAAATTCTCAGTAAAACATATCAAATTTCGTCTTTCAAAGTGGATCCTGCTTTCATTGTGGCAGTTATTTACACTTACCAAAATCTCTTTGCTGTGATACTGCTTCACTTCAGTGGGAAATAACAAACTTGTAAATCTACTACAGAACATATTTGCCATTTAACCGAAAATAGTTGAGCATAAAGTGCTGGCAAAATACCTTTTCCCAGCCATGGCAACACTGCCCTCTGTTGCTTGGTTTTTGATATTTTATCACCACCTAATGATAGTACTTCCATGGCTTTGAGAGATGCTGTCTTGAGAACACCACCTTCAGTTAGGAAGATACTCAAGACAATCTTTTGGCAGTGTGGTGACTGACAATAACTTGATGTTGTTGTTCATCATGGCCTGAGTCTCTGTGAAACCACTTTCACAGTCACTTGTATTTTCAAACTGGGTCTGTCTTGTGCATTAAACTATTTCATGGTAGGACTGAGAGTTAGGCATAACCTGTCTACATCTAAAACAAACCTTTCAGCTTTTCCAAAACTTCACCCCAATCTTTTGTTGTTTTTCTAAGAATGTTTCAGGAAGTGTGCTGAGTTAAGAATTTATCTTCAATTTGTAAAGGAAGATTCCCTGGTAACTTGAGTGAATGTTAAAATTTCAAATTTAAATGTCTCAGAATAATCTGGGACTCCTCTCACTACTGTTTGAGAGAAGATTTTCATTTTAGTACAAGTAATTGTACATTATTTAAAAAACTTGATCAGAAAACTGACTGGATTATCCAAAGTTGTGGAATGAATGAAAGTGCCTGACTTGTAACTTTAGCAATAGGTAAGTGTGAGTGTTACAAGATTCAAGTAAACTTCGCTAAGTGGATTTCTTCCAGCTCTAGGGCATGTAGAAGCTTATTATTTTGAATGCTGCTGAAGTGTTACATGAAAGCATCTTTTTCTCATGACTCCTATTTCCTGCAAGATTCTGCTTTTATTACTTTTTAGTAATAGCCATACTTTGATGGATTATCCTGGCTATGAAATGATATCTGAACCTGCAAACACTTTATGAATGCATGTCTTTCTTTGCAAGGGTAGTTGCACTGACATCAGTACAGTGCAATAGGAACACATAAGAAGTAGGTTCCCATTCTGCAATAATGATGAATGGTAATAGGCTCTAATTTTTAGAAACTTCTTGCAGACTGGTACGTTACAAGTGTTTCATCTCACAAATGGTTTGTTTTTTTGTCTTTTTAGATTTTTGGGATTTTCCTAGCCAGGACATTGATTTCTGATATTGAAGCTGTAAAGGCAGGTAATGCCTTCTGAATATAAAAGCAGACACATGTTGCAAAAAAGTATATTTTACAGTTATTGGTTGGACACCACGGTGGAAGAAATGCACAGACCATGAAATACTCCTGTTATAAAAAGCCTTAGGTGGATTTTAGCCCGCTCATGCTTTTTGTTAGAAGCTGGTACCAAAAAATCTCCAAACACACATCTGTCTACCTTTTTTTTTTTCCTAACGAGACAACTCAGTGCACCAGCATTGATCTCTGAGGAAGAAATGGCATTTCCCAAGACGTTGGCGGAACAGATTTTACAGATTATAGCAAGGAGACCTGAAACTGCTGTAAAATCTTTCCTTGAAGAAGTACCTTGAAGATTGTTCTGTTTTCATTCCCAGCTGTCATCAATTCAAAATATAACCTTTTCAGAAGGTGTGCTGATTTCTCCGGAACTTTGAAATAATTTTAATCTCTACAGTAGACTCATGCAGTCATTTTTGGGGAAGATACCCAGCAACTGTAATCGTCATGGTATTGGTAATTGGAAAAAAAAAACATCACGGATTGTCTAGTTCTTTAATTGCTTTTCAGTTGTGCAGAAGTAGAGACATTTGTTTGACTGGGAATACCGTAAATGTCTCAGGAGCAGGAACATGTGCTCAGCATCAGAGCTCAAGTAACCCATGCTGTTTTGAAAATGCAAGCCTTTTCTCAAGAGAGGAAAAGTCTGACTATCTGTAGCATTATATGGTAGAGATCTCCATTTCACGCGAAGGGGTATGAATCCCTGATGCTGTTTCCTGTCTGAAAAAAATGTAAATATTCTTTATTTATAGAAGAAAAAAAACCTCTTTAAAAATGCTTAGCTTTTTATTGATCAGTAATGTCTTTAAAAAGTGCTGTCTGCAGAAATCTCAAAATGCAGCTTGTTTCAGTAGGTAGCAAGCATGCTGTGCTAGCTGTTGGGTTTTTTTTTGCCTTTGCTCTAGTGTCTCTCACAACTGCTATATTGATCTTCACAAGTCCTAACTGCTAATATCAGGACTGATGAAAAACATTTAAATTCAGTATTGATCCGTACTGAAATCTCTTTTTTTTTTTAAATGAGGAAATACACATTTAGTGAAAGATTAGAGTTGTTGAATTTTTAAATCTTGTGTAAAGCTATTGAATCATCGTTCCTGCTTGTATTCTGATGCATGGTTAAAATGCCAGTCACAATATGTTGAACCAGAATGGTTTCTTCGCAGTAATTTTCTGCCTCAAACTGAACTGCACCCACTGAAGTAAATTTTTTCTGTTTTTATCAGAAGAAAACTAAACTCTTCTTCCCATCTTCCCTTCTTGGGGGTTCAGTAGATGGATCTGTAGTTCAGTAGGAGTTCCAGTATTCTTTAAAAGACATTGGCATAGTATTTTTAGCTTTAAGATAGAAGTATGTGACTAAAAGGTTCTTGGAAATAGCTGTAGCTGTGAGTTTTACTGTGGGCCATATAACTAACATTGTTTACTGCTTCCAGTGACACCAATTTTTTCAGGGAGAGCAGGTTTATTTACAGTGCCTAACATAGTGTAAATTTTAGAAAAGTATATATTTTTGTAATGATATTTTACTACATGTAGTCTGCCTGAAGGATTTAATACTTGTATTTCCAAGTATATGGCTTTCTTAGGAAGCCAAACTTTTAAATAACTCTCTGATGTCCTTTTTTCTATTATGCATGTATTAATGAATGTTTCATTGGCAAAAGCTGATCAACAGTAAGAATCTTTGTGTCTGTGTTGATTGTCGAGACATCCTTCCAGCTTTTAATCTGTGAAGCACTTCACAGACAATGCTGTACTTCTCATGTACTTCAGTTCAGCTTTCATAGTTCTTTTTCTGGCTAGCGATTGAGACACAACAGGAAAAGGAAGCTTGTCTAAGGATGGCTGATTTCCTTACGGTAGCAGAGAACAGTCTGCTATTACTCATCTGAGAAACCTGAAAGTAAAATCGCTAGAAGTGCAGTGATTTTTTTTTCATATTTTGCTTTAGCTTTGATATACAACAAGGAAACAATAGCAGTAGATCACTGAGGGGAGAGCAAGAGGCATTTCTTTTGTACAGCCTTGAATATGAGGTCTGTATTACTTACTTGTTGAATCTACTCCATTAGGAGCAGCCAAAAATTTCCTGCTGTTACTGCGATTTTGCAAGCGGCAAAGCAGTGTCCAGCAACCTTGGCTTTAAACTCTGGTGCTTGAAACTTTACAACACCTCATCAACCAACTTACTCTGTTAAGGTTATCTGTAATAACTAGATGTATGTAAAATTGGAGAAGGATGCTTTCTATTTGTAACTTTTTATTTGTAAAACATTGCATTGAAAATTGCATCTAGGGAGTATGTTTCCCTTTGCCACTTTTTGTCACAGAAGTCTCCTAATGCTACGAAGTAACTTCAGCGGTTGGTGAAAATCATCATGTGCAAAGATCTGTGGAGTTCATGCACTGAAATTAGCTGCCGACAATAGCCAGTGTCATGGATCAGGATTCCAGTGTCTGCAAATCTTGCCAAGTTGCCTGAAGACAAATGAACACTTGGTTTCTTTTTGAAGTACTGTTTGTATGCAAAACAGAATTTAATTGAAGTGCTGTCTTTCCACAGTTTGTTCTTATTGTCTTTGGCCATATTAACACCAGCTTTGTATCAATGCTCCAGTTATTTGGAACTGAATTCAAGAGAGCAAGTTCAACCTATTTTGAGGGTCTTTAAATTCACAGAGTGCTTTGTTTTCATGGTGGATAAACTTCTCTGTGCTTTTTCAGTATCACTTTTAAAACCCTGGGGCTCTAGGCTGCTTTACCCCTAGACATTTTGAAGTGGACCCTCACTGGTGGTACACATGGCTAGTGTAATTTCAGACTTGGAATGGGAATACTTTCTTACCACTTTCTACTGTAGTTATATTTAGCATCTTCTCTGTGGAACTGCAGTGACTTCATGGCTAAAGACTTAGGCTATGGGTTGAGAAAGTCTTGTCAGCAAAAGCAGTTGGGTGTGAGCCTGCTTCTAAAGCCTCGAAGGAGAAGCAATTCAACAATCTCACAAAGAGAGGTTTGATAAATTGTTCATGTTGGGATTTCAGTGGTTGCGTTTGGAACAACTCCACAAACACTACAATGGAAACAAGGTTTTTAATGAAGATGTCAAATATGAGATCAGACTTGAAAAACTAGACTGAGAGAAGGAAACTTTTCAGTGTGATCGCTTTTATTTTTCAGAAATGAGCACAGTTTCTTTCTGTGAAGCAATGTATTTATTTGTCAGGATGTTTGACAGTGCAATTGCCCTTTTGTTTCTATTAATATACCTGCATTTGGACATAGTTTCCCTGTACATGAAGAGGAGGATGAATATAAGCACTGAAAAAAGTGCAGTGACCAAAGGAGCTTCGGTTGCCTCCTGAAAACCTGACTATTTCTTCTCAAGGGGTCTTTACTTTTGGTGACCTTCCTACAGTACCACGCGGATAGACTTGTACCTCCAGTCCACTGAGGTGATGTCGCAATTGGCTTATACGTAGAAATGCCTTGGGTTTTGTCTCCCTGTTCCATCCTTTCCTCTTCCTTCCCCCTCCTGCCTGTGGGTTGTCATGCAGCTTGAACATTGTTCAGCCAGTGGAAGGGGAAGTTCTGTCTCTTCTGAAATGGCTCTTCTGAATGACTTTCAGTATATTTTTTTTTTCTCAAGCCTTAAATTTGATTAAATAAAATTTTAATATTTTGTACTCCTGGAGTTTGATTTCTAAGATTTGTTGCTTCTAGTCACTAGTACTTCCCTCTCTAAGGTATAGACTGGCGACTGAGACTGCAATTTGTGGGTAACTACAGAAATGGTAAAAGTCTGCTGATGTTCATGTGTATATTTTGCTGAAACTATTTCCTGATTATTTTTTTCAGTCTGGGCTGCTGAATAATAGATAACACTGGTGCTTTTCTCCATTGTTACTGGAAAGCCATGAACAAGTGAAGAGCTGCAGAATGGTGTAGAGAAATTATTAAATCTCAGGAAACCCAAAAAGTCAAAACTGCTGTTTGCCCTTTCACTGCCATTATCCACAGTTATTGCTCGTGTGATTTACACAGTTTATAGTTTGTCATGTCTGAGCAATGTTTCTGAAACTACTCGTAAGAGTGCAGAAGGGAAGGTTTGAATATGAGGCTTGCAGAAATAGGTTTGTTTCTGCTTCTTTGACCATTTTAATGTTTCTTTAATGTGTTAAAACCTGATTTTAATTTTAATTAAGGTCAGGTAAACAATTAACCAATAGATAATGGCTATATTAGAATAATACAGTATCTGGAATTAAATACTCTAGGATGTTAAGGCTGGATCATTTCTAATAAGAATGACTTAGCTTGAATGTGACTATTTGTGTGTATATGTAGAACTTGTAATAGATCCCGATATATCTCATACTAATGCCTGGTGTAGGCACAACCCCAGATCTTATTCAGAAGTTTAGATTGTCTGAAGCTATTTTCATTTTGACATTGGAAATGTGTAGGATGCCCATATCGCTGTGTTTTAAACTAGAGGAAACTGCATATGGTTCAGCTCTTGGTTTTTCTTTTCTCCTACTACGTGGTCAAAACCTGCTTGTGTGTTACTCGCCAACTGACTTGTCTGGGTGGTTTTATGAAATTCCCTTTCTCAAGAGTACTGCTGAAAGTGATATTTGGTAGTGAATGTAGTGGGCTAAATACCGTTAACAAGTTTTGTAAGTGGAAAGCTTTTGCAGGAACAAAGTTGTAACATTTGTTCACAGACATAAGTCAGTTATACTCAAATTGTGTGAGAACAGGAGGCTTTGTTGACTTTTAAATATTCCCTCCTTTATAACAATTTTTTAAAGGTGAGTACTTTTCTATTTTTTCCTCAATAACTTTTACTGCTGGCTAAAAAAAAGTCATTGTTCCCTAGCTGTTCAGTATCTACCACTACAGGGTTTTAAATACGATCTCCTTGGTCTTGGCAATGTGACTCTGCGACATACTTGCACCTGCTTCAAAAAGTTCCCATAAGAACAAGTTGTGCAATAGATCCTTTTCTTACCTTTTTTAATCAAGTGACCACTTACAATATGAAAGGTTTCTGTAGAAATGTTCAGACTAATTTGTTTTACTACATTTTTTCATTATCTAAAGTTAAACCCAGGTTCTCTTACTGGAGGTAATGTAATGAAATGCCAGCTGCCTCCAAATATTCATACATGCTCACTTGTAATTTCTAACTGGCTCTTATTTATTGTCCAAGCACTGTATGGACATTGACTGCAGTTTCATGTAAACTTTGCTTCTACTGAGTCTCATTTCAGGTTACAGTAGCTGCAACTCTGAAATTAGGACAAGACTGTGACCTCAGATACATAGGAAAATAGCTTGTGATGCTAGCCAGTAAAAAATCTGAGATTTAAATTGGAAATTGAAGGAGGAGTTGGCTTAAAGGTACAGTTTTCTGGTGGTTTTAACATGTTCAGTTAACAGTTGGGCTCCCAGGTTGATTCACAATGTGAAGAGGTTGAATTGGTGCCAAACAGCCCTTTACATTGTTTAAGCTACAATTCTCATCTAACCTAAAACTCTGTTGTTTTGGGTTGCATGATATAAGCTTGAGATTTTTTTTGGTAGCAATTTTAAAGTCCCATTGATATAAGAAAAAGTTGCGAGTGATATCCTGATTTGACAAAACCAAGCAGCTTAAAAATGTGTTGCGGAAGTGGTAACTGCCTGATGCTTCTCATGTGATGTTTTCTAAGACTGCTTGACAGGCCTAATTCTTACTGCTGTGTGTTAGTAGCTCAGTGAAGAGCAGCAGTGATGCAAGTATCTGTAGGCCAAATAGATCAGCAAATGAGTGGGGGGTTTTTTTGGTGGTTTTTTTTTTGTATGTACATACAGCTTTAAGAGCAGGAGCTGTACCTGGACTTCAGTAAAGTTGGTTATGCGGCAGCATGACAAATGGAAGGTAGGGTTGGCAAAGCTGGTGTTTTATTGCATTTGCCTCAGCAGCAGTGCAGGGTTGCTATGGGGAAGAAGGGAGACTTAGTGGGGTGTCTCTCCTTTCAAAACCTGTAATGTTGTGACAGCTTCCTTGACCACATTTGCATTACTGTGACTGCAGAGTTGTTCAAGGGTTTCTTTGATCTTGTCCTCTTCTATTTCTTGTCTCAGATCACCTGAATGGGAGATGAAATGCTGACTTTTAGTGACATGCCATGGCATAGTGGCTCTCAATAATTGTTGTAAGGTAAAAGTTTGGAGTACTTGCTGTTTAAAATGAGCTGCTTTAATTTAAATAAATTTCTCTCAGTAGATAACCCTTTCAGCCACTGAAAGTATTGAACAGGTTAAGATTATTTTTTTTTCCTACTGTTTGGCTTCCAAGAACTGGTTGAACAGAAGAAAAGCACTTTGAAAATGTAATACAGGACAAGTTCCAGCACTTTTTTGCTTGTATGCTTTTGTTAGCCTTTCATATTAGTAAGAGTCAACTCCTAGTGTTACAGTTAGTCTGTAAAGCGCCAAGTATATACACCTCTGGAAAAAAGTCTTGTAGATCATATCTATTGTGTCAATACTCTGTAGTAGCACTGAAAGATGCAAATTCTTATCTCTATTCCAATATCTGTGTGGCTACAGGGGAAAAAAATAGAGTATACTGTAAAATCCAGCTTGTCTGCTAATATAGGGTGGCTCTAGGATTTGAAAGGCAGCTCCCCTTGTGGCAGGTCCTTGTCTGAGCACAATCGCTATTTTCAATTTACATGATTTATGTATTAAGATGTGAGAAACTAGCACGAGATCTTTGGACTCCTGGTTTCAAGGTGGTGGTTTTCAGTTAGTGCCACACATCCAGGATGAGTCTGATCTTGCTTGAAGCATTTTAAGTCTTCCCTAACCATAGAGTGAGAAACTGAAATTGTATCCTTCATGTGTTTTATTTAATGTTGCTGTGCAAAGGCAGCATCACTAAAATTGCCGGTTTATCTCAGCTTCTGGTTTGCTTACAGCATAGGCAGAACAAACGTATGCCTGGCTGTGGAAGATGATACAGACCCTTTATTTCTTTGAACACAAAAATGCTGTGGTACATACAGGACGTGGGACTGCCAGACATCTGTGCATGGTGAATTTGGACAAAGCTGCTGTTATTCCAAGGCTCTAATTTTGCTATTTCAGGACTTGATTATACCACTGACTCACTGGAATAAAGCCTTTCTTTTTTTCATTCAACCGATGGTTTAATCAGCTTTTCATAAAGAAAGAAGCTACTTGACTGGGATCTTTGGTGATCAATAAAGAATGAACCTCTTTAATATCCTTTACTACTCACTGACTGCAATATTGCAAGCAGCACATTTCAGGAACAGAAAACACTTGTTTTCCTCACAAATATCCATCCTTTGATCACAGACAACTTAAAATGAAGTTACCTGAATTAAGGAGACTGCACAAAAGACCCATTGAGTTATATTTCACCTCGGGACTTGTATTATCATCTTGTAGAAGTTTGTGTAAGCTTTGAACTAGCTGTGATTCCTTAAAAGATTCTTCAAGGGTTTCTGAAAAATAAGTATACAAATACCTGATCTGTTACCTGAAAACAAGCTAGAAAGTTAACATGGTTGCTTTTTAAAAGTAAAGTTCCTGACTGGCTTCATTTCAAATTGGCTATACAGGCACGTCTTAGGCATCTCTTTTCTCTACTGGATAATTTCTATATTTTCTGTATAGTGTTTCTTCACTGGCCTTGTTCTGGAAGACAGAACCTGTATACTATATATTGTATAAAATAACCTCATAATAGATTAAAGTTAGCAGTGATCAGTGCTAGAAATATTGATTTACATTGGTTACCCAATTGAGTTTGAGAGCCTTGATGGTGGACCAAGGAGTAAAATGGCTCTCTACTGTTTTGTTTGTTGGTATAGGAAATTCCAAGTTTCAAGTCAACTAATTTCTTTTCAATTTATCTTTTGATGTATGTAGATTTCTGTGGTGACTGTAAATTGAGGCGTATTTTCAAATGTGATCAGTCACACAGGAAAAATCTGAAAAAAAATACTAAATCTCTATCAAAATTAGCTCAGTAAATGTAATTTGAGCCTTTATAGTTTTCTCATTTGTTTCATTTGCAGCTTCTACAAGGCCCTTTTGTCTATGCTTCTGCTTTATTCTCTCCTGCATTCAAATGTCTGTTTTCTGAAGGTTATTTCCTCGATTTGTAGTCTTCATTGACCATTCAAGTCCATAATATGTTCCTAACTTTGTCTTCATTTAGACCTCCTTATCTCTTTCTCTAGTCGTCTTCACCTTTGCTTGGCTTTTGTTTTTTTTCCTGTAGGTTTCTAGCATCATACCATGCTACTCAAAGCTTGTGCCTGTTTGCACAACCTGATCACTTGAGTCTACCCTAAACAAAGAATGTTGAGGCAATTCCTGAAGCCTATTGCTTTTGTGATCTCCTGGATGGCTGACCTCCTTTATTTGATGGTGAAGAGCTAAATCTAGACAAGAAACATGCTTTTTTCTTACATGTTCTGTAGAATTAACAGCATGACAATGTTTCTTAATGAGGATCTTGCACAGATAAATCCTTTTAGGAGAAAAATACCTAGATCAATTGCAGATGCTATTGCCAAGGCATTCAGAGCCTCATTCTGCATGGCAGCATGTTCGCTTGTTGTCATAGAAACGAGATGCTTCACTCCTTGTGCCTCCTGGATGGCTTTGACCACTTCCTGTTAAAGCAATGGTAAAATATCACAGATGGAAATCTGACTTGTCAATAAAGTAGAATGAGAAGAGAAATGAGATGGGACTGCACTCTTCAGCCTCTGAATAGATGGAAACGATTGCCTGCTACAATGCAAATGGATGATGCTTGAAGACTAGAGATAACGTTTTTTTGGTACTGATAATACATGTTTGCTTAGGGCTGGTCTAATTTACTTGGAATATCAATATTATAATTATGTGTATGCATATCTGTAAGATAAAAATAGATATATCTTAAGAGTTTTAGTTTGACCTTATTCCAACTTTTCATTTCAAGATTAGTTATACTTTATTGAAGCATGTGCAGATAGTATCCACTTTTTTTTAAGCACTACCTCAAAGTAAAGCACAGTTGGGATGCCTCTGTATAATAGCATGATTTACAAGACACAGAAGCCTGTCCTAATATGCCAGCAGATATACAGATCGTGCCAGATTCATCCATCACTAGGTAGATAAGTGGGCTCTTTAGAACTCCTGGAGGACTGACATTCAGGACAGGTCTGGGTTATCTTTCCCATTTTAATTTGAAATTTGAAACTAATATTTATGGAAATAGAAAAGCTTTACCTACTTACCATTTGTCAAACCTTACTTAAGCAGGGTAAAAGTTGACAAGTGACAGTAAGTAACCATGTTGTTTATTTCTGTGCAGTGTCTGTGGGTATGGAGAGCACTACTTTCCTGCTCACCTTCCCTTTATTGGTATTGAGGCAGACTAGAGGGGATTTTACTGTGAACTTTTATGTTTGTAATGATAAAGCTGTATGTGCTGTTTAACGCTTAACCCTTAACTATATCAACAAGCTTTAAAAGTATTTGAGAAGGATAAAGCAGAAACATATCAGACCAATAGCTCTCATACTTGGGATCTGTTGTGACGCAAGATCGATGCTAGCAGCCGATTTGCCTCTCCACAAACACCGGTGTGGTCATTAGCATTGCACCACTGCACGAGTCTGTTGAGCAGCATGGGGTCTTGGCCCAAGATTTCAGCTGCATCAGCTGAAGAGAAAAAACATCATCAGGAGACATTCAAAATCAGACTTCTCAGTCTTTTTGTCACGGAAATGTGAATGTAGAAGTTGCCAGGACCACAGGACTGACATCAGTGTCCTTTAAGAAGGTGTAACTAAAACATNCATCAGGAGACATTCAAAATCAGACTTCTCAGTCTTTTTGTCACAGAGATGTGAATGTAGAAGTTGCCAGGACCACAGGACTGAGATCAGTATCCTTTAAGAAGGTGTAACTAAAGCATTGGGCTTTAAGAAGGTGTAACTAAAGCACNAAAACATTGGGCTTTTAAGGGATTTTGGAAATCTTTACCTGAGGAATGCCAGTTGTGTTAGGGCAACTCATGGAGGTAAAGAACAAAGTAAGCTGTTCTGAGAGACCTATCCTCTTTAAGCGGCTGGTGGAGCAGGGCTTAAAATGAGCAGCTTCATATCTTTGGAAGCAAATATTCTGTTGCTATACTGAAATCTTCATGAGGACTGTGCCTTTCCCGTTTGGTTTCTTGCATTTGCTCTTTGAGCCCTGCACAAATGTAGTCATGGGCTCTTCAGAGTATGTGCTTGCTGTTTCAGTGCTCTCAGTAATGGTGATAATTACTGTTGGNTGAGGACTGTGCCTTTCCCGTTTGGTTTCTTGCATTTGCTCTTTAGCCCTGCACAAATGTAGTCATGGGCTCTTCAGAGTATGTTCTTGCTGTTTCAGTGCTCTCAGTGATGGTGATAATTACTGTTGATAGCATGTGGGAAGCCAAGTCTTAGTACAGAATTGCAGCATATCTGTTGTAATTGCATGCCTCAAGTCTTTAGACTGTGTGTTGAACTGTGTATTAGACATCATTGGAACTTCCCCCAGAGTTAGAAGGAGCCTTTTAATTTGCCTTCCCCTGCGTTTCAGGAACCCTATCTCAAGACTTGATAAAAGTATTAATCTGTGTGGTTGATGTTTGGAAAAAACCTCACTAGATAACTTTTCCTAAGAAGTGGAACTCTAATGATATGCTGTGGTTTAAGGCTTGTTGCTGCTAAGGGAGATTACTCCCAAAGCTCTTAGAAGTTCAGCAGCAAAAGGAACTTTACTCATGCTCTCTCAACATTGCATCAGTCTAACACATGATTCCACGTGAGTCTTATTGCAGTTTAGTAACACATCTTTAAAGTGCTGTGGATCAAAAGTGACTAACAGGTGGAAAGTGATTTCCTAAGCAACGGAAGGATGCAGATGTAAGGGTGCTGAGGACTGCGAAATACTCTACCAAATATGTTAAGCAGGGGTTCAGCCCTGGGAACATCCTGGTAAATACTGCTTCAGTAGTTTCATTTAGTTGATTCTGTTCAATACTTGAGACTTTGAAACTCTACATCTTGGTTCAGCTGGAATTTTCTTCTAAGTGAAGGGTACCAGGAGAAAGATGAGAAAGTAGTAATGTGCACAACTTAAGCTGCCTTTTTGTAGGACCTGAGTGCTCACCCATTTGGCTTTGAGCACAGAAAAGCTTTTTTATTAACTGTGAAACTACTGTTTCCGCATGTTCCAGTTGATCATGAACTGAAGATATAAGTGCACAGCACTTCCAANTTTGGCTTTGAGCACAGAAAAGCTTTTTTATTAACTGTGAAACTGCTGTTTCCGCATGTTCCAGTTGATCATGAACTGAAGATAAAGTGCACAGCACTTCCAGCTGGGCACCAGGTGTAGCAACTGAGAGGCAAGAGTAGTCACTTGACAGATTCTCACTTTTGATGTAGAATTTTCTATTTGCAAAAATATACTGTGGTTATAATATTTAATTCAAAATTAGGAGTCTTGTGTAGTTACTTGTAATTAAGGGGTTTTCTTGACTTCATTTTGGTCATCTTGAGTCCTGTCCCATGCCTGCCCCGCCACCCCTTGATGTTGGAGGACCAGGGCAGATAAGCATGAAATGTGTATTGCATGCTCTGAAGAAGGAAGGATGTCGTAAAGGCCTTCATGGGAAGTGTACTTTGCCTAAGAAGGACTATAAAGGGTCTGTGGGCTTTTTCCAATCTTTTTCTGCTTTTCTAGTCTTTTAAAATAGTTCCAGGCCTGAAAGAAGGTAACCAGGGAGATTCCTGTTCCTTTGGAAGCAAATTCAGAAAGTGTAATAATGTGGGGAAAAGTCTGCATGGTTTTAAGATACTGAGAAGTTTGTCTCTTGGAGTTTCGCTGAAGCAAAGACTTGAGGAAGAATATCTGGAACAGAAAGGATAGGTTTGGCTGGTAGGGGCATCACCTTGCTCCTGGTTCTTTACCTGTCCCTTTCTCTGTGTTGCATTTGTTTAGAGATATTCTGGAAAGGGTCAAATAGAGCGTGCACCAGAAGGTCTGTGTCAATACACCACAGGATTACTCTGGATATTTTGCAGAAACTGTAAGTCAACCTATACTCTTTCTATCTTGGAGAAGGAGATGAGGAAAGACGGACACTTCCTTTTTTCTTTTATTTGTCCAGTACACTAAGGAACGATCCACATGTCAGAATGCCAAAAGGAATCTAGGAACTTCTAGCCTAGTTGAACATGTTTGTTTTGAGATAAGTTACTTGTTGCACAACCAACTCTATATTATCTCCTGTAACAGCAGGGGTTTCTAGGTCAGATGTTAGTCTGAGGAGATCGTGGTAATCCAGTTTAGTACAGAAAGCTGAAAGCAGTAAGAGGGTGGTGAATGGAACCAGTTTAAGAGGTTTGTTCACAGGAGGTGTCTTGACCCAGTTTGACAGGGACTTCCTGATATCTACCAGCAATAGAGCTCTTTGAGGTAAAACCATTTAGTTATTCTTAACAGGAACAGGACGACCTTTTAACTTACAAAACTCCTAATTTGAATAAATTGTGTGTCTTATTGAACTTTCAGTTGAGCTGTTGAAGTGCACAAATCCTTCTGCTCCTCTGAAGCAAAGCAGTGGAAAAAACAGGAGTTAACATCTCTTTAGTGTAATGAAGCTGACAGCTCTGACTGCAGTTTTTTATAGATAGAAAGAAACCAACCTCTTCTACTCTGCAGGCCTCAGCATGCCCAGTGATTGTCAGAGTAATGATTTTATACTAGATAATGCAATTAACTAATTTAGTGTGGACTTCTTAGTAGATGGGTATTCATAAGAGTTTCAGGCTAAGTTAATTAAGGGCAATGTTAGCTCATGGGTAAACAGGATAGAAAGTAATTAAAGGTGGGAGAATTGTGTGCTTATAGGCCGGAATGGGTAAACATTGAATAATCTACATCTTTTTTTCTACTCTACCCTTTGATATTTGTATTGTTTCAGATTCAGAAGTTGTACCATTTTGTGCCAAATTCTGACTTCATACCGGGGCTGGTAAATAATACTGAGTTAAAAAAAAAAAAGATAATTTAGTGTTTGATAATTTAGATCTGTGTTATTATGATGTCTCAATTTTAAAAGCTAAATGGTCCCCCCGTCACAATTCAGATACATTTCAGATAAATGACCTTTTAATGAGTTCCTTCAAAGCCTGAGAGGAAGAAGAGGTTAAATTTCTGTATATCGTGCAATGTCCATTTCCTATCAGCAGCTTTTTACTGGACTGGGATCAGTGCAAATGAATATGAGTGCTAGATCTAAATTTTATATCATGCATAATAATTTGAAAAATGATGCAAGCAGCTGCCGTATCAGTGGTGTCTGCAGTGGTGTAAATGAGTGCAGCATGGAATGTAGGAGAGTGAGGTTTTTTCCCCTTCCATATAAGATATGAATTTGTGATTGTAATTGTTCCACTCCAGCTGTCAGTTCCCACTGCAAAATGGTCATAACTTCTCTGATTCTGTTTTTGACCTATTTCTTGTTATTCCTGCACATCAAGGTGGTCTATAATTAGTGTGCTAGAGCAGCTGCTCTGGTGATATGAAAGAATTAGAACACTTGTTTTGTGTTGTACTCTGGTAAAAAGCTAAATAAGTCTAAGGATAAATTAAGATATTGCAGTAGATCTTAACGTAATTTGGACATTGTGCATGTTTCTCAAAATGCAACGATATGCACAGAGTGATCTCGTTGCCTTTGCATACCCACCTCTGTGTAAAACTGAATGATGTGCAAGTAGATAATCCCTTACTTCAACATGCAAAGTCAACATTTGAGCCACACCAGCAAGATAAACCTGGCAACATGTATAGAGAGACTGGGGGGCCTGGTAGAAACTCATTTCTGCTGTCTGTCTCCACTCCAGCTCCCTTTGATCCTTTTATATTCTCCAGTTCTGCTGTTGCTTTGCTTCCCTGTGATTTAGCACTATAAATCCTTAGCCTGACACTTTTACATCATACTCATGCCTTGTTGGTATATCTCTAGTGGAAAACATCTTCCTTTTAGGCCTTTGCCATTTCTCACTGACTACTGAGGATTCTTCCGTTTGGTTTGTTTCCCATCTACCTCTGAGGCTGATTGGGTCAGTATGGAAGGCTTGCAGCCTCCAGAAATCATCTCTGTTGGAACCTCTCCAGATTGAGTGGAATTAGGTTAGCAGGACATGTAGCCTGTAGTCTCTTTCTACATCCCTTGTCTTGCGGGGGGAGAGGAGGAGGGGGGCGTATAGTTGACATCAGTAAAGATTAGCAATTCCTTACCTTGACCATCTGTTAACATCCGTAGTGTTCCAAGAAGTTTAAACTGCACAGGAGGCATCTCTGACCTTAGAAGTGCCTGAATGCGTTCTGCCACACCTTCCTCCAGCATTTGAACCTTGTTAACAACTAGAAAATGGGAAAAAAAAAAAAACCAACCCAAAACATTGATGTGAAGCTCAGTAACCGCACAAGCATCTGAAAATATAGATAAGACATAACTGTTCTGAATTTTATGCTCCGTATCGCTCTTAACAAAAGGTCCAACTTGTTAGAGCACTCAGAAATGAAGTCAGGACTACCCAACTGTTTAACCTTCTCTTTTGAGCTAAAAACTTCCTAGGAATTGCTGTTATGATATTTTGCTTACTTTTGATCTCAGCTTTGCCCAGAATGAAGTACAAAGAGGATAAACACAGTGTTGTTGTCTCTCTTCCTTTTTCTAGTTGTCGTAGATTATCCATCCACTCACCCGCTCACATGAGCAAGCCTTTCCTGTGCTTGCTCATCTTAACTGAACTGGGTGGCAGAAGTGATTTACATAGCCATATTTCTTGAGAATAAACTTTCTTTTTGTATTTGAGCTCACTAATCCCCTGTTGTTCATGCCTTTGTTTCTATGCTTTCCTCTCGTAATTCTTGCACCTCTGCTCCAGTCATTAGTGCAGTAATCCCTGCTAATAATCAGAAGCTTGTCTGGAAATAGTGCTAATGCTGCTTGACTGTGCTACCAAAAGCTGCTTCCTCCAGAGCAATTTTCTTCTCATCTTCTGCATGCCTTTTCTGAGGGGATAGAGAGTGATAGGACAGTGAAATACAGAGAAACCTGTTCTATCCCTTCGTCTCTTGGGCAAATTGAGAAGCAGACGCTTAAGTAATTTGCTTTTAATGTCCTTGTTTTTCAGTGGCACAGATGGACTCTGTTCACTAAAGCATAATGACTTTTTTTCTAATTCTTTTATGAGCACCTGTTGTCTTTTAAGATCACTACTTGATTTGAAGACTTCCCCTGTGCCCATTTGCAAGTGTTGGCCCATATTTAATTCATTTTTATTTTATGATTTATTTGGATTTGCACTCAGTCTTTTTTTTTTCCCCAGCAGACTATAGCGTTGAAAGTGATACAGTTTGTATTTCTGGAAGTAATGTATTATTGTAAGGGAATGTCTTACAGCTTTCATATTCTGATATCTTTACAAATTGATGAGGAAAAGCACAGTGTAGGAGTAGCATTTAAAGTGCTATGCATTGCCAACGCACTTAGAAAGATCTAAAATGGTTTGTAATAGACTAGAACAGAACAGATAACCAAAATAGACTCTGTCCTGATACATTGATATTTTGTAATTCAGAGTTGAGCTTTTAAAGTACAGCCGTAAAGAACATTAAGATCTACTGATAGTATGTGTGGCAGGCAGTGGTATAGGGATGAAGTTGTAGGTTGCAAGCACATTTTTCTGGAGTCTTAGATCCTTTGCAAGATCAGCACATTCATTGCTTTGCTAAGGTACTCTCAAGGAATGTCTGGGCTTAGCATTGGAAAAAGTGGACCTTGGTATTTGTTGAGGAATGGGTTCTGTCGTGAGTTAAAATGTGATCATCCCTGCTTGTTGTCAAGGGAAACTACATCAAAATTGCTATCTTTCAAATGAGATTAATTGGTATCTTTGCTCCGTGTAATCATTAAATCCTATTGTACATATTGCAGGAGTGAAGTCAATGAGAACTAAGCATGGGATACCCCAAGGCTTATACCAAAAAAATCCACCTTTTCATTCTAATAAAGATAGTTACATTTTGCCTGCTAAGTTACTCTCCTAATTTCAGCTGCACGGCTCTTCATGATTTTTCATGATTCTATGATTATCTTCTAATAGCACGGTTAGGCTGTTATTGACATAAGGTAGCTGGCATGCATGGTTGAAATACTGCATACTCTGTTAGCGTCAAAGAGCAGTTTGCACAGGCCTCTGTCTGCTGATCTGAATGGTGGTAGAAAATCTCTTCACAGAGCAATAAAATAATCATAGAAGCAGTGAGGGGCTTATGGTGTGGAATACGTTTATTAAAATACTGAATAGACAGACATGGCTGGCTATTATGATCGAGAAAGTGTGACAATGCTATAAGCCAAATATATAAATAAATAAACTATAAATAAATTATTTGAGAGAATATGAAAAATAAGTTGAAAGAAATATATGAAGTTCTGAAGAGAGCTATCTGCAAGAAGAAATGAGGGTGTATCAGGCTTTAAAAGGAATTGGAGGAGGCAAAGCAGCAATTAGTATATTCTGGGCACTCACTTGTTCAAAGCAATGATTATGTGTAAAACTGTTAAACCAAGCATGCTTGCTAGCTTACATAATAAAATTGGCAGACAACTTCAAGTTCTTGTATTTTCAGAAAGTAGCGTTGGTGTCATGCTCTTCTCTGGAGTACTGTCTAGCAGTGTAAGGACTGCGTTGCAGGGTGCTGTAGTGTTAAGTCTCTAGCAAAACATTTTTGGCCTGAATTGCACTTTCACGTGGAAGCAGTAAATTTGAGATGAGAAGCAGCATGATTTTCTGATGTGTGTTAACAAAAGATCACAGGAATAGAATCATAGAATGGTTTGGGTTGGAAGGGACCTTTAAAGGTCATGTAGTCCAACCTCCCCTGCAATGAGCAGGGACATCTTCCATTAGACCAGGTTGCTCAGAGCCCTGTCCAACCTGACCTTGAACATTTCCAAGGATGGGGCACCTACAACCTCTCTGGGCAACCTGTTCCAGTGTTTCACCACCCTCATTGCAAAAAAAGTCTTCCTTATATCTAGTCTAAATCTACCCTCTTTTAGTTTAAAACCATTACCCTTTGTCCTATTGCAACAAGCCCTTCTAAAAAGTCTGTTCCCATCTTCCTTTTGTGCCCCTTCTAAGTATTGTAGTTTTTAAGTGTGTTACAAGGGCCGAGTTTGCAATGAATCTTGGCTTCATAGAAGAGGAACAGATTTATGAAATCCCTACCAGCTGTGATGTGATAGCTCCACCCCATACTCTGTATTTTAAGCTATAAACTCTGTTCTGCATTTTTGTCTTGAACTTTGCTGTATGCTGTTAATATGAAAACACTTCAGCAGCTGGCAATGAGATCACACTTTATGATATTTAGACCATCTATGTAGATGAGAAGTCCTGATGAATTACTCAAATATATATGTCTCTGCAGGGGGAAAAAAAGGTCAGTTGCCCCTCAGAATACAAGGGACTGGAATTGGTGACTTAGAGCTGCATAGATCTCAACTAAATGACCCATCTTTACAAAGAATCACAGTAAGTCAACTGTTTTCAAACTCTGTACCTGGTATAGCAAGGTTTCGAAGTGCACTGAGTGCAGCATGTTGAACAGAGACGTCCCCACTCTCTACGTGTTTCTCCAAAAGATCCAGAAGCTGATGTATGACTCCCAGCTGTACCATTCGTACACAGTTGCCATCTGAAGAAAGACAGAAAACCAAGCAGGTAAGAGAGATAAACACCATGACAGAAATGAATCGTGGACATCAAGAATTCAGGGAGTCTTTGTCTTGACTGTATTTATGTCTTGATACGATTGAGACTGTAGGTTTTGCATTGTTTTTTTTTTTTTTACAACCTTCAGCTCTCTAGAGATAAGTGGGCATCAGCCACCTGTGAACGGATGCTGAGACGTCCTCCAGTAGAGCTTAGCTTGAGAGTGCTTTCTAGGGACAGTCACTGTCAAATTCAAAACCGTACATTTTCCGGTCAATTTCTTCCTCAATACTGCACTCATATGAAGCTAGGAAAATATGAGTTGACCTAGAGAGTTCTGATCTGCTGGTGAAAGAGCAGGCTTGTACATTCCCAAGAGCTACCATTTTGCCCAGTAGGTGCTCTGCAATATTTTGTCAGTTCATATCTGTGTGTCTCCCTTTCTGAGAACTTGCTCTGCAAAGGTGACAACCCTTTTGTTATCAGAAGCTACTTAGCTCACCTTGATGGGAAATGAGAAAGTCTTTTCCTAAAGAGCAAAATGAAATCCTGCCTATTACAGTCTGCATCCTTCATAAAGGGATTGTTTTGATATTTGGCAAATATTTTTCTGTATTTTATTTTATGCAGTTTATTACACCTCAAGAAGCATATTCCTGACACCGGTCAACATTTCCTTATTGTTGTGCTCTTACCATGTGGACGCTGTTTGTTAAAACATGTCAAAACAGTGTGAATGCTATGTAGGAAGACCACATCTTCACTCGGGGTGAACAATTATCCATGGAACTATACAGACTTCATACAAAAAAGTAGCTTTAGGTGGTTCTCATGGTACTAACCGCATGCTTAAGATGTACAGACTTCTAATTTTTGTGTATATACCACTTAAAAATGGCTCTGGTAATTTTAACACCTTTGCTGATTTGAATGTTATTTCTACCCCAAAGTAGTAGTAACTTCTCCATGTTGTCTTTTGAACCAATCCCTGCTATTCCTTTAATCTCTCAGCATTTCAGTTAATAGCGTATTTTCACCCTGTATTACTACATATGTTAAATAAGAATGTCAAGTGCTTACAAAGTGTAAGTGAATATTTTCATAAGAAACCTGTCAGTCTGAAATAGTTTTAAATTCTACTCATGCAAAAATCTTTTGATATCAATTTATGAATGCATTCTCTAAAGCTGATGTTCTTGCTTGTGAGTCTTCGGATGTTCTCTTGCCTGGTTCTAATCTTTGGAGATCAGGGAAAATTGCCCAGCCTTCTTTAGGGAATAGGTTCTCTAGGAACAGACCATCTCTTTTGGTCAGACAAAATTCTGCAGGCAAAATACTTTGATCTTCATATAGACTAACCTTAATTGAACTTAATTTCTCTCCTCCCCTCACCTTTCAAACCAAAGAATGGCAGAGCATTTTTTTTCCTCTTGTAGTAAAGTGTGAATAGGCAGAACCCATTAGTGGTTGCCTTGCTTTGAATGTCATAGAGCTCCAAATTGGTTCTCTCTACTATGGATTTTTGCTTGGATAGCAGCAGAACCTTCAATTTAATGGCTCATAGTTAAGGTCTGATAGGAACAGCCACTTTCATAGCTGCAAAAGCTGTCTGTCATCTTTTCACTGCCTCAGAAGTCATTTGATGCTGAGATCAGATTTCCATAGGTTTTTTTTTTTTCTTAGATTAAAGGCTGTGCATACATCAGTAGCACATCCTGGGGCCGGAAAGGGATTATTCACTTTTTCCACATGAAACATCTAATAGGGTTGTAGGGGAGATGGAGGGAGAAGAGCGAGTGACAAAGCAAGCCATTCAGTTGAATAAATTGAAGATAGCCAGTTTAACAGCACCGAGGGCATTTCTGTGGCCTTTGTAGAACTGTGATGCACAATGGCTGATTCAGAGCAAGGTATAAGACACGGGAGAAAGGGAGTCTAGAAAAGATAGGGGGGGTGTGGGGGTGTGGAGAGAGATGTGTATGATAGCTTGCTTTAAAACAAAAGTAAACAGATGAGACTGATTAGCTAAAGATTCAGACAGATGTGAGGGAATCTTTTTATGATAATCAAGCACATATTAATGCAGAAATTCAGCAATCTTAAAAAAGCTCCTTTTTGTTACTTGAGTTCGAACCCAGTATCGTAGGTGTCAGTGAGAAAGGACAGAAAACAGGGTGGGGTATCTTTTGCTGGGTGATTCAGCACAGCATGCCTTCCAGGAGTCTGTTTGAGAGTCTCTCTCTGTGTTTCTCTCTGCATGGTATTAAGGCTTATTGCTTTCTGTAATAGGAAAGTATGAAAGATAAAATGGCTTATCTTGAGATTTATTTTTTCCCCCGATGTGTCTGAGTAACCCTCCCTTCCTAAAAGTGATTTAAAACCTCATACATCAATAACTGTGTGTTATTTTTTATATTTCTAACAAATGTATTTGCCCTGTGAAACATTTCCAGAGTCTCCCCTCTAATAATGTGTGATTTAGGCAAAAAGTGCTAAAGCTTGCATAACTGACCACCCCTTTTTTCACAATTGCATCCCTCAAACTACTTCAATAACATTAGCATCTGTAACTTAAGGGTATGCAAGTCTCCAGTCTGCAGAAAAACAAGAACGTTACTGTTTCAGAGCCAGGGAACAATGAAATCTAATAGTGTTGCTTTTCTCTCCACTCATAAACAGTGGCTTTCCATCTTTGAGGGACTGAGAATAACGAACTTTGCCATTTTTTGTAAAATTAGTTATAGCGGTTGCTCCTGTCTCTGTAGCTGCATGCGTTTGGATGTAATGCAATACCAACGTTCTGGGAGATGATGCCGCATCCCTTAGCAAAAAACTTCTGCGTGTACTTATCTGTGGTATGATAAATAGAGAGAACATCTCATGTCTATTTATAATTAGCCCTGAAGTGAACTGTTCTGTCTATATTTGGGAGATTCGAATCAGTTATGACTTTTAAAGATTGTTGTTATAGTTAATTATTTAAGGCCTTTAAATTGTTGGTTACTTTGGGATTGGGGGTGGTGGGATGCAGTGTAAGTGTCTGGTTCTTGATGTTTTATTCTTTAATCTGTATTGCCCGAAATACAACATAGCAGGCCCAACTACACTAAGTTGCTGGTAGATCTTTAGCCTTTTTGTGGTGTTCCTGAAATCAGCTTAAAGACTTAGTGAAAAATCTAGGTCAGCAATGTGTGTAGTCTGTGCCTGATAGATGCAGAGCTTACATTACAAGAAAGTTCTTACGTTTCATTTGTTAATCCAAATGTTTGAAGTACGTACACAGATTTGGAATAGTGAATGAGGAAACATCAGTAGGTCAACACCATGTGAACTTAATTTGATGATTAGCTTTAAATTTAAAACTGACTCCTAGGCCATCGTAGAATCCGCTTGAAGGGAGGCATGGCAATGCAAGCGCTAGGCTCCTATAAACAGTGAAAAAGTATGTTGTCTTAGAAGAATTTCCCTAACAGTTATGAAACAGGTTGCAGATGTGTCCATGTTAAGGAAATGAAAGCGACGGTGCAGATGGCAACTCCCCTGCTGAGGGGACTTTGATGTTGTTTCTTTATATATATGGACTGTCAGTATTCCCATTTTTACCTCCAAGAAGCAGGGAGACAATGAGATCTGATGCAGCCTTCAGAATGCATGTATCTTCAGCTTGTGAACTACCCTGGAGCCTCAGCAGGATCTCGGACAGCACCTCTTGAACTCCTGCCTCCACCAACTGCACTTTCAGAGCATCTGTAGAGATCACAGTAAAAGCACACTAAAAGATTCTTGGATCTTTGTTGAAGTGTTTCAAACTAGGAAGCTAAATCCTAGAACTTTAGCCAGTCTTTTTTCAGGTACACTTTTTTGGTGTTGTTAGTAACAGACATTCTGGTGCTAGGATGACACCAAGGCAGAATGAGCAAAGTTTCTGCGTTTTTTGTGTTGCCAGTCATGAGTTTTCATTTCTTTAAAATGTTTCAGGTATCTGGATATTTTTAGCAGATTCTTGTCGGTGCTTGTTACACCACTGCTTAGTGTAGACATCTTCTATAATATGTGGTTCTTATTTGGTTTTTTATAAAATACAATCTGACTAGTCTGCTTTCCTGTTACACACCATGGAGAACGAGAGTTTGAATCTACTATCTTATGGATCCACCAAAATGGAGTGGAATACTGCTCTCCCTTTTTTCTTTGCCTCAGCTATTAAGCTTTAAAGTCTTGCTCAGGCCAGGATTTCATACGTTCTTGTGGCTTACTCCCACTGAAGGGATTGTTGTTCCTTTAGTAGGATCCCATGGCAAACTCAGAACCCAGAGCTTAAGCTAAGTGCCAGTACACCGTCTCCCCTCATTCCGCCAAGCTGAAAGGAGCCTTACCATTTTCTGCAAGTGCTTGCAGGACCTCAAAGACAATTTCTAACCTCTCATGGTTCTCTGCTCTTCTCAGTTGCTTCACCAGCTGTTCAGCAACCTTTGTCTTGCTTAGAGCTTCCTTAGCTGTATCTGTGTATGTGATAAAGTCAGGATTTTGAATGTTTCTTTATCTGATTAAATGTTAAAAGCATATCTCCCTATAACTTGAAGTGATTAGACACCACTTTGTTTTTGAATCCTTTTTCAGTTTTTATAGATGCTTCTGTCCCTTTGGACAGCACTGAGACAGCAAAACTCTCCTCCATCCCTTCTCCCCGCCCCTTCTTTTTTTAACACTATTTTTGTGTAATTCCTGTAGCTATGACCTTATAATAGCTGCCAAACTAATCCTCGCTAAATTCCACTGACTCTTATAAATCCATCTGTAGTATGATTATTTAATATATCAAATTGGCATCTGCCAGTTTGCCTTGATTAGATGGTTCTAGTCTTGCTGGGATCCTAAACATCTACAAAATATATGTTAAAAAATCAAATTTTTTTTAAAGCTTGCTGCTGTCTGACATAAAACACATTTGAATGGAATATGGTAATAAGTAATACAGGAAATCTCTGAAGGACAGACCTCGCTAGAGGATGATGTGACAGTGTGATACCATAACCACTTCCCTGCCTCTCCTGCTAAATGCAGGAAGCAGTAGATCAAATTGTAGCCAGACCATATATAAAGTGTGGTAATATTTTTTTCTACTTGGTCTTTTTCTTCCATCACTATTTACAATTTGTGTAAAGTAGGGCAGGTGTATTTTAAATCAGTGAAGATGCCTTTGGTTTGAAAAATTTGTAAATGAAAAGGGAAGCTGTTTCATTAATGTATATAAACTTAATTATATATAAATATTTTTTTAATAAAGGAGTATTAATTATACCATATCTGAAGTAGCTGAAACTGTCAATTTACCATATGAAGTCAACGCCCTCCATACTTTTTTCTGGTTCAAAAGCTGTCTATTAAATATTAATTGTTTTAATATAGTACCAGCAATTGCTGATACTCCAGGAAAGGGTATTTACTTCTCCAGTACAGATACCTAATCAGGGACTGGCCACAGTATCAGTAGTGTTTAAAAAACAAAACCCAAACCAAATAAACTAAAACCACCCCCCCAAATAACCCAACAAAACCAAACCCCCACAAAAAAAAACAGAAACAAAACAAAAAAAACCCCACAAACCTGTAGGTGTTCTGCATGTACATGGAAAGGCAGTGATGGTGTGAAGATGATACTCTACTCCAAGATACAAAAACATTTACTTACCAAGTTCTGCAAGATTGCATAAGGCCAATAGATCAACATGGACAAGTGGTTCGCTCTCTGCATAATCAGTTAGTATTCGGACTAGTGATGTGATTACTCCTACCTTCACCAGCTCTTCCTGAAGATTCCCTGGTAACAGTCAGCATAGAAGTTGAAGGTGATTAAATTAGTAAAAAGAGTCCAACTGAGATGCTTTGCAGCAAGATAATCTGGTTCTTTCTCACGCTGTTAGAATTTGTACAGCTCTTGTGCTGTGGGTTCAGGCTAATTGCGTGTGTCTGGGAAATGCAGGTTCAGGACAGTTCTCCTAAACCTCCTGGTTCTACTTTGACTTGAGCAATTAAGCCACTGTAAAAATATATAAGGACAATTGCATGAGCTTCCTTACTACTAGTGCAGCTTCTAAAGCGAGTTCTGGGCCTGTGTCCTGACAGAAGTGAAGCAGATTTGCAGTACGGCCATATGCTGTAGTAATGCTGGTGTACAGTAGTTGCATGAGTCTTGTATTTAATCATATGGGGAAGTTGTTTTTTTTTTTTTAAACTATTATGTGTCATTCCTTGGCAAATACCTCTAATT
The DNA here is from genome assembly GCA_003993805.1 of Himantopus leucocephalus. Lineage (NCBI taxonomy): Eukaryota > Metazoa > Chordata > Aves > Charadriiformes > Recurvirostridae > Himantopus > Himantopus leucocephalus. Next base: position 3,893,952 of record RSEF01000006.1, read on the forward strand.
TGCAGGGGGCTAGTAGAATCTATACCAGGTACCTATCATGCTCAGCTTTCATAGGAACAGTGCAGGGAGGCAAACCCATAGCTTTCTAGATAAAGTTACAGAGGTCCGCACTGGAAAGATGAGAGAAGGTAGGTTGAAGGCAGAGGGAAATGGATAGAAGGTACTGGGTGAGAAGTTCCATATTACCTCCAGTATGCAATAAATATTTGTGAGACCATCAGGCAAGCTAGTATACTGGCTTTATGGAAAAATCTGGAGCACAAAGATCTCCTATACACAAGGAATGGTCCTCAGAGAAGACCATTCCTTGCATAGATATATAACTCAGTATTTTTTAGAGTTGTTTTTTCTGACGTGCTTTTTAAATAAGTGCTTTGCTTTAGAGATGCTGTTACTACTTTGGAAGAAGACAAAGCCATTCAGTATTTGAGCACAAGGCAGTTCTGCAAAACTGATTAAGATATGTATGAGGCTCTGCTACTCTTGTGGTTGCAGAGCAGTTCTGACAAAGATGTGTCACCTTTAAGTCAAAACTATAGGGGGAAACCCAGAGTTTAGGAAGTGTATGGGATGCATTCAGCCTGGTGAGCTGTGTGAATTGTATATCTAACTGGAGGCTGAAGTGCATTGTGTGCTCAGGTCTCAAAAAAAAAAAAATGAGTTACAGGTTACAATGTATAAAATAATGCCTTACAGCTAGGGAAGATAGGATTCTGTCAAGCCAATACTTACGATTATCATAGCAGATACGGCCAATAGCCCTCCCAGCATGAAGCAACATTTCTTGGTCTGTGCTCTCCAGCAAAGGTATCAAAGTTGGAACTAAATCTGCCTCAATGCATGGCTGCTTCATTTCCTCTGTGTAGGTAAAGGAGAGGGACTTGTGTGGTTTTTTTGTCATGTTGAAATAAAACAATTCCAGCTGGAAGATGAATAGCTGGTAGCCGTGAAACAAAACAAAAGTGGAAACATACAGCTAACGTGCTGTAATATGCCTTGGAGTAACACTTTAGTAAAACATACCATTCTTGGCTATCTCTGAAAGCACCTGGGCTGCTTTCACTGCACATCGTGGATTGCCCTTCAGGATTTTTCCCAACGTTAGGAAGATCCCACTCTCTCTAAGTAGGCTGAAGGATCTCTGCTCTGTAATGATAAGAACATTAACAATATGCGCAGTAGGTTTGCAACTATTTATTTACATGTTGTTTTGTTTCCTAGAGTTTTGAGTGGCTATCTGTGGGATCCAGGGTTCTGATTTAACAAGGTACTTAAAGGCTGTCTCAGTCTTAAGTATATAGGAATAGTCATCTGCTTGAATTGCAGCAAGTGTAGTTCCAGCTGATTATTCTGCTTCATGCTGAATTGAAGCACAAGCAGCAAAGCAAAGAGGAAAGCAGTTTCATCTTCTCTGACTGTTAAAAGGATGCTTACATAAGGCGTGGGAAGTCAGGGATTAAGATTCTATTCCTGAGGTATGGCCTAGCAATTAACTTTGTAGGTAGGCACAACATCTTTTATTAGACTAGCAATTAGAACAGTCAATTCCCTTAGCCTTTTTTCACCAAAATATGGCTAATCGTCCTTAAGGTAGTAAGTCACCATCTGCCAGGAGATTCAAATAAATGCAGGTTTATGTCACTTCAGGAGAATGCGCAGAGACCTTAAAGGCTTTCTTGTAAGGAGACTAAGAACTACTTTGAAATTCCTAAACCAATAGGATCACCCCAATTTAATCCTAGGAGTTTGTTTTGTAGTAAATAGAATATTACATTTGGAATTTCTCTGCAGCTTCAGGTGCTTTAGTGACCAGTAGTTCTATCTGCTCATAGATAGATTTGTGAGTATACAAAGAGAAAGGAAAACAACAAAACAGGCTGAGGACAGCTATAGTTCCAGCAGTGACCACATCTTGTCATACAGATCATCACAACAGACAAAAACATCCAGTGAATACTTTTGGATTGTGCAAGTGGTTAAACAGTGATCTGGAGTGATACTTAGCTATCTTCAGTAAGAGCCAGGAGAATCCCATTTAGACTCTCAAGGATCTGATCTTCAGCTTCTATGTCATCTCCACGGAGCCCAAGGTACTCCAGGTGCTGACTCAGGGTTTCTAAACAGAATGGGATGGAAAACTGTGGTGAGCCAGTATAGAAACCATTTTGAGTTCTTTCTGGTATTTCTTTTCAGTGACAATGTCTGACCATAGGATCATCTCCTGAAGGGTCCATATCTAAATGTGCTCATTAAATAACTCATTTAATCCAAGAGCACGAGGGCAAAGGCTTGGTCCACTTCTCAGACAGCACATAGCTCTTGTGCAGGCATAAATGTGCAGAGATAAATTCTATCTGGAAAAAGAAATTAACATATAATAACTGTGGCAGAGTTTGAGGTAGGGAGGAGAGAGGAATAATTAGAGACTCTGAATCAACCCTGTCATTTCTAAATACCTCTTTATCATGAAGATAGTACTTGCAGTTCAACTAGCTGTATATCTACTCTGATAGCGGCCAGTAGCAGGCGCTGAAAGAATGCAAGAATGAAAAAGATACAGTAACATACTTTTCTCTTATGTTTCTACAGGCCACAGTAGTCAGAAAATACCTAGTATTTACATCAATGTATTTAATACATTTTGATGGACTTTTATTCCATGAATTTGTTTAATTACCTGTTTAAGGTAATTCATACTTTTTATCTCCACAGCACAGTGACATGAAGTTCCACAGTTTCACTATTGTAAGAAGAAGATACTTCCTTTTGTTTTAAAATACCTATCAAAAAGCTCAAAGCTAATGGCCTTTGAGTTTCTGTAATAAGAGAAAGCAATAATCCTTCACTATTTGCTTTTACCATGCTTGTCATGATTAGATGGGTTTTTATTATATCCCTCCTTTGTAACTTTTCTGCCAATTCATTTAGCATTTCATCTACAGAAGCTTTGTTAACTTGCCTCAATCTTTTTCCAGTTCACTTTTAAGTGAGGAGCTAGAATTCAAAAATGTTTTCAAGATATAGGTGGACCGGGATTAAGACAAAGATTGTAATGTGTTGTTTTCTATTCTTTTAATCCTTTGCCTATTTGAGAATGTGTTTTGTGCAGCTATTCAAAATGACTCCATCTCTTCTGGGCAGATGGAGTTAATTTAGACCCCACCATAATTAGGCCATCTTTTCTCCATCTATGTTGTTCTGCATTTACTTACACTGAACTCAATGTGCCTCTTTATCCCATCATACAGGATGATAAAATTTTTCTGCAACTCTCTACAGTCAGTTTTTACCTTTGGGTACTCCAAATAATCCAAAACCTATTTACCATTCTGCTATTTCTAGATTGTTTATGAATATATTGAATGACACAGATTCCAGCAAAGGTAACCTCTAATAATTATGGCTCTTTATTGTGAAAGCAGTCTTTATTCTGCCCTTCAGACTTAATCAGATAACCTTCTCTCGTATCCCAAGATAGTCTAGATGATGAACCTTATTGAAAGGTTTGTAGAAATTGAAATGCATTGTTAACAGTATGTCCTTTATTCGCTTTCTTGCCAGCTCCTTAAAAATGTGTTTAAAGAGAGAGAGGGCTGAGCGTTACTTGCCTCCACAGAAGTCTCATAGGCTGTCCTTTGTCCTATCTGTGTTTAGTAATTCTGCGCTTTGCTATGATCCTACAATTTGTCTATGCAGGGATCAGATTTCTGTACTTAAATTTCATGCATTCCTTGCAACTGTTTTTGTAAACTCATGCCACTCTTACTGCTTTCCACCCCATTAATCCTGTAGTTGATTTAAATGGCATTCTGCATGTCACAGTTAATGATATGACAATTAATTTTTTCAGTTTCTTATAAACTCTGGGGAATAATATCCAGTCCTGACAACTGGTTACCATTTATTTTATGGATTTGTTCTAAATCAATCTTCTGCCCTTTCAGTCTAAAGGTTCCTGCATCTATTTCCAGAAAACAAAAAGAGGTAAAGTGGTTGAAATGAATGTAAGAAATAATGCTGGAAAACTGATGGCTGAAGGGGTTAATTTATAGTAGAATATAACAAAGGTGTTACCAAAACTGTAGTAAAATAGCATTTCTACTTCACAAAATATTTCATTGTAAAAGATGAGTCATGAGTTTTGGCCTAGAAATTCTTCAGCCAAGGATCAATAATTGAACATTTATTTTTGTTGTTTGATGGATTCACTACTTTCTTTCCTTAATGTGTCCATTAGTTAATGGGAGATTTTTTTTAAAATTAGAATGTATTAATTTAGTGCATACAGGAATTTACTTCAGAGGAACCAGAAGTGTCTTGAGCTCTTCTGAAGAGAGAATTAGTTAAAGGGAGGGGAAGTTGAACATCATTAAGGGCTGTTACTGTCCTTTGAGAAGAAAAATTATTTGGCTTAAAGAATGAAAAGCAATTATTTAAGAACAGTGACAATTCTGGTTTTGTGCTTTAAACAAGGCGCCATCTTTAGAAAAACGGCTGGATTAATCAGGTTAAAAATCTATATGGGGAAACGTCAATATTTTTTTTTCTGAGTAAGAAACTGAGGCTGTATGTATTGATGTCTCTTGGAAAGCCTTTGTAGTTGAAAGTAACTATGGCCTCTTCAAAATTATGTGCTAAGGGCAACACAGGCATAAAGTTGATAGGAGATCAATGTGTTGTTTTGGGTTTTTTTTTAAGGTAGATGACTTTGGATTTGTTGCTGCCTTTATTAATGAAAACAGGCTGAAAACTCCTGGAATAGATGTACAACAAGGATATTTCCTTTCACCTGCTTAAAAAAAAAATCAACATTAATCACTGGTTTACATTTCTGTCCAGTTGTCCTGCCACAATTTACTGAATAAATGTTTTTGTATTAATGAATTACGTGTAGAATGCAATTTTCCTACCAAAAAAAAACCAAACCAACCCAACCCACCTGAGCAACCTGACAGTTGAATCAGCTTTGGTCTTAAACTAGATCTAGAGGGAGTGGGCAGAAGGCTACAGCTGCTGATAGAGCAGCATGAAATAAGTTAGGGGCCTGTGAGAATGAATTATCTACTGAACTCTGACTTCATCCTAATCAAGATACAAAATGCGGCATTAGGTAATGCATTTTAACTCCTAGTCCTCTATCCTCTAATTAGAGCAATAGTCATATTTGTGACTAATACAGTTAGGATATATGGAAAGATGAAAGCGCAACTGGATGTCTTTAAGTTGGAGGAGGTGGTTTTACAAATAGCAAGGAATAGTCTACATTACTGGTCACTCATTAGGTTGGTATAGTGGTAATTAGAAACCCAGGTGCTTTGTTATTTCTCCAGGGAATAGATCAGTAGAATAACACCATATGCATGATGACAGACAAAGTCCTTGAAAAATATCCCTCTGGTTACAGTCTGTAGTGTTGTGAAATTAGTACTACAAGCAGCAGAATCGACCAAGTAGCTGACTAAAGAGCTATTTTCATAAAAGTCTTTAATGCTCAGGATTTTATCATGTTGGATGTTATTTATAAAAACTTGAATAATTTAATCAACATGGGACTGATTCCTAAATACTCATTGTCTTTAATGCATGCTTCTGAAGTGGAAATGAAGCAGACACTGTAAGACACAGTTAGGCAGTAATAGGCAGTAATAACAGCACACATACAGATTGTGACGAAAATTGGACAGAAAAGGGTATTTCTGTTTTGTGGAAAATTCTGGGTTGTTGACATTTTGTTTCATCCCATGTTGAAACAGAATGTTGGATGTGGTGGAATTTCAGGCAAAATAGAACAATTTGTAGGTAGGCAAGCTGGAAAGAAGCCAGCCAGGCTAGCCAGCTGGTCGGGCAGCAGGGAGCGCCTGCCCGCCTGGCTTCTGAGAAGGCTTTGAGTAGAATAAACATGTTCTCAAGGAATAATTTTTTTTTTTTTTGGTTCACTTGAATCAGCATTTTTGTCAAAATATTGTTGATCAGCTTTAGTAATGCACTGTAGAAGCAGGGGAAATGGACTCGGGCTCTGGTCTGGAAAGCTGTAATTGTACTTTCTCACTGATTACCTGCAGGGTCTGAATTTAGAAATCTCTGGAGATTGAAGTACAAAAGGCTTTTTTCCTGAGCTTGAAGGGCTAGATTATTAATTCACGCATAAATCTGTGCATAAGATACTAAGTAAAGGCATAGGAAGCAGACTTCTGCTGTGGGTGTTGGGTTTTGATCATCCTAATGACAACAGAAACAATAATGCAGAAAACATGCTGCACTGTGGAGACTTCACCTGGCTTCTGCAGTGGGGAAAGAGCCATGAGGTGTGAGCTCTTCAGATCCCCTGGACCATTGCTGTGTCATTTCCCAGCGCAAGCTTTGACCTATAAAGCCCTCAAGGAGTGGGACAGAAGGAATCCCACCCATCTCTCTTTTTTTCAGTGACTGATTATGCCCCTCCCCCCAAACAGCAATGCCTTATCTGATGGAGTTTTCTTCCTCATTTTATAGCCTTTCACATGTGTANTCCCACCCATCTCTCTTTTTTTCAGTGACTGATTATGCCCCTCCTCCAAACAGCAATGCCTTATCTGATGGGGTTTGCTTCCTCATTTTATAGCCTTTCACATGTGTAGGAACTATTTTCTGTTTTTTTTTCTAGAGGAAATATAGACCCTATCTTACTATACCAAATGCTACATTTGGTATCATTTGTTACTGTTAGGATCCTGAGCAGTGTGCAGTCAGTGGACTTTTATTATTATTATTCAAAGCTGGAAAAGAAGTTAATGTGTTTTTCTAGAACATAAAGATGTGGTAATTGTTTACAATAGAGGTCCGTTCAGCTCAGTGTAATGTCTCAGGTAATAGATGATTAAAGAACATTCAAAGAAGACAATGCGTATCCATTGCCTGGCATGTATACTTTTTCAACTTTTAGTAATCGGCTCCTTAGGGATTTTCTTTGCTGGAAGCTTCATCTTGTTTAATTGCACTTGAATTCATGGAAGTATTTATTTTAAACTTGTTTGCAATTTAGCTTCCAGAACATAGAATGTTGATGAGTTCCACAAAGTAAGTTTGGATTGAGAGAGAAAATAACTCATTCTTGTTTTCTCTTGTTGAAATCATCATCTAGCCTTCTCTTGGCTTTGGTTTTCTGAAAATGTACTGTATCACCAGGGCAGGGAACACAAGTGTCTGTTAAGTACATGCTGTGTAACAGCTGAGGGGTGAGTCCATGTTTATAAACTGCTAGAGTTCTGCAGGTCAAGAGTAGCTGGAAGGCATAAGAAGAGTCCTGAAGAAACTAAAATTTCAAGTCATGATACTGGAAAACAGCTGTTGGGTCTGTCTAGCAATTTAATAATTAAAAAAAATGAAAAGTTGACCTCTTATTCATGTGGCTGCCTGCAAAATCATGTAGCTCTAAGCTCTGTTTTCTCACAGTATTTTGTTAATGGTCTTCCCTGAAATCATAAAAGTAATTCCTCTTCCATGGCATCTCCCATATAAACCTGTGCTAACAAATGAGCCCGCATGCCGAGTAGAAGGATTAGTAATGGTAGTAGAAGTAAGGCTCCAGGCCTGTCTCCTTGTCTAGGAATGTGATACTATATTTACTTCATAATGAAACATAAAAAAAGTTGTAAATTGGAGATGGAGAAACCTAGAAGGCTTGGTAAATGTGTGTGTGTTAAGAGTGAATGAAGCCTATAAGGTCAAATACTCACGTTCTTGCTGACTGTGAATGGTGCAGGTATATGATTATAGCAGTTTTGCTGTAACCAAGGGAAGCAAAAGCTGCTGCTTTGCACTTTGGTGGCCCTATCAGGGAAGGGAGGAGAAAGGTGCAATTCAATTTGAGAAAAGGTTTTTGAATTTCTGCAGTGGTGAATTATTATATTCAGTCTCTAGAAAGGCATGCAACTGTCTCGGGACTGGGCTGACTTATATTCTTCCCAATAGAACTATCTTATCTCTGTGCATTGAAGTAAAGTATTGGAGGAACAGATCTTCCATCTCTTCAGACTTTCAAACCCATGGCAAGAAAATTGTCCTATAAATCAGATAAGCTATTATCTATGTCTCCATGAAAAGCCACTAACAGCCATGTTAAAAGATATGTTTTGTGTCTTTGTCACTGCACTCAAGGGTGATGAGATGGAGGAGAAAAATCATTAGATTAAAAAGGAGCTGGGAAGAGAATTTAAAACCAATATCCTAAGGATGACAGGGATATAATTATGAACAACTCCCCACCTGACTATTTTTTACTCTTGTTTCTCTATAAAGTGTTTTAGATTACTCATGTCTATTCTGTAGCCGTAAAGAATTCACAATAAAAGTAAATTTTGAAGATTCCTTTGACTGCGGTTTTTAAACCTTTTCTGCATGGAAGTTACTTGACAGAAAATGTCAGTGGACAAAAAATGAATTCTGCTTATTTGCGTTATTAAAATTAGAAAAGGGGGAAGAAATACTTTGAAACACTTTTGAAAGCTTGAAACAGCATTTTAATTTGCAGTCCTCTTGGTGGATGTTCACAGGAATGTCCTTGGTTTAATTAAGCTGAACTGAGCTTAAGGCTTGATCCAGTATGTATGGCAGCATGGGGTTGAAATCCAAGATGTTGTTTGGAATGGCACCCAACACTACTCTAAATTAATTCAGCCTGAGCAGTCCTGTAGTTTACAATCATGTGGGCATATATAACCTTTGTCTCTTCCCTGCCCCTGCATCCCTCAGCAACCCTCTTCAAGGAGAAAGGGAGTAGGAATGGATGGCTAGTATAGGTTGTCCCAGAAGGCTGGAGCTGTGTCATTATCTGGGAATTGAAATCTCTCCTGCCCACTCTCAGAATCTGAAAACGGCCACGTTTTCCCCAATATTCTTTTCTCCTGGTCTAGACTATTGGTAAATATTCTCAGTGTTAATGACCAAATAAGTATGGTTTCTAAGCATGCTTTAAAAATACCTGTTGCCAGGAACTGGAAAATAGAGGAAAGCCCACTGTGTTGTCTGCAAAAACTGGCCTTTGTCCATTGCTCTTGCAGCCTTTCTGGATTGCCTTGACCCATCCTGAACTCTTTAGAGCATTGTTCAGTCCCTGTCATCCTGTGGGATGCACCTTTGAACATTTTACTACTCAAAGGACATGAGTATGCAGCACGTTTTTAAGGAGATTTTTACTGTTTAGCCTGAGCTGCAAGTTGAAAGGATGATGAAAACAGGAATTTAAGCCTGACTGGCTAGTACTTACACTAATGTTCTCTATTAATCTCAAGGATTTAAAAAGACTTCCTATAATCCACATCTAAAATTCTCTTAATTGTCATAGATCAGCCAGGACAGCCACAAATACTCTTTCTTTGACATGGTGTCATGTGTGGCATTATTTTTTTTTAAAAAAAAATGGTTAAAAAAATGAGGTAAAGAATAATAGGAACCACCTACCAGTAAAGCAGAAAAAGAAAATAGATATAGAACACAAATGGGTCGGCATATGGTTGCCATGGCTAGATACTGAGTGAATTTTTAATGCTGGAACACCAACCGTTAGACAGAAGAGCACTGCAAGGGGATGGGGAGCAGAAAGTGTTTGAGGGAGTTTACTATGGCGTTGGTACGTCTACGATACGTGCATCAGCTGGCCTTGGACTATTCCTTACTCTCTCAGCTGTTGATCACCACCACTCAGCCTTTATTTCTGCAGGGTTTCCTACCATTCCTCTGCTGTTTGGCCTGCAGTTTGTCCAGAAAGCTTACTTCTCCTTCAGCCTTTGATGCCAGGCTTGTTTCCAGCCGTATTCAGAGTGGGTACAGGAGAGTAGATGGGTGAACAGAGTGGTTCACTTCTGATCAAGAGTTTTACTAATAATATGACTGCCCTGAGTTGGTGGGAGAAACTTCGTTATATGGCTGAGAGATGTAAAAAGAAGAGAGCGTGCTGATGCGGGAAGGGGTTTTAATAGATAACACTTATCGTTTGAGAATCTGTGCATAGTTTTAACTTGAGCAAAACATGAGCGAGTAAAGAACTTGAAAATGTAAGCAGTTAAAGGAGATGTAGAAATGTTGCATTATTTGGATGGGAATTACATGGTTGAAGCTTAGAGTTTCACAGTGCAGTGATTGAAGTACAAAGCTGTAAGTGCAGGAACAAAGACTTTGTTAGCTGTAAGAGACTTGGCTATGCTTCACCTGATTAGAAGATGATGCTTGCAGAAAACTGGAAGAGAAATTCAGGCTCAGACAAAGAGACCCTGGTAAAAGGTGATACTGATGTTCATTGTGGTTACACAAATTGATACATTGTTGCTGGTGAGGAAAATGTCAATTGATTGTGAAATGGTGATTGATTGGAAGGGGAAAACCAACTCCTTTTTTGGGGAAATTTATTCCTGGATAATTTAATTCCACCAAGGAGGGAATACAGGGAAGTGTGTGTGTGTGTGTGTGTGTGGAAAGGTAGGGGTAGAAAGCAAATCCTACTGGCCTGTGGCTGAAGCTGTGCCCTGTGGAGTCAATAGGAAAACTGTCTGCAGAACTCTGACTGAAAACAGATAAGAGGAAAAAATATGATTATCCTAGGATAACCTAAAACAGGTCAGTGAGATAAGTTGGAAGAAAGCCAGCCAAGTGCAGTCAGGGCGAACATATGTGCTAAAGAGATGACCCATAGCATGAAAAGCTGCTTAATCGTATTCTGCTAAACTTACTCCTTTTTTGAGGGGTGGAGTATAGTAATAAAACTTATTTTAGTGTAAAGAAATCAATGTTGTAAACTTGTGTATGAGTATGTGCCTTTTTATGTGCCTGCGACGCGTGGTGCTTATGAAATAGGTCTGTTTGACGTATGCCAGCTTCACAGGCTAATGCTGAGCCTGAGCTCCCCGATGCTCTAATGCCTTACTCAAGGTAAGGGGAACACCAGCTTTCGGGTTTGGAAGTCAGACTTGCGGAAATAGCAACAAACGTACCATGCCCAAAAGCAAGGAGTAATGCACCCAAAAATTACTTGCTTTCTCCATGAACAACAATTTGTGTTTGGGTCATATTTTCAAGTTTTTCTTTGTAAGCAAGAGGTCAGGGAACTTACTGGTTTAAATGAAAGTTCAGCTTTTTCCATAGTTGTTTAGTTTCAGGAGGAGTTGATTTCGCCAAGTATTGTGAAACATAGGGGTAAATTGTCAGAGTTGGCAAAGCTATGTGCTGACTACAACACTGTGAGCAGATAAGTAAGGGGACAAATTGTGACAGCTGGGTATAAATTGACTGACTTCATTTATAGAAATGTATGAAATCCCCCTTCTCTTGCTTGCTCACTGGAGATCTGGTTTTCTGCATTTGTTATGAGTGACGTTGGTCTCTAAAGGTACCTTTGATCGCATAGTTAATATACATCTTAAGTAGGTTATCTTTTATGTGATGGACCTGCTATTTGTTCATATTCTGTAGTTTTGCGGCACAAAGTGAATTAAAGGAGCCCTTCCCTTTCGTCATTATGTGTGCATGGGAAGTAGGCCATAGTCTCAGCCAAATAGCATTCAGTCTAATTTCCCTGGCTCCCTAAATTTAGCTTGAAGAGCTGTCAGTGGAGGAAAAACCAATTAGACTCCATAGCAGAGAAAACACTAATTTCCTTTGGCTGACAACTCCTACAAGGGTTTTTTCAGCCAAGTAGAAGAACAGCTGTGGAAAAAATAAGCCTTTGCGCTGATATCAAAGCAGCAGCCCAGTCCTCAACTATCCTTGCTAAACGGTCTGTTGGGAGTGTAGGTGGATGTTAGAGACTATAGACAGTGAAATAAAGCTGGTGGTGTGCAGACCACAGCGTGTGTTGTCATAAGAAAAGATGTTGTGAGGTGTTGGAGGTAGAGCACAGAACAGTAGGCTGGGTAGCTAGGAAGATGTGCCATCCTTGACCTCCAGCTGTCTGCCTCTGCAGCACAGCAGAGAAGTCTCATCCCTGGCCGTGGCAGTGCGTGTAATCTGGTTCTCCCCGGGGACTGGTTGCAAAGCCATCTGGTTGGCTGTAGATGTTTTGGTTGGTGTATAGGTATTGCTGGAGCATGGCAATGCGCAGCTGAAGCCAGAATGTGTGTCTGCAGTGAAGAGAGCATCGCCAGGTAGAGCCTAGAGAATAGGACTGGCTGTACTGGGAAACCCAGCCATTTGGCATGGCTGATGGAGCAAGAAGGCCCCACCAGGGAGCTGTGTGGCATGGGAGCTGCATGGACAGATGACAAGTAATGAAGGAAATGCAATTGTTGGCCTTTTATGCCTAGATTCCACCTAAATAGACACCACACAAAGGCTCCACAGTCCAGACTAAGATTCCTGGACTTCTAGGGTTTAATTAATGATTGTTGTCTGCACAAGGAAACTCTGACCTGAGCATTTGTCTGTTCCACTTGTGTGTGACAAATGCTGTTTGAGGTAGGTGTATCATGTAGATTTAGGAGGCTATAGTACAAGGCTATGTTGTCAGACTCGAAAGGACATTCATTTCTCCTTTGCATCTCTGGTACAATGCCAAAAAAAAAAGAGTGTATTTCTGTAATTCTCAAAAGGGCAGAGCTTTTGTCTGCAGCTCATCCTCCACCTACAACTGTCTTGTCCTTGCTAATTGCTTATATGACTCCACCCAAGATCTGATAAAAGCCATTGAGAGAGGAGGATCTTGTCTCTGCACAGTTGAGTAAGATAAGGGTGTCACCTGAGCTATGGTGGAGTTAGTGAAGTTCCTTATTAATCTCAGAAGCTTCCAGAATAAAGCAGACTATAGTGGGAAATTGTGTAAATTCTGGCAATTTTTTCTGTGGGTACTGTCTGAATCTTTTGTAGTGCTCAGTATTACAGTGTCAAGCCTAACACGTGTATTTGACGTGTTGTATAACTTCATGTGGATGGGAAGAAAATCCTTGGAAGGTAGCCTCAAAGTTGATTGCATAATGGACATGCTGGGAATTTTTTTTCCTAGTTAGTGCGGGGCGGCGTTTGGCTATTTTTATGTATAAGGTACTTCATACTGAAAAAAGGATCATTCTGAGGTTTGACGCACATTTTAAAAAATGACCTTGCAAGATCTGTCAGTGCTTAATATGAGTATCATGTTGCTGTAACATATGACCTATATTTTAGAGCTCTGCTCCAAAACCAGACTTGCTCAGCAGAATCTGTTTATTGGTACATTACTTTATCGATACCTATAAAGTGTTACTTTTGTGCTCATTCCCAGTGGAGCAAGAAGGGTCAGATTTTAAAAGTCTGTAGATGGGCACAGGTGTCCTAACGCTTCTGAAAATTCAATATGGGTAATTTTTTTTTGTTTTAACTTAATTATGTTGACCTAGTGTTACCTGTGCTGTATGAATAGGTTAGAGCTCTGCTGCACAAGTGAGTTGGCATTGCCTGAACATTGAAGGAGGGGCACGCAGGGAGGACTGGAACGCAGCCTGAGTTCTGCAGAGGACTTGCTTCTGGGACCTCCCAGTAGCTGTTCTCTGCTGCCAATGTAAGAGGGTGATCATGTCAAACAGTACCGTTTGAAAGGCAGCAGGCTTATACAGATTTACATCTTGAGAAAACTCTGGGTGTATTAATGAAATAAATTCAATAAAGCAATTAGCACGCATTCAGTTGTAAAGCATTTTAGACAGACTTCGTGTCTACAATAGCTCCAGCCTGTGCAAGATAACGTGAATAACTTCTATCTTGTGTATCTTTTTCTGGGCTGAATATTGCAATAAGGTTTTCATGCACAAACTTATATTTACATAATGCTATACAAGCTTTTTTGAGAGTACCTAGAACTACCAGGTTCAAAAGTCTTTGCAGGTTCTGTTACTTTTATTAGCCTGGAAGAAATGTTTCTGGTCATTAGAAATTATCTAAGTCAGTTTCTTAATACCAAAATGTATATCAAAGTGTATGGGGGGGGGATTTGGAGAAAGTTAAAAAGGAAGGATTTAATAAAGGAGGGGAAAGAAGTGTCTGTGAACAAGTCATAAGATTCTTTTGCTGTGGTGAGCCTTGTGCATTTTGGTCTACGTTGTAACTATATTTCTTCCTATTGTTCTACTTTTCTTGCACAGATAAAGAATGATAAAATGCTTTTGATGAAATAGTTTTGGGGTACTAGATGTTTCAACAAATGGGTTGGACAGTACTGATTCCAAATACTGATTTCTGGTATTTTTTATCGTCTTAGAGTATTCTTTATTTTGTAACACAGGCTAATTTCTCTTAAATGGATAAGTATTCACTTTTTCTTTCTGGAATTGGTGTTTTTGAAGGAGTTTCTAGAGGTCTTTCAGTAAAGCTGAACAGCTTTTATCCCCAAATATTTTTAGACCAAACAGGACAGTAATTTTACACTCCAGTCTACGAAAGACCCTACCAAAGTTCTGACACCAGTTTATAAACAGGACTATACTGTACACGATACTTTTGCTGGACTGAGTCCTGAATTAAATACTTTTTTCTATATAGATTTTGTTTTAAATTGCCTCTTCATTAGAAAAAAGCTCCCCCCAAATTTGGATTTTGATATTAGAATAGTGAAAAGGTAATTCAGCTCTTTCCAAGGGGCACTATATTTTATTTACTTAATTTAGCTTTTTTTTTAATGAATGTGGGGGGATCCCAAAGCACAGGAATGATAGTTTTAGGTGAATGGATATTAAAAGTTACTTAGATTGTCACAGAGCAAAAAGAGGTGATTTTTTTTTTTTTCCAGATTGTGGGTGACCTTGTGATGCAAGCAAGTGTTAAGAAACAAAGAAGGAAAGATGGAAACACAGATAGTGAAGTGCTGCTGTGTATGGGCCTTCAACAACTGTCTTGCCTCAAGTACAAGAGCTTTGTTTCACAAAGAACACCGTAGCTGAAATGACACTGAGAGACTTTGAGGAGTTTGCTCAAAACTGTGCTGTCTGGAACCCTGTCTCCCCTTCTTCTGCCCATACAGGTCAGAATAGCTTTATTGACTTTGGTGCAGTCTAGATTCTAATTCTACAGAACAACAGTGGCTGAAGTTCCATTAGGTATGGGAAAGCAACAAGCTTTGACTGCAGTTTATTTAAGTGCATCTGACACAATGCTTTAAAAATCTATAAGGAAAAAAAAAAGCTTGAATTACAAGCAGCAGCTGTGGGATTTCCCTATGGTATTGATGTATTAAGAGTATAATGCTGTTGAAGCAAATGGCAAGATGCTAGGGAATGCTGAGAACCGCACACACAAGGAATTTGTAATGTTGTTCAGGCTTGCTTTAATATTTTGAGTTGTAAGGAAGGTGACACAGCTTACATCTAAAAATTGCCTGATTTGTTACGTGGTTTTACATGAATGAATGTTTCTTTTGAAAAGGAAAGTTTGACTAATCTGTACTTAGAAGTGTATGAGTTTGTTTGTCCTTTATTATTCTCCTGTCCAAAGTTTCATACTTGGGGAGCAGAAACAGTGGTGTGTGACCAAATGCATGCTGTAAAGGGCACTAGCAAAAGTGGAAATAAAAACCGAGCCACAATCAGCAAATATCTCAAAAGAATAAGCCTTCTGAACAGACCATTCGGAAAGTAGGACAGGTGCACATAAACAATGTAGGAATAGGAGAAGAAACAATCCACCAAGTTAAGTTACCTCCACCTGAATCGCAATAGGAAGTCAGTACTACAGAAATGATTTTGTACAAGTAGAGGCGGTTTAACCAGAACCAATACCAAGATATCTATGTAATACAGGTTTAGTCCACCTACATTTTGTGTCCATCTCTCTGACTGTTTAAGGTGCTTGTAAATTAAATTTTGACCTGCTTTTTTATCAGTGTCCCAAAACTACTGAGATGTTTAACTTCACCTGAATAATTATTTAATTGACTAGGAAGGTAATTACTCTAAATGGCTGCTTGGTTGTCATACTCCACTTAGAGGCAGATTATTTCACCTTTAAACACGTTGAATAATACTAAGATTAGTTCCACTGATGTCATGAGGTCTAATTGTGGAGTAAGTTACTGTCATGTGAATGAAGGTGGAAGGCTGAACCCTTTGATCCAGTTACCTGATACCTTTGAATGATCTGGAGAGTAATGGAAATTAAAATCTCAAAGGTATATGTTAAATCCAGTATGAATGTCATTCCTTTCACATGGAACGGATGGTTGCTAAAGGCTTACACTCCAGCTTTACCTAGACTCAGAGTTGAGTCATAGAGAAACATATTCAAAGGCCAGACCACTTAAATGCAGTTCCAGTCTTTCCAAGTAGCCTGTGACAAAGTGGAATAAGTATGCAGAGGCATATGTGAGCAGCTTTGCTTTGATGTACATTGTACCGTCAATAGAGAACGATGAATTTTAGTTCCCTTCAAAATACTTGAATTCATAAGAACTCATTTTCCAATGCTTTAAGTTCATTTTTCATTGCCATTCTCATAATTTGCTAGTGTTCTTTAAAAAAACCTTAATTTTCATGTGACTTTAAGTGTTAAGCATTGTTTGAAATAGGGCACACAAGAATTTCAGGTCACCTGTAGTACTGCATTTATCATAGAACTACACTTCTATATTTAAATGATTCTAGATTAGTTTTCTATTTCTATCACATACGTTGGCAATTCCTATATGAGAGAGAAAATTAATTGCATATTAGAGATCATATCTATCTATAGTTAACAAGAGCTTTACTTACCCATAAAAGCTGTAGCTCTCCAGAATGGGGACAAGAAAGAATAGCTGATCTGTACTGTGAGCCGTTGTCCTTTACAGCTAGCAAGCTGTGAATAAGGGGGGGTTACTTTATAGCTTTCAGGCTGATGAGCAGCCCACAGCACGCTCACTCTCTCTTCTCCTTCTGTCTTTTTCTGTGACCCTGCTCTTCAAATGCATCTAATACTCCGTAATTACTTAATCCTCCACTGCTGCTTGTGTTTCCAGTTCTTAGATGTCATTAACAGAAATGGAAACACAGTAATTATCATGCTGGGAGAGAACCTTTCAGATCTTCAGAATAATTTATATTGAATTTCCCTCTACTGTCATTCAGGAGGGTGATTATTGAATCTAATAAGGGACAGATTTCCAAGAGATGAGATCCTTCATTGGCATCTAGGTACATCAGCTAGGTTTAAAAAGTGTTTGGCTCCTAGAAGCTACTTCTAAAGTCTAGACAAACTAGATCGACACCTGAAGCATACCTGGTGGGTGCGAAGCACTTGATAAAATCTGATCCAAACTCATCTTATTCTGCTTCACACTCACCTTTCAAGTTGTGTGGCTGAAACATATGGGAGTATTCTTTTCTCTTCCATAAAGATAACATTAGACCCTGAAGCTGTTAAGCTGTTATCTTGGACTTACTATTTTTGATCAAGTAGAATGTTCTCTTAAATGTTGGTTGTTTTGGGGTTTTTTTGGTACTTGCTATGAAAAACAAATGCTGGTTTTCAAGCAGTAGTTTCAAAAATGTACGGGTTTTTTTTTCTGTTGCCTTTTTCAGCCCAGTTTACTCTATTGGAGGGTTGAACCTCTAACAAATAAGAGCCAGTTATAGGATGGCTTACAAAGCAAGTGCTGTGTTTGCTTCGGGATGCATTACAACCCCCTGGCGTTGCTGCAGTATGAGTTAGAGGAAACACTGTCTGCCAGTTAATACTATTTAAAGATTGTTCCAGCAAGCAGATTGAGCTTCCCAGCGTGGTGCTGCCTGGCGGTGGCTGTGTGTTGGGGTGTTTGTGGTAGTAGCAGTGGTCTCCAAGTCTGTAGCATTCTAAAACTCCGCTGCACCGCGGAGCTATAATCGCTGTGGTGATTATAACACTGGAGGGAGTTTAAATCACTGACTCTTAAAGATAAAACGTGATCTGATAATGATTTTGGAGCCTGAGGATCCTGTTAAGGAGGTTGGGATGTTTTACTGAGACTCTAGCTAGATAATTAAAAAGCTGGTCCCTTTGGCTGGGCTATGGAGAGGGAGGCTGAGCTGAATGCTTTCTGGAATTTTTTTTCAATTGTAATGACATGTTTTGCAAAGTTGCAAATGAATCAGAAAATAAAAATCCTAAGGTAAAGCTTGCTACATTACATCTTGTAATGTAGAAAATTGCTTATGTGTGTATCAGTTGTTTGCGTAGTCACTTTCAGAAAAAATGTGTTCTACAGATACTGGAGAAATAGAGCATGTATGTTTGGCTGCTTAAAAGGGGCCAAGATCAGTCATGGATTAAGTTGCATGTCACAAAATGGTGAGAGCTTCCTGCCAGTTTAGGGACTGACAAGATGAATTGGTTCTTGAGCACTTTTGGATATCAAAGGCACTGCTGTTGACTGAGGTTAGAGCACGGGCAGAGTCTTAAGCAGGATTGCCAGATGCTGTCAGCATGGGCAGAGGTTGTGGCATTTCTGAAATGCAAGCAAGAGGGGTAAATACTAGCATTTTATGGGCAGACGTGGTAATCTGTGATGCCCCAAAAGAGACAAAATACAAAGTACAGAGGGGACAAGTAGGTGGTGTTACTGCAGTATTAGGTGTGCCAGAAGCGTTCAACCTCCGTAGGGGCCAGTTCCAGTGTCTCTTGAAGTCAATGGGAATTTTTTCAAAAGAACACTGGATCAGGCTCCATGGATATGTAGAAAATGATAATAATGAAGAAAAAAATTAGCAGCTTTCCTTTGTAGAAGACTGAAGACAACAAAGGAAACAAAATGAGGTATACAGTAAATGGGTGAAGACAAGTAAGAAATCACATCAGGTAAACTCATCTTCAGTGTCATTCATCATCTTGCTGCCGTGAATACTAATGGGAAAACAGAGGTTCATAATATTACACAAAGCACTGACAAGCAGCCAGGTATGGAAATCCTGTGCCAAATGAACTGTGATTTTATATGCAAACTAATCAGTTATGGCAAAATAAGACAGTATGGGAATCCAAATTTATAGAACAGCGCTGTCAAGCTAAAATGTTCTTTCTGTTTGAGTGTAATCCTGCAAACCTGTCATAAGGGGCATAGCAGAAGGTTCTTACCCAACATCAGGTGCTGATTATGCTAGGTGGTCTACAGATGCACAGTGACCAATTTTTGTGCTGGGAAATTTTACAAACACAGTGAAAAATTAGAAAATATCTCATCAATAACCTGGTGGAGGGTCAGTGGTAGAGGAGGTGAGAGGACCCAGTGGTGTTCCTCAGGTGAAGAAGGCCCAGGCTCTGCTTTGGTGAAGCATTAGCTGGTCAGCACTACTGAGAGGGACAATGTGTTTGGGTCTGAGGCTGACCGTGTGCCTGTACAGCTTCTGAAACAAAGCTTGGTCATCGGGGACTCTGCCTAGGGAACCTGAGGTATGTTTATGCCTCCTCTTCTAGGCACGTCCCAGAAGTGACAGACATGGAGAAGCTATTTTCTCTGCAGATGCCAATGAGAAAACTTTCAGCAGAGGAATTATCTAGAATAAATGGAGGAGTGTTTCTTTCTTTCTTAGTTGATGGATTGCTTAAAGTTAAGTTAATCTAATATATTGCATTGTGATGTATCTCTTATCTGAAAGTTAATTTACTGCTTTAATTTTTACAAGGTGGAAATGTGATTTATTTGATCACGGCTTCAAGTAAACTGGCTTCTTTTCAGAAAAAAAGTAGACAGTGGATACCTCTGTTGATCCAAACAGTAATATACCAGAAAAAGACTTGTTGCNAGAAAAAGACTTGTTGGAAAGGACTCTTTACACTGGGGAATGTACAGTGCTTCCCTATGTGGTATTGGTTTTCTTCTCTGCCTTTAAATGCTAGTGAAAGGATATTTTAGTCTGGTTCACAGGTCTAGTAGATAAAGTTATTTTGGGGAAAATCAGGAGTTTTTTTAGGAAAGGAACTATCATCAGCCTACTTGCTCAGCATGAAATTTCTGTAACTATGATGAAAATAAACCTAACAGCAGAAGGGAAAGCAGAGGAGTTGAAGCAGAGGGTGAGAATACCAGAGGGTAGAGGTAGGACCTGTGGTGGTGCTTCAGCAAACTTTTTGGGGAAAGACTTAGAAATAAGCTGATCTACAACATCCCATTAAGATCCACAGCGAGTCCCATTCTTTTCATGGGGGCGTAGCATCACACAGGGAGCAGTGCGCAACGTGGTGGTGCTCTGAGAGATGTGGCTGCAGTTCTCCCAGCATGCTGCAGTGCTGCTCCAGCTGTGTAGAGGACATTAAGGATTTGTTACTCTCTGCAATTCAGATTACTCTGAAGTACTTCGGGGAATCCATTTTAGCAAATACCGTTACTGAGCTTAGAGGTACACTTTTGATTTATTATGAAAATGATTATTTTTTCTTATCTGTAAAAAGAAAAAAAATAATAAAATAATGTGTAACCACAGTTACTGGAGTTCTGTCCAAGAGATCCTGGAAAGAAGCATATGCATCTACTGTGCTCTGGATTTACTGTACGTGCTCCTGTGCATGTTAGACATGACCTGAGCATGCTGCTTGTCTTGGATTTCTTGATGCTTTACAGTTCTCATAATTCCAACTCTGAGTGGACTACAGACACTTTTACATTAAAAAAAAAATTCTGGATTTATCTGGAGCACTCTGGTCGTAATGCACATGCTGGAGACCCAGTTTGTGTATATTTATGGCCCATGTTTGGAGTTCTGGTAATTTGGTCAGGGTGGTATTGGGATGTTCTTAATTTAAGTACAGTATTTCCTGATGGCAAAAAAGGACTTGTCAATGAAAGAGCATATGAATTTCTGCTGTCACTGCTACTTCTTTTCAAGCAGTTCTTACCAATACACCCTCAATATTATGAGAAGAATTTGGCTACCAAAAGCTTGTCTACACATTAAAAAGTCCGGGCTCTATGAAACTGAGGCAGTGGGCCATCTGAATACTCTTATTTCCCTTGCAGAATTACCTAGGTTGGTATTCCTAATTTAAATTAAAAGCAACAGCTCTTATGCTCTTAATGGAGACGCTCCTACCACAAATTTTAAATTAATTGCTTAAAAATGGATTGCATTAAGTTGGAGCTATGGTTCAGTATAAACAAATTCAGCTGGCCATGGCGTCTCTTTGGACCTTTTTTTTTTTTCCTTGGCTGCCAAGAAAAAGGTGATTGCCTCTCCTTCTGTGTGTGTAATTAAGTGTCCCACTCACTTTAGAGAGACGCTCTTCAAATTTCAGGTCATTACAGTTTTTCTCTAGTTATGTTTAAGTTGTGTGTTGGTGGTGGTTTTTTGTTTGTTTTGTTTTTGTTTGTTTGGTGGGTTTTTTTGTGTGTGTTTAGTATTTTTTTGTCACATGTCCATGTTGTAAATTTTACCTTTCTCTGGAATGGGGTCTTCCCATCATATGAAAATGTGGATGTGATAAATTTATAGTAAGGTGGTTTCATCTTCTTGTGTTGTATCACTGTACTTTTTGTATAAAGCATCATCCAGGGTCCAGGATTCATTGAATGCCATTGAGTTTTAAGCAGATTTGTAATCATATTTACTTGGAAAAGGTGGTGTCTATACCTACTGTAGACAGAGAACCTTAGAGAATACCTCTAGGTAACATTTCTGCTGAAGATCAAATTACTTTTGAAAGTCTGCTTATGAGTACCTACTGAGAAGAGTAAGGGCTAATGTTATAAACTCTTTTCTAATCCTTTCAATGTGCATGTTTTGACAATGAGTAGTCAGGGAACTCTACAAGGAAAAGAGTGCTGACCAAAATGACGAAAAATAAGATGTAGAAAAGGATGATATCTTTTAGTGAATAAAGTGTTAAGTGTGAAAAGCTGGATTTAGTACTCAAGTCAGTCTTTGTTTCACGTCCCATCTTTACTACGTGAATGCGCTCTGTAGGACTCCAGGGACAGAAGGGTTGTCCTTTTCTATGTGTTCATGAAGTACCTAGAGCCTTCAAGCCTATTCATTTTTCAATAGATCTCTCTGTCTTTGTTGTCCTTTGATGCAATTTTTATGCACCTCTTTTGGCTTTCTGTTTTGTGTGGTGCTGGTGCAATAAAAATATACATACACCCACAGATTTCTGTGTTTTTTAGTACAGAATAAAAATACCAAATGAAAATGGAAAAGCAGAAGATGCCTGAATATTTTCAACTGAGAAAAAAACACCACCGTTATCCTCCCTTTCCCTTGACTTGCATTTCAAAGAAGCTTATCTGGAGTTTTTCTATGATGGCCAGAGACCTGAAGGAATTGAGGTCTGTGATTTTTGGGGACCAGAAATAAACTCCCCTTTTTAAGAAAAGGCAGATGAAAAATGCCAGTCATTTCAGTCCTCATTTTTAAGAGGTGATTCTGGAAGGCAAAGAAGTGAGTAACAGGAACAGATGTGATAGTTTGCGATCCTGGCTGGATTTAAGTTTAGTCAGGAAGCTTGTATGTGAAGGTTCAAGTTGGTGGTAATGATGTAATGCTCTGGATTCTTATTTTGTGTGAATCACTTTTACTAATGTTTCTCAGAGTTATCAAAACAGTATTCATAGCCTCGTTTGGCACTGTAGCAGTGTCACGGAAGAAATTCAAATTAGCTCTAAGTCATAAGCACCATTAATCTCAGGACAATGGCCAAATTATTGTGTGCTAAAGAGCAGCTCTATTCCATGCACACTGGATTTGGATTTATTATCCTTCATTCCCATAACATTTTAAGGAGTGGTGTTGGGACAAAATGGTTGCTGTAGTTTCAGTCTAGGAGGTTGTTCACACTCTTGAGTTTCACTTCTAAGTTGACAGTCTTCTACTTCTGTTGTACTGGATCAGCACAAGCCTTTATTGTGATACTGCTTCTTGCTATTGCATATGTTTATTTGGAAGTCTGGTGGTTTTGTACAGGGGCTGCCAGTGGAAGTTGTCAGGCTGCTTGAAAGTCCATTGCATAGACTTGCACATATGGAGCTGCTTCTGACCTGCTGCGTGAGAAGTTTTATTTCTTTGCAGTTTTTAGTTAAAGGGGTTAAAACAGGGTTAATACTCTACCCTCTCCCTGGAATATTGAGGCTTTACTAATTAAGCAGTGAATAAACTGACTTGTAGTGAATGAAAAATCTGTGAATTGCATTAAGGTAGTAAAACCTCTGCATGCTCCTGACCTCTGCTCAGTGGGGCAGGAAGTGTGGATCTGTGTGACCAAAGGACAAGTATAATTACTAACTAGTACAACCTTCTTTTACTTAGGAATCCTTTATTATAATAAATACAGGTCAGATTTCCATTCCTTGATTCTCTGGCTCTAGTGTATAGCATAGGTGAAATCCTAGGTTGTCCTTGGTTCACTGTGAGAGTTTATTCATATAAAGAAGAAAAGGGAGGCGGGGAGGAGAGGAGAAGGGATATTTGCTCTTATTATAGGTTCCTTAGCTTTGTTGAGGCTGGGAGATGTCATGTCCTTCCATATAAGTTACTTTTAAATCCTTTTTCCCTCAGGACACTGGTCAAGAAACTTCCTGAGTAATCTGATGAACTTTCTAATTCCTTTACACAGATTAAGGAATGCTTAAAGGAGTATCACTGGTGATCTGGAGGGTAACTGAGCAAATCCCTTGTTTAGGAGAACTGTTCTGCTGCTATGCATTTGCAAAATATTCTAGGTGTTATGTGTACCAGGCAGACTTTAAATTAGCTATAGATTTTTCATTCTTCTCGTCTGGTTCAGTAAAAAGATAATTTGCCTCATAACATGTGTGGCCAGCTGCTATTGTAACACAACACCAACTTGGTTTTTGAAAAGTTTTTTTAGGTTTTGACTTTTCATTTTCTTCTACATCGGGAAGATTTTGGCTTCATTTTTATGTTTCTACAGCCAGAGCTGTACTGGGGTGTCATCTCTGGAATTGAAACCTTGAGATTTCAATTAGAAGACTGTGCATACACATCCAGCTAGGCTGGCAAAGCCGGTTTGGGAAAGGGCAAATGTACACTTCTGTTCTGCCTGCTATCTGCTGAGAGTAGGTTTTAAACGAGACTTTAAACGAGACTCCAGGTACATTAAAGACTTCAATATTAGGGCCAGTGCAATGAGAATGTCTCACTTTCATATTTAGACCTAGCCCCAACCATCCGTTCTTAATGAAATGGTTATTGATAAGTCTCTGAAATATTTAGGCTTTCACAGAACTTTTAGTCAAAATCATTCTGATAATCTCTAATTATTTCCATCCATGTGTGACAGCATGTACAGCACAAAAGGAAAGCTAGATCCTGCTTTTATTGCTGAAGGAAAGATTTAAAAGCAGGCATTAGATTCAGTTGTTTGTACTTCATCACTGTCAGGCTCAGAGAACTCGTCTATCTGACTCCAGAATTCAAACATCACTGTAATACGTTATATTAGTGAAATACTCAATATCTTCTATGCCACTTTTTAATTACCTGTTGTTGTATAAATCCTGCTATTCTTTTTCATTTTTCATTTCATAATGGAGATCAGAGGAACTTCTTCACTGCTGAGATCAATTTTTGGTGTCAATTCTTTTCTCAGGTCTTGAGGGTTTGCTTCCTATAATTTTCATTAAGAGCTGGGTNTTTTTTTTTTTTTTTTTTTTTTGACTGGTTCTCCTTCAGTTGCACAAGCTGAGGCTCAAGAGACAGATTCAAAGCCCTCGGAATGAATTCTGACTTGAGGTGCTCTGTTCCCAGCTCTCTGCCTTGTAAGACAGTGAATATTGTAACATCAAGGGAATGAAGAAGATAGGTCCTACAACTCAGCTGTATTAAAAATGACCAGAGTCCTTGCTTAGGGATATTGGAGGATCATTCCAGCTGACTTTTGGAGGACTCTAGAACCGTGCTTGTTCCTTGTGATATCTTCCTGAGTCTTTTAATGAAATACTCTTCTAAATCATTTGAGAGAAGAATTGCTTATTCTTAGACAGATACCTGAAGAGCAGTAAAGCAATCCAGAAGCTTCTTTGTTCAGAGAAAAGGGCTGGTGCATTGTGCTTATGGTATTAAAAAAATTGCTTGGAAATTAAAAAAAAATTGCATTGATATTAATATTTTTTTAAAGAAAACATACAAAGTGATTGAAACTACCTGAACCTCTGACTTTGTAGGGCGTAGAAGAGCCTGTAAAATGCATTGTAAATCCACAAAAAAGATTTGTTGCTGGTACGCATTAACTTCAAAAGAGAAAAGGCAAAGGAAGGATATGTGCAAGTATTTACGAGTCTCAGAACTGCTTGTATTCTTCTGAGACTGTAGTGGATTTTCTTCATCTCATTCCACTTCAGTGATGACTATATATCATTAGATATAAAAAGTTATGAGATTAGGGCTTTTTCTTGTAGAGTGGAGTTGCATATATAACTTTTTACAGTACTTGTGTGATAAAGGAGTGTGTAAACACAGAAATATATCCTTATATATGGTTTTTCTTATTGGACATTTAGCAAAGACCACAAAACACGTTTGCTCACACGAAAATCAGGTATCATTAATGGTACAAGCTATTTTGTTGAAATATAGCAGCTACAAAATACGACGATATATCAGTAATGGAGAACCGCCTTTGTATTCAACCTGCTGTCAAATTAAAAAAAGAGAACATGTTCATAATGGAAAATAGGCCATAGCATATCTAGAAGTCTATGAATTTCTGGGAAGCAAACATCATGGAAGTCTGGGTCTTGGTTGCAATTTCGGAATTTCCACCCGTCCAGTACCTGTAGTCCTTAAGCCACAAAGGGATCCCTCAAGTAGAAGAGTTTCTGATTGCAGATCCAGATTACAATATTACTTACATGGTTAAAATCTGGGATCTAGCTTTATTAAACCAGGGTGTACTCTGTTTCCTTTATTTTTAGTTCATAACACTGTTAGCTCTTCCTTTCTCCCTCTTATTTTAAAGCAACTCTGACTTTAAAATGACTTCCTATATCAGCCATCTTCATCTTCCTGCAGCTTGTTCTTTTTTTTTTTTTTCTAAATAGGCTGTTTAGTCCCTGTTCTACATACTGAATGTCTGTAGTATCGCTCCTAGAGAATGCAAATATTTTCCATCTTTCTCTACAAGACCCCACCTGGAGCACTGTGTTCAGGTCTGAAGCCCCCAACAAGAAGGACATGGACCTGTTGGAGCAGGTCCAGAGGAGGGC
>RSEF01000006.1:3920143-3964585 GCA_003993805.1 Himantopus leucocephalus
CTTGGAACTAGATGATCTTCAAGGTCCCTTCCAACTCTAACCACGCTATGATTCTATTTCCAGAAAATAAGAAGTTTTAATGCAGCATTTTTGTAATGGAACAATAACAGCAGAAGAAATATGTTCTCTTAATATTTCTGTAGAATCATATGAAAAGAGTCTTAAATAGAAAGGAAGAAAATGCAATAAATGACAATCTCAAGGACTTATTCTTCAGTTTAGCTGAGCTGAACGCTTTCTATAGCCTTGGGCTCTGTGGAACGGGCCTGGAATGAAGTTGCAGCAATTCAAATTCCTGTGTAGCCTAGAGAAGGTTGTTATAGTGCTCTACCTACACTTTCTTGGCCCAAAGGGACCTGCATATATGCATCTTTTCTCTAAATAAGCCATCTGTTCTATAGCATCCTGCCGATGCCTTGTAGCTTGCCCTTCAGCTGATATGTTTGCTTGGTTTTGTGAGCTGCTGTATAGACTCTATGGAGCAACACAACCTATGGAAGGGGGAGTCCTCTGGAAACTAGCTAAGATGGTTGTATGGTCCCTGCGGCTTCTGAAGAGCTATATCAGGAATAAAGATTTGGCCTGTATTTTTCTGTTCCCCTACGTATCACATAATAATCCCTTGTACTTATGGGGCTTTTTTCATGGAAGATGCAGTATCGATCCCATTTCTTCAGTGACCTACAGAGTTAATATTGCGCACTCTAGTTAATCCTGTTGACTTTACTAGAGTTGAACATAAAGCATAAAGTTAAGTGCTTGCTTCAGTCTATATTTTCGTTAACAGCTGGGCCAACAAAGGAAGGAGACTCTGCTGGTGACAAATCTGCAAGCAGATCCACTAAATTTTGGAGAGGGATAGAAAGCTGCTTTGTTTTCATTTCTGTAATAGTTATGGTTATGATGATTATTAATTTACATGATCAAAGTAAAGACTAAATAAAATTATCAGCACAAGTACTGCATTACTTCAGTGCCTTCTGGCACTTATCATGTTTAAGTGCTAACTCCTTTGTGCTATTTGGTGACAACTCCACTCAGGAGTAGTCTGTCTCACTCTTGGGTGAGTTCATAGATTCATACTAAATAAGCCAGAAGGGATTATTAAATCACGTTGATCATCACAGGCTATTAAAACTTCACCCAGTTACCCATGTAGCATTTGTTCTTAAGGCTGGGTATAACAGATCTATGACCTTTCTGAATTCCATTGGAGAAAATGGAGTGGCTTCATGGGGATTGCTGGAGCACTCTAGCACTCAGAATTCATGTTTAATTTGGTTTGCGAAGAACTGTTTGTGGTGCCGGTAGAGAAAAATTAAAACCTTCCCTCTAACCCGGGCCTTCAGCTTCATGTTAGTGTATGACTAGTCTCACTGTGAGACTAATGATTACCAGTATAATTTAATCAAAGAGCTGCTTGTATCTATGAGATGTAATGTACTGGATGACTCAACTGAAACTCCCAGTGGTATTAATGTAAAAATTGCCTCCTCTAGAAATAAATCACATTTCACCAGTCTAATCAGAGGGACCAGGTCTTCCTCCATAGTTCGGATGCTGAGCCAGGTGGCAGGTCGTTACGCTAACTATGAGAACTTAGGAATGACTAAATTCCCAGATGCCTCACCTTTACTTCCGTAAACTGATCTGATCTACTTGCTTGCTCCTGTGAGGAATAAATGATCTTTTCTACCTAGCAGGTTTAGCTGGGAGGTAGCAACACGCTCAAGCGCAGTGTAAGCCCGGCTTCTATGGAAGGGGCAGCCCTGTGGCTAGTATGGGGAGCTGGGCTGCATAGACAGTGGTCATAAGATTGTGTGCCAGCCTGGCCTGGACATTGGAGTTGTGAGGAGAGGACTGAAAGAAGGCTAAGGAAAAAACCAGTTTCTTTGTAGTTTGGAGCGGAACAGTTAGTTAAGGCTTCTGGAGTTCATGGCAGTGGGGGTGGAGGAGACCTCTGAGCTACTTCGTTGCGCAGTTAGGGCAAGTGGTCTGTGCTAACAAATTTCAAGGAGCTCTAGTTATTCCAGCTGTATGGAAATGGACCTATAGGCAGCTGCAGTGACCTGTGAGTGACTTTCAACTGGAGACTCTAACCGTTGCAGGTGTGTCCGTGACTGGAGTACATTTTGATAACTGAAGTGCAGCAGCTAACTGAGCTCTAGTCCAGATTTCTGAGGACAGCTGATGACGGCTTCTGTCATTTGATACTTTGCAGAGAATGGAAGAGATCTGAACTGCTGATGATCCATACCGGTAACAGTGAGAGAGGAGAAAAATGTGAAGCAAGCAGCAGTACACTGTCTCCCGCCTCAATGGCACGCTCACTGCCTCTGATGGTAAGATAAAGAGGGACGTAAAGAATTTTAAGATGAGCACATAAAAATAATCTTGTTTGGCAATTGGAGATAATCTTATTTTTAGAAAGCTCTGAATATCCTTTTGAGGACATGTAGGTGGCTTAGGATGACTTAATAAAAGGAAAGAAAGGCCTGGAAAAATAGCCATAACCTACTTGAATCCATTGTTACTCGAGAATGGCTAGAAAATTTTGCCAGCATATGGTAGGTGTTTCTTTGCAGAAACAAGTTTGTATAGTACAGTGGCAGTTTTTCCAATGCAAGAGAAAAGAAGAAATTCCTCAATATCTTGAGTACTTCAGTCATTTTGAGGCTATAATGTATTTAATATGATAAAAATATGCCTATTTGGGTCGTTGAGAATATAGAGGGGCTCCTTTTCCTGTTGGAACAGGGGAAGGGTGGGATTCCACAGGGACAGTACAGTCCTCTGTCACAGTGGGACGAGCAGGGATGAATTTGCTTGAGCTGGTCCTCTTTCTCAGGAGGTAGTTACTGACAGCGGGTAGAGGCTTAGCACTGAAGCAGCATTAGAAACCTAAAATGCAGAAGCTTAGAAGGGAGAAAATTAACAAAAGTGTGAAGAACTGCACTGCGTGGCACTGTTGGAAAAGAATAAGGAGGTTACCGTCATGACTGAGGATATGACAAGAGAAGAGAGAATGAGGAGAAATAGAGCTCTTACTTCATAAGTCTGATGCAAGGGATCGATAGGGGCACACCCCTATTGTGAAACTTGGATCTGTCATGATTTTGCAAATAGCTTTGAAGTGAGTATTTTCTGTCAGGTGAATGGAGCACAGACATGAATGTCAAAGCTGCTAAAGCTTGTATTGTTAAAATGAGTCAGCGGGCTTAATCCAGGTTTTGTGGTTTAAAACTGTGAAGATTGATTAGAGTAAAAAAAAAAAAAATCAAGTATGTATTAGCAATGCCCTGAGCTGTTCTTTGTCCCACAGTATGTGACAGGAGTGGAGAAGGTCTTAAAAAGGCTATGAAGTACAAGGGAAGGATTTTCAGAATACTTTAGGTACTGCTTTTTGAACCTTTTCAACAGCACCTCAGTGTCAAGACATGGAAAGCGCTGATTACGATCTGCAGCAGAAAGTTAGGGGTCTCCCGCGGCAGAGATTTTGCCACCTTAGGAGCTGGGCAGCAAGTAAAGCTGGAAATTAAAGGGCTTTAAAGAACAATACGATGCCAAAAACATTTGTGGATTTTTTTTTTTTACCTGACCTGTGAAAACAAAAAAATGTCTGTCTGCTTATGGTGAGTGAAATATTAAAATCAAAACAAAACAAACCCACAAAAAACCCCACCAGAAACAAAACCCAACACAGAAATCATCAAGTTTGTTGATGCAATTCAGAATGGCAACTACCTTTGTCTAGCTGGATCAGGTCTTGCAAAAGAGAGTCTGATAGTCAAAAGAAATCCTATATAGTCTACATGCAGAATATGCTCTGCCTTTTATAAATCTGTAGGATTTTCTTGCCAGCAAAGATGACAAGAAGTAGCTTAAATGGGCAAAATGCTATGCCCTGAAAGAAAATCACTTGTGTGATGCCACTGAAGCAAAATATTCTGTATATAAAGCTGATGAGTCATTTAAATGATTAAAAATTTTCGTATCAGTAGCCTTCAATTACACAAGTAATCAATTTAGCTGCCATAATGCAGTGTCTAATATGATGTGAAGTTGATACGATATGACTGTTGCATTATACATAATGCAGCTAAATTGTACCAGGGAGTATATTAAAGAAAATTAGCTCTCACATGATACATTCTGATGCACTTACAGTTCGATGGAAAAAGGTGAACTTTGTGAGCATCTTCATAAGTTGATATATATCTGAGAGAAGAAATTCATGTAATTTAGAGCACGGTATCTCTTGGGTGGCTTATTGTAATGAATTTCATTGAAAATGTACCAAATGCTGGAATAATTTCATGTAGCAATTAGGTCATGGAATCCAAAGGTCTCTTGGGCTTTGCAGATACACAAAGCAAATAATTCATGTAAAGGAGAATATTGAATTCCTGCTTGAAGATCCTGTCATTATGCAGACAGCTGGGTCTCGGAAAGGTGTGTGCTGAGGGGCAGGGGAAGAAAAGCAGACTATACCAGTGTTCTTTAGGGAGCTGTCTACTTGGAGTTTCGTCCTAGGTTAACAGTTCATCATAAAGATCGGGTAGAGCTGAATCAATGAAAAGGAAGGGTGTTTAGAGCCTTAAGAAAAGGCTGGCACTCGGGAGTTGAAAGACTTTGAAGAGTCATGGATGGCCTCCCTCAGCTATGGAGACTTCTGCTGAGAAGCAGACAGACTGACGTGCTCGGTACTTAAACAGCACAAAGCTGAACTGCAGTGTGCAGCGTGAGCACATGCTGCGTTTAATACAGTGAGGTATAACATCAGGATCCGACATGAGCAAGGAAGTGTAAACAGGAGAGCAGGGGGCAGTGCATTCTGCGTATCTTTTTGAAGTAAGAAATTCCTTGGAGACTGCTGCCAGTGGGCCTTTTAATCTGTGTCCCTACAGACACTTAGTGAGCTGTAATTGCTTCCTAAGTAGAGCCTGCTGCCTGCCAACCAAGTGTGCCCCATTTGGAGCTGAGGGTCTGACCTGAAGAGCTTGACTACTGTTTTGTAAACGAGATGTATACCAATTGAATTAGACAGCACAATCTGAGTGAGAGGATGGTGGGGCACCGAGAGCTGTTTTAGTTAACTGCAGTGTGTGTGCGTGTTTTGCCTTCTTTTTCTGCCCTTCCCCTGCAAAGTATCTCTCTACAGCACTTGGCTTTCGGGACACTAGCTGTTGCTTGCAAGCCTGTGTACCGTGTTTTCTCAGATGAACTCTCTCAAGGAAGCTTGACTTTTTTCTGTTCGGCTTACTTTGCTAGCTTTCACTCTGAATTATTTTAACGGTGGATGTTTCATTCCCCATTTGCAAAATTATGATGAGACTTGCCAGCTCTTTGATGTATCGTGCTTTTGTGAGTGTATTAATAGCAATAAACAGCAAGTATGTAATGTTCTAGTTTGGGTTGCATCCATGTCTATTACTATAGAGGTATTAAAATTAAAACAAGTCTAAACTTAAAGTTGACAAACTTGTGTTAACCTGAGACCTTTGTAATGTAGGTCAAAATTTCAAATATCTACTATCAACTTGAAGAAAAATTGGAGTGCTGCCCTTTCTACCCAGCTTCCCAAATCTCTGATAAATTGTGCTGAACCATGAAGGCATTACAGTTTCCAGTGTAATCGTGTGTACAGCAGCTGTAGCGCAGAACACAAAGGGATAGACCTGAAGTAATCTTGCTGGGAAGGATTGCCACGCCACCAGGCAAAAATAATCACTGATGTGACTTCTTCTGAAGGGCAAGTAATGTTACAGAGTACAGAATTAACCTTGGGAGAGTAGAGTAATGACAGATGGCTCTATTGTCTGCAGCCCTGGACTTCAAATACTACTTTCTCTGGGTTAGTGTCTGTCCCTTTTCTTTTCCTCTTGTCAGTGCTATCTGTATTCAGGACTGTTGGATTTCTGTGGGGGGCTGAGGAGTAACAGATTTGGATTTTGGAAAAAAAAAAAACAAAAAACAAACCAAAACCCAGCTATCTGATGAGACTCCTGCAACTAACTGTAAATCATCATTACACCATTAAAATCTCAAGTTGGCATCACTTCACTTACAGCTATGTTACTGACAATATGATAAGACATCTCTTTTCATTAATTGGTTTGTAGCTCTTCTGCATTTAATTTCTTTAAGATGAGGTTTTAATCTACTGATTTCATTCCTATTTTGCTATACAGACCTCAAGTTTTTTCTTTTTTTTTTTTTATTATGGCAGTGCCTTGTAGAAATGAGTCTTGAACCAGTACAGAGAAGATGACAAACACGCGAAGTCAGTCCATGTTCCAAAACACTTCATAGTCTGATTTACTGAAACTACCGCTGTATGGGAAAGGAAGATCTGGAAAAACACACACTCATTCTTGCTCTATGTGATACTTTGTAATGGAAGAGCAGCTTCAGGGAAATGATCGTTCTGATCCAGCTGCAGATTGTGCTGTTGACGAACTCGATTTTAGCCCTTAGAGGGAGCCACAGACTTGACTATGGAAATGGAGGAAAAACAGGAGGTTTTGTTACATCCATCTGTGATAGAGGTGGGGAGGGGATGGTTCTCGATTGGTTTAGTTTTTTCTAGTTTTTAATTGACAGCAATGTGCAAATCAGACACAAGACTGGCTTGTTGTGAGTGCCCTAATGTATTTGCTTTTCTAGTGACAGACTTGTAGGGTTTAGAACACCTCAAACAAATGTTAATTTTACCTTTCCCCTTTCACATTTTCAGCTGCCGCCTACACCATTCAATTCCAGATTCCACTGTTCTCCTTTTGATGCTGACACAGCAGGACTTGATAAATTCAGATACTGTACACTGCTTCCACTTAGAAAATGAAAAATATAAAAAAAGGCACAAACCGCAAAGAAATTATTAAGGCTACAGAGTTCACAGTCTGGAAAACATGTGATTGCCACATTTTCTGTTTATTGGTTTTTTTCTCAATTGTATTCCTCTCTTTAAGGAGAGAGGTGCATTACCCCCCCTCTCTTTCCCTGTAATGTGTAGCTTGTAGCAGAATATTTTTATGTAAACGACATGGCTAAAGTAGGTTATATGGCTGTGTCACAAAATCCAAATGGAAATGCTGTTCTGCTGGCTCAGCATTCATAAGCATTGCCGGTGAGTGAGCTATTCGGTTCAGGGAATGGAGGATGCACATGCTAGGAAGAAAATGGTATGAGGAGATTTGCAAGCCTTGGCCAATTAAGCACTCCCCCTTTTCTTAAAAATGAAATTAAAATGCTTATCTGTGCCTTTTCCTTTCCCTTTCTCCCCCTTGCCCAGCAGATGAATTCTAGTGGCAGAGCTGAGGACTGCTTAGCCAGAAAGATGCTATACCAGAGATGGGACAGAGTGTGTCTAGTTCCAGAAGATACTGTTAAAGATTAAAGGAAACTCCAAACTTAAAATTTAAACAGCTCTGAGCTCCTTGCAGAGACTGTTGCTAATTAGAGCATCAAGTTGTGTGGCAGTTATTGTAAGGTAAAGACTGCCAACAAAGAACTGCATTAATAGTAATCTTACGTGTATATGTAATGTCTTTCTGTAATGATTTTAGCTTAGTTTGGACCGTTGAGCTAGGGGTGACCAAGATGGAAGAGCAATGGCAGGGTCATTGTCCTTCTAACCTATTCGGAATACTTCCCAGAAAGGCTGGGGAGATGGCGAACGGCTGCAATCAGGAAGCAGGGCACCCTTACTTCAAATTTCCCTGCTCTTCTGAGTCATTAATTCATACACATCTTAATCAGGTCTGGGAAAGGAAGGAAAGAGAGAGATTTTTTATTTTGCAATAGAAAGTTTTATTTTATGTTTTGTCTGAGTTATCTTCTGTTCCTCAGCTTTCTGATTCTGGGAAATCCAGAACAAAATAAAAACTTGTGGAGGAATTTTTCTCCCTGGTGAGATAAGTGGGGACCTGCTACTTATTTTGGTTTTTGTTTTTACTCTGTGTTGTGTGGGTTGTGATCCATTCTGGTTGGCTGGAACTGCAAAGCTCATCCATCACAAAATATGAGCTAATCCTAGAAGCAGCAAGAGTTTTTAAAGTAGGTTATGTGTTTCTTCAAGGTTGCCTTTTGAGTTTTGGACTTCATAGATTTTCCAAATTTTCTGAGAAATCAGGAGCATTCATGCTAATTTCTTTCTGATGAGTCGGACCATTCATTTAGAATATTTATGGAAAGTTGAACTACAATGAGAATCGGTGTCTACTAAGTTCAAAATCCAGTCTTGGATTTGCATAGTATACCACTGGGAATGTTTTGTATACAGACAACAGGTTCACTGGGATAGCCAAGACAGAAGCAGCCCTTTTATCTCTTTAACAGGACCACATCTTCAATGAAGAGAAAAATCATTTTGTAGCAGAGAGACACTTCCTCTCCTTCTGACAGGATAGATTTAGAATCGGAAATTCTGTTCTTGCTTATGCAAGGAAATCTGTGGTGTCTCATTTTTTGACTTTATGGTGAGTGTTTTCTTTGACTTTTTGATTGTCAGACGTTTATCATATCAGAATCTGTTAATTTTTACCTGAGATCATTCTATATATCGTCATTTGTAGAAGAACTTGCTTTCTCATAGTGAAGAGGGTGAGCAGGAAGCCAAACTGCACAGATGCCTGTGTCTTGCTGGTCATCCTGACACCCCTGTGTGTTATGGGAGTGGGCTGTGAAAACAGTCATCTTTCAAAGATCACTAAAGGCCAGATATATTCAGTCTGGAGAAAAGGAGGCTCAGGGGAGACCTTATCTCTCTCTACAACTATGTGAAAGGAGGTTGTAGTGAGGTGGGGACTGACCTCTTCTCCCAAGTAACAAGTGATAGGACAAGAGGAAATGGCTTCAAGTTGTGCCAGGGGAGGTTTATACTGGATATTAGGAAACATTTCTTCACTGAAAGGGTTATCAAGCATTGGAACAGGCTGCCCAGGGAAGTGGTTGAGTCACCATCCCTGGAGGTATTTCAAAGATGGGTAGACATAGTGCTGAGGGGCATGGTTTAGTGCTGGTTTTGGCAGTGTTAGGTTGATGGTTGGACTCGATGATCTTAAAGGTCCCTTCCAACCTAGACGATTCTATGAGGAGGGCATTAATATCTAAAATGGTGCCTCCCACAGGAAGACAAGTGGTATAGAAAGAAAACGTTTTTACACAAATATTCTTTCATAGTGGGTAATGGGTCACAGCTAGTCAGGAAGGCTCTTATGTTTGGACTGCCAGCTGAAGAAACTGACTTCTCAAGAAGCTTCATCATGGTGGGCAGGAAAGCAAGTGGAGAGGCTTGGAAATAAACTGGGCTGGAAAAAGAATGAGGGAGATAATTTTCCTGCAGTCTGTCTTCCCCTTGACGGTTATACAAAGGGGCAGATGACTACATTTTCTGTAGTCAGGTTTTTTTATTCCTTGCATTGGGGTCATTCTGCCTGTATCAGAGAGGTCATTGAATTGTTTTGTAATTGTTCTTCATGAGTATTTGTTCAGAGAGGAGAAATGTGATTCTGAAAAGATTTGTGTCAGATGCAGAAGAGATTTGAGATACTGGAATGGTGGTTAGTGACTACACTTCATTGTCTGAATTATTTATTGCTCCTTAGCACTTCTAGTCCAGAGAGGGTGTATGGAAGGTAGACCTGCTGTCAAATTCTTTCATATCCTGCAAGGTGCTCAGCATAGATGGGCTGGGTGTTGCCAGGTCCTGATGAAGGTGCTTTAGCTCCTGATGAAGCCAACAGGCTAGGCCTAGTTTGGGCCAAATCCCTCATTGGCCCAAAATATTCAAAGCTTGTATTTCTGGGAATATCATCCACCATCAGTCTTTTCTGATAAGTGGAACATCTCATGGATTCTCAAGCATGCCTACTATTTATTTACTTAGGTGGCTGAGGTTCTCTATACACTTGGGATCCGCAGCTAGGTAACCATCTCTCTCCTTCCATTCACTCCATTCCTAAATTGTTACCAAACCAAATGTTAATTAGTAAAGGAAAGGAAGGGACTGGTGAAAACACTCGATTTTTCCCATTGGTCCTCTTGGATTTTCCACCCCATAAAGAAATGTAAGTCGTAAAACAAACTTAGTTATCAGTGAAAGCAAAAGGAGAGAGTTGGTGGAAAAACTGTCACCCATGCGAGAGTGCGAAGACCAAATGTTCTGAGGCAGAGTATTTTTATCTTGACAGGAAACTAATGGCAGACTTTATGATGTATCTTTCTACTTCTCTTGGATGTTGGCTTATGTCAGATACAGTATTTCTTTATCTTCCTTATTTCCCCTTTGTGTTTCCCCAATTTTTTATTTTGGGGTTGCTATGATCCAAAGAAGAAAAACTACAACAGAGGAAGTTGATCAGATTCATTGCTGTGATTAGATGATAACATTTCCACATGTGATTTTTTTTTTTTAACAAAAAAAGAAGTCCCACACATTAATTCCACTTGATCATTTTGTTACCATTCTCAAATATTTTGGGGGAATGATCTTCAGGCAACGGGTTGTTCGTGAAATATTCATTTCATCTCCATGCTCTCCCTATTTTTGTTGTGTGATTGCTCATTGAACATTACCAGTAGTTGCCTGAAAATTTGTTTGTATGCTGTCTTGTATCTTGTGTCTCTATCCTGAGCTACTTCTGCAGCTAAATGCGGTTCCAAATTGGTTTTTCTTATGATGCTTAAATGCACATAATCCTTGATGAAGAGTTTGTTCTTTGCACTGTGATAGCTTCTGTGATCAGGATTTGATTTCTGTTCTGTGAAGTCAAGTAAAATAAAATAAGAAAGATGATAAATGCATAGAACAGCAAAACTGCTTGCCCTGAAGCCTTTGCAGAGGCGAGTCTTTTTCAATTAGTGCCAAAATGTGGAGCCACAACTCTAATGTAATTGAATAAAAGCAGAGAAACGAAGGCCAACCCCCCCAGGCTCTCCCCCTGCTATACCTGACCGAATAAAATAGAAGAAAGCAGCAGTAACAAAGCCTTTCTTACCCTTGTTTTTTATTGCCAAACTGTATTTCTTAAAAAATAAAATAAAAAAATTTAAAAAAAGCATTTTATTTTAGGAGACAAAATCTGTACATAAGAGTTCACATGCATGCTGCTTTGCAATTCAGGATCTCTGAATTCTGTAAAGCCCAAAGATGATGGGTTCTGAAATGGTTTTAGCTGAAGGCATCATTCAAGTATAGTCTTTGGATCCATGCTTCTAGGCGATGCAGTGTTTTCTCTTGAATTTTAGTTCAGATCAGATGTATTTTCTGCCTAAATTAAGACTATAGTCTCTTGCTTACCTTAAAATAATGTTACATGAATAGATGCATTAACAGTATAGGTTTTTGAATATGAGTATCATGACAATCATAGAAGAGTTTGACAGATACTGATCTATAAAGCAGGTTTCTTGTGAGCAAATGCAGATCTGCTTTTGCTCTTCACTCTTGTGTAAACGTCGTGCAGTGGGATGCGGCTCAGCCTGCAGATGTGATCTGTGTTTTGTTATGACTCAGAGCGGCCACATCTTGATTCTCCTCTGAAGATGGCCCCCTTCCCACAAAGTGCCACCGCTCCCCAGCGGAGCTGGGTCCCTGCCCGGTGAAAGCTGCCTCAGGAATCCGGAGGGTTTGTTTTTTGGTGTGTTGGTTTTGGGTTTTTTTACATAATTAAGTGGCTGTTCGCCCTGCTGCTGAAATAGTATTATTTTACTGAATTGAGTAAAACTCTATTAAATAGTGAAAAGCCACAATTTGCTTCAAGAGCAACATTGTAACTTTCTCCAGTCATAAGGTGGAAAAGGAATTAACAGCAGGACTTGCAGCGTCTGCATGAACTGCTGAGAACTTACTCTTGTTTAATTAATATTAATTTACTATTTATAAAGTGATAACAAGATTCTTGTGGCTTTTGTTACGTCTGCTTTTAATTTTAAAGGCATTTTAATCAGTTTGCTGCATGACAATATTTGTCAACACCAGGTAAATAGGACCTCTAATATGACCTACACCGTTGAGACTAGTTAACAGGCTAGACTGGGAAATAACATGCAAACTCATTTCTCCTCTCTTATCGGAAGAGATCAGTTCCCAAAGTGACATGGATATTGTTGGTGTAGGTGATACCTTTAACCATGACATCACTTTAAACCCCCGGCAACACTTACAACCTTGGGAGTATACTGCTGCTGAAAGGAACCACTTGAGCTGAAAGTCTGAGACTTTCTCTACATTGAATTTCCTGCTGCTCAAAGGAGCAAAGCTGATGGATTCAGCCAAGAATCCCTTATTTTTACTGGCTTGCCGTCAGGAGCCCTGAAGTGACCTTTTGGGTTTTTTTTTCTCCTGGCCTTTTAATTTTTTTTCCTTATCTTTGTCTGTTCCTCCCCCTTCCTTTCACTTGACACCTGTCCCTACCTTTGGAGGATGAGATAAGCAGAAAACTCCATCCCTGTAAGAGATGTAGGAGCAGAATATGCCTGCACAAAGGGAGCCAGAGCAAGGATCAAACCTCTCCTGGGCAAGCAGGTGTGGGAGAGCTCCTTTGCTGCAGGTTGCTTTCTGGAGTGCTGTCGGTGGAGTTTTGTCACTGTAGTGAGTATAATTGGAAGCACAGGGTTTTTTTGGTTTTTTTTATTTGTTTGTTTGGAGTCGTCATGCTGCAGCAAATTTTGCGTGATATGTATATTGACCCTGAGCTCCTGGCAGAGCTGAATGAAGAGCAAAAGCAGATCTTGTTCTACAAAATGAGAGAAGAGCAGCTGAGGCGCTGGAAGGAGAGGGAAGAAAAAGCACGAATGGAGGAGACCCTGCTGAGAAAGACAGCGAGGCGCAAACAGAGTAAGATTTGTGACCTCCTCCTGTACTTAAGAGCTGGGGATGGTGGGCACCCAACTGGCTATGGTGCATCATGTGTCTGGAAGAGATTACAAGGGAGGGCACCAGCTGTGCCCATAGGCAAAAAGATAGTGTGGGGTGGTGAAAGCACCATGTTCCTGCTCCTTGTCTCTCAAGGCTGGTTCTTTCTCCAGGGGAATAATCTAGCGTGGGAGTAAGGGGAATCGTTCTGAAGTGCCTCTTTCAGTCAGAAGTCACTGCTCCAATTCTCTCTGTGGTAACAGATGTACCATGACCAAGTTTGCCCTCCACTCCTAAGGCTTTTTTTTCACCTACCATCCCCACCCCTTCCCCTCAGTCAGGCAAAAGGCAGTCTTGCCCGTGCTGTTGAGGTTTCTTTACTTGGCATTTTAAATGTTTCCATACGGCTGGAGTAGGAGATAAATTCATGAATTTGAACTTGTTATGAGGGGCTGTTTGTGAATAAGATGTGACATCAGAACAGCCATACCATATAAGACTACATTTCCAGCTGTTCTAGTAAACACTCTTGAAAAGATTATGTCTAGGGAATAGGAATAGTGGGGTGAGCATGTTAAAAAAAAAACCAAAAAAAAACCCAAAAAACAACCAAAAACAAACAAAAAAAACCCAAACAAAAAAACCTCACCAAAGAAAACACACCACCACCAAAAATAAAACAGAAAAACCCCAACAACCAAAACCAAAAAAGAAAAAAAACAGAAATGTGTTGTCATGCAATATGCAGTTAGACCAGAGTTCCTTCCACAGGCTGTTATGGTGTTATGGATGCTAAATGTGTGTGTTGCCTTCAAAAATAAATAAGCAAAGTCATGGAAGAAAACATCAAAAAAGAACTCCAAATGTCATTTCCAAGTGTCTGGTCTTGGGTCCAAATAGCTTGGAATAAACAGAAATACTTATTTCCTTGCTCTCTTCTCTGAACAAGTGGCTTCCAACTCTTTCCCCATTCACAGGACGAAGTTGTTAGGCTGATGCAAGATAGAAAAAATTCTTATCTTGGAAATGTAGTTGCATTGATTCTTCACTGAACAAGGAAATATCACAGAGATATGTCAAACACTCATTTCCTTGTGAAATGCCAAAGATCTTATCCTATCTTTATATCTGTTAAAACTTGAATATTCAAAATTTCCAATAATTTTGGGTAGGTGATTTTGAGAAAGCGCTCTAATAGCTTTGTGACTCTGCAGTCAATGTTTAGAATGTTGCTCTTCTTAACACACCCATGGTAGAAAGCTTTGCTTGGAGCACCTCAATATTATTGGATTCAATTGTCAGATTTCTTAAAATGTTTAGAGCCTCTGGACCCTACAAAGTGCCCATTAAATAGTTAACAATTCAAAGACTATTACTGAAGAAATGTGTTTCAAAGCAAAACTAGTTTCCAGGACTCACTTCAAGCAAAGGCCTTTATGAAATTACTCTAGAGTAAGTTACAATGGTAGCCTTAAAATAAAGGGGGAATGTTCAGAACACCCAAATCAGCT
Organism: Himantopus leucocephalus; assembly: GCA_003993805.1. Taxonomy (NCBI): domain Eukaryota; kingdom Metazoa; phylum Chordata; class Aves; order Charadriiformes; family Recurvirostridae; genus Himantopus; species Himantopus leucocephalus. The sequence continues at coordinate 3,934,514 of RSEF01000006.1, forward strand.
GTAATAGGAGTTTAAAAAGTCGATGTTGGAAAACCTCATTCTGTTTATTTTCTGTTTTCTTCGTGTTAGTGTTGCTGAAAAGGGCCCTCTCCTAAGAGGGATGGTGTCAAAATAGCTTCTCTCATACAGCACAAAAACCGTGTTCATTTTGATTGATTTGTAGCTGAGAAAAAATTAAAAATGCAGTTCAGCTCCACATACCAAAAAAACATTAGATCATCGAGATAATCTGTATTATGCTCATTCGTTGAGGAAGACAGATGCAGAAAAATCTAACTGCAAAAATATTTATGTGATGATTTGTCACGGTGTTGACACCTAAATTTCCATATATAAATTATACATTAAACCTGTTCAGCTTCCTACTACAGGAGACCATTTTCTGGGTAATTAATTTTCTGATTTATAAAGAATAAGAGAAAGGAGAGCAGCAGAGTAACCTATAGATTATATTTGCTCTGACAAAAGTATTCACAAATACACGCGGAGTTAAGTTTCACAACAGCCCGTTTCCATTTTACCTTCTCAAATTGCCAATTTAAGGTATTCCTTCGGTTTGACTTTTGCCCGCTGTTAGAAACTTTCTACTTCCTTCAGAACTGTACTAAAGAACTGCTCTTACTGATTTTTTTTGTAGAGGTAACCATTGGAATTAGATTTGCAAGTCAGGCATTTGGTTCTACTGAAAATATAATTTGACTTCCATGAACTGAGGTGGGTCAGAGTTGCAAAAGATAACTTCCATCTTTCAGGCATGCCTCTCATTAACTATACAGATACTTGTAACCGATTGCTACTGTACAGCTCCATGATATGCTGGTAAATGTTCTCATAGTGAAGCTAGTTTCTTGTTTAAAAAACAAAAAAAAAAAAGTGAAAAAAGTCAACCAGAAATTATGGGTGTAAGATGGGAATTACTGTGCAATATTTTTGCCTATATGACATAAAGGGGCAGAGTAGATGACTGTAATAATCCTTTCTTATCTTAAAATATGTGGTGGGTTTTTTTTTTCTTAAAAGACATTTGGCATCAACATTTTTTGGACCTTGAAGCTGCTTAGTTTTCAGTTTCCATTGATGTGTAAGGGAACTTCCAAACGTTCTCCCCCTGCTACACAGAGTAAAATAGGGAGAATTTTTATTCCCGTTTAAAATTACTGGCTACCAGGAAATACACAGCTACCGCAACTACATGTTCTTTATTCCTTTGAAACTGAGGGATTTGAGCAGTTTCATCTGCAAGGTTTTGGTTTTGACTCTACTGCATGAGGCAGGTTTTATGTTTGTGTTATTTTGTTGAAGCCAAGAGTTACTCTGGCTTTATAGAGATCATTGTAGCCTGACATATAGTAGAAAATGGAGGTGAGACTTTAATTGTGCCAGGTTTCTGAAATTTTCTAATTGACAGAAAATGTGTATGTCGTTTGTGAATACAATGTAACATTTGCATAAAATAATTTTTTTACTAATTTAATCAGAATTATCTTTATAGGACTACCTTTCAAATCTTTCTGTTTTCCTCGTAGATTGAATAGCTACATATGAAAACTTTGCCCCATCTCTTTGGGATGAGATAGGGTGAGATAGAACAAAAGAAATTAATGGCAATGGGCACTTCTCTAATTAAAAATGCTCCAAAAAGTGCTAGGGCTTGATCTGGAGTCCTATACCCCAGTTGGTACAATTCTCCATCAATTCAAGAGTTTGCCTGCAACGGTACACGTGAGCCCAGCAGCATAGCAAAAAGGGTGGGTTTTTTGAAACGGGGCAGTGATTGTGAATCCAGTTTTGATTCTCTACAGACTTGAGGATGAAGGGTTCTTGTGCAAGGTTTAGATGCGTTGTTTTACGGAAAACCCAAGTGCAGAGTTGGCATATGCAGGTCAGATTTGCCTTGTGCTAGAGTTAGAATCAACAGCAGGTTTAGGAAACGCTCGTCAGTGTGATCATTTTTTAATTGTGTGAAAACTAACTAGCGAGGACCCAAACTCTACAGTGATTTTTATAGAAGCACCACTGAATGCAGATTGTCCATAAATGTCCTCTTCAGTACTACGAAATTTGCTTCCTAGAAAACAATAGCAAGGCCAAACCGTGAAATAAGATGTAAGTGGTTGAGAGTGTTTAGCAAGCCAAATAGTGTAACAGTCTGTGTAATTAGTCTTATTCTTCATTTCTAAAGAAAATAATATTAGTCACCTTCAGTAAATGCTAAATTGTGCCTGCTTTTCCATATGAATTGCTTGGTTTCATGTGTCTCGAGGAAAGGTTAAAATTGAAATTTCTATCAGAATGAGTCAACGTTAAAGAAATTATTTCACTTCAGGGGTGAATGAAATGTTTTCAGATTATTCAGCAGTTGTAATTTCTTTCCTTTTTAAAAACACAGATCAATATCTAAAAGGGAGCAACATATAAACACAATTCACAATTAAATACTTCCTTTAGACATTGAATAAACTGTTCCCATGTTTTTGCTGTTTGTACCTAGCCTAAATTTGTACCTTGCCTAAAAATATTAGTAGAATTTGAGCATCATTTGGGTCCTTCCAGAACTGCAGTGTTTAGCAAACTTATTCAGGGTAAAAAAAAGTATTTTGTAGCTTTAATTAAATCATGACTGCTGGCTTGTACTGAAATAGCTTCACGAGTGAGTTGAATTCTTGGAGATCTGTCTCCAGTTCATTTACAAATTACTCCTGGGCAGATCTTTCAGGAACATATTTTCATTGTAGTAAAACAGGTTGCCTTTTCTTGTTGTGCTAAAGTCACTAAGGGAAGTCTCCTCAAAATTTCAGCATCCCTTTGGGATTTGCTGAGAGTTGACTGACAGGCAGCTTTGTAATTTGCAAAGAAGCATATTTATTTGATTAGGCAGGGACCCTTTAACCAGTATAGCTGAGTTGGGAGTGAGCAAAGGATGCTGCCAATTTGGATTTTGACTCCGATGCATTATCCAGAGCTGTCAGCATACCCAAAATGAGATCTCAAAAACTATTGAGCGTTAGGTAGCTGAAGGACAGCCATGTGGGAGGGAAGACAGTGCTGGTCTGCTGCTGCTTATTCTGACGTTTATTCATTGTGATCTGCAGCTCATGATGTTCAGAAAGGAGCTATTTGTAAACACTCTTATTTACCTGTCTGTAACAGGAGTAGCTGGGATAATATCAGGTAGGCTTATCACAGCATGGCTAGAAAATAATTTCTTTATCTAAATGGTATTTGTGTTAGAAAATCATTAAGGAATAGATGAAACTATTTGGAAGCAAGTATTTCAAATATCACATGTGGATGGTTGGAGGATACATCGGTGTCGCATATGAAAGCCAGTGAGTGGGTGTGTGTTCCAGTGTGTGCATGAAGGGTGAGTAGGTGTAAATGCAGTGACGTTTTTTTCTGTGTTTTTGAACTCAGAAATGTATTCCTCATTTATACTAAGGCCTCTACACACACCAGTATTGCTTAGCTAAGATTTTATCTCCTAGAGAGGCGTGCTTCTGGCAGCGTTCATTGTCTCTTTCTCTGCATCATTGGATATGGGGCTAACTAGAGACATCGGATGAGTATTTCTGAAATTTCTGGCTGTGTGTCATCTTGAATTCTGTAGAGCACTGTCTTTTCTATCCAATTCAGATACAACTGAAAAAGTAACAGGAGACCATTAGTGAGAACGTTAGAATAATTTTTATTAGGGGACCGAGCCAACTAATTTGAAGTAATTGGAAAAGTTTTGATGTAACATTCACAACATGCATAGCAGCTTGCGATACGATGCCGTTTGGTTACTACTGTATACCTTGGGGCCAGAACTCAGCTGCTCAGAACTTGTGCTCGGTGTGGCTGCGTACCGAGGTACGGTTAAGCAGCATCTTCTAAACTGTCTGTTCGCTTTTCCGAACCTGGGGCTAGAAAGAGACCCCCAACCACCATATGACCTAAATATCTACCAGATGGAACAAATCCAGAGGGACTTCTCTGCCTTCCTAGGATTAGCCCTAAATCTGTGCTTTTTAGTCTCATATCCTGCCCTGCAGCTGACTTCTCTGTTTTGCAGAAAAGCAAGAGCAGAATATTGCTGGGTACCTGGGCCTAGTTACACTGGAGGTTTCTCTTGCGCGCGTGCGACCCTCAGGGCTCCTGCTGGCTGAAGCATCTGGCATCAGCCGCTTTCTGAGAGAGGCTGCTGCGTTAATTGAGCCACTGGCACGGACAGCATTCCTGTGTTTCTCTGCGGCATTGTGTTCCTCAGCCTGTCTGGACACAGTGGTGTTAGATGGGCTTTCTTGGACATACCAGTGCTCTGGTAATGATATGAGGTTGTGACTGTCTTCAAGCTCATGAATACTTGATATGGAAAGAGAGCAGTACTGCGGCCAAGGGGAGAATGGGATTCGCCCAAGCTAATTCAATATTTCCTTGCTGATTTTGCCAGCTTTTAGCATAAATGACTAAAACGTTCAAGGAGAGAGGCACCGGATTTTGATAGTGGGATTTTGGAAGACATGGGAAAACTCAATGTATTCAAGCCAGCAGTGGATTTAGCCAGACGCTGATGGTGGTTCATTAACCTTCAAGTCTGCTTGTGTGCTGTGGTGCTAGAAAATCTCACTGTAGTGGTTAGTTCTCCCTGCTTTTGTGCTCTTGTGTGCCTGGTAAAAGGAGTCAATGCAAACCTGTCACGCTGCATCAAGTAGGGGAGTCCGTTGCAGAAAGTGATCCATAGTTCCTCTGTTCGTTCTGTTACAGAGAACTCTTATCCTTCTGCTTTGGGTTTCCAGCAGACCCTGAAGTACCCGTGCAGACTTGTTTTTGTTTATTCTCCAGCAATGGGAAAACCTGGATGCTTTGTTATAGCTCTGTGTGAGAAACCAAGCCCTCTATATAGCTCTTACTCTTTACAAAAGACAGCTGGGATCAAGAATCAGAAATTACAGTGTTATGTTCTTGACTTTATTTTTTTTTTAATGAAGAAAATAAAATCAAATGAATGATACTGGTGTGAATGATTTTACACCTTCGTCTTTGATCTGATTTGTACCTGCATTTTTATACTGTTTACAGTGAAAGGGTCATTAAAATGGACAAACAAGAGACTACCTTCAGATTGTACACAGAGTTAGAACAATGTCTTCAAGAATGAGTTCTGAATGTTATCTCTCAGTTGAAAGTGGGCAAATTACAGAATTGTTATGTGTAACAGCGTGCCTTGGCCAGAGAGCCAAGAAAATATCTGGGGCATACTAAATAGAGACTGCATAAACACTACTTTATTTCTGTGTTTCTTTTTTTGTTCTTCTTTCTTGGTTTACAATATGTAACCCTATATATACATATTGCATATAAACATACTGTGTGATAATGCAAACTCACCTACCTTTGAGTGTTAGGTACAGTTATCTTTGCTACATTTGTTAATTACCATAATCTTATTTGAGTAACTGTCTCCTCCCTTAATGTTTGCTCTCTTGCAGTCACTCTTCCTTTATTTGATCCTGCAGGGGTATATTGCAGCATAATTATTTCCATGGTAACAGGCTGTAATTCCATAAACAGAAGATTGAGTTTGTTATATGATCAGGAAGCAGCTGGAGAGCCATGAAGGCTGATTTTTCAGCAATGCTGAGATCCTCAACCCTTATTGATATATTAATGTAAATCAGCTGAATTTCTTTCTCCCTTTGCAAATCTTCCTTTAAAGAGAAAGGCACGCAACACAGTGTTGAAGTTGAAGAGTGTGCAAACTGAAACGTTGGGGGATGCTTGAGGAGTTCAGAATTTTTCCCCATTTTCTTGTTGTTTTAAGAATGGAAGTGACTGGGTTTTTTGAATGTGTTCTTGAAAGAGAGGGGTACATGGTCCTATGATTATTGGTAGGGGCAGACCACAGATCTTTAGGTTATTGTGGTATTAGGTTATTTTCATTTTCTTCTTCATTACCACCTAATTATTCTATATGTATTTTAATGGATTTGCAGCAGTTAATGTTTGTAAAAGTGCATTCTGTCCTTTGAACAGTCTCTCAGAAACATTCACAGTAATTTCCTAGGTTTTCTCCTTAGAAAGAAGTGAAATTGTGTGTGTGTATTTTTGTATTTAAAAAAAATAATAAATAAAATACTTGTTCTGGGTAAGCTCAAGGAACTATGAACAGCCTAAAGTTTGCATTCTCCTTTTCATCTTAATCAGCGTGCTTCTAACACATGTCCTGCAGCTAAGGAAACTCTGGATGGAACCTCATCTACCCGGCAGACTATCAAACTTCAAGCTTCTAGTTTAAAAAAGCCATAAAAATCGTGTGCTCAGAAAGCCAAGGGTAAAATCTCACGTTAAACACATTGTGCTTAGACCAAAGTATACCAGATACCTAAACTCCAAAAGAACAAAAAAAACCCCCCAACCCTACAAACACACCCAACTCCACAAGCTACAATTTGTGTCTGAACGACAAAAGTAGATGAGGCTGATCACCTTGATGGCAGCAGTAAATGCTCAGGCAGCCTGTTTCAAATGCTGGATAAGTTTCAGGAGCCTTTTCCTTCTGCAGAGAGGAAAGAAAAGGAATGTTTTCTAAAGAGAAAGCTAAGGGATATTTGTATTACCACAAAGCGTTCCAGCCAGTGAGGAAGGAGAGTCCATTGCTGTTGCAGAGCTCTGTAGCTTCCAAGCAGGAGAGCTATGGTGGGAAGTCCAACCTCAGAGAAATGAGACTGTTCATGGAAATAGCAGGCTCTTTTGAGAAAGTTTAAGCAGATTTGAATGCTATTCCATCTTTCTGAGATTATAACTCAGGGTGTCCTGGTTTGAGGCAAAACAGGACCAATTTTGTTCAGTAACTTTGCTTCTTAGCTGGGCTGCTTCTAACTCCTGAAATCAACAGCATATTGTGTGGACACTGTTCGCTCTCAGGGTGATAAAACCAATGTTTATAGCTGATGCCAAGGCATGGTATGCAGAGAGGCTCTTGCTTACACTTATTGCTCAAAACTGACCAATGGGGTATTCCATCCTATCTGCCTCATGCACAGTATAAAAGCTGAGAGATCAAGTGGTCAGCCTATCTTTCTTCAGTGGCCGGTGTCCGAGGAGATCTCTGTTCATCTGCCTTTGGTCCCGATCCTGAATGCAGATGCAGAATCCAGTTCCCGTCTGTCACTGAGTCCAGTCTGGGACTTCCCCAGTGCCAGCCAGTGACGTGATCATTATCCTGGGAGCTTGATACGGTTTTGTATATATTTAATTATTTCCTTTTATTTTATTATTAATATTTCATTAAAGTAGTTTAGTTCCTTTTAAACTCCTAAGCCTCTCTCTTTTTGAAGAGACGTAGGGGGGAGCATCTGTCAGTTGCCCAGTGGCCAGTTCAGCCCAAACCACACCACAGTGATCTTCTGACTTTCTGAATTTGCACTTGTCCCAGCCTGTAATATTCCCTGTGGTAGAAAGGCCGTTGGAGTTACTTGGTGCTCTCTCATTTTGCTGGACTAAGCAGGCAGGCTGTGGCTAAGTGGCAGCACAGCTGGGAGACTTGACACCAAATCAGGCCTCTAATGGTCCTTGGAGTAAATGGTCCCTTGTAAATGCTGGAGATGGATCACAAATGGGAATTGTCAGGGATGCTCTAACTGTTAAAGCAATGACGAACAAGCTTGGCGGAAGCTGACTCCAGTAGTATTCCATTTGCTCTGATTACTGTTATTTTTAAAGCACTTTCAATTAGAAACAAGAAACAACCATTCCCGAAACCCCCAAACCCAATCTGTCGTTCTGCTCCTCTGTGCCGATTAGCAGAGGTGACGAAAGGCCCAGTTCTCCCGTGTGTGACTCCATTTGTTTTAAGCCTGAGTCACGATGTGGAAGTGTGAGCTGATTGGAATTGTAGCCTGATTTAGCCCGAGCATTGCGTGCAGCCAGGATTCCCCCTCTCATGCACCTACCGGTGCTGCTTGCTCTCTCTCCCAAGGTGGCTGGCAGCATTCCTATTTTCTGGCAGCAGTGATGCCGTGCCCACACCGGGGGCTTCCTGAGGGTACCACAAAGGCCAAGAGCAGCCTGTGGTGCCGAAGAACCCAACTCATGGTTGCACTCCAGCACTCTGCGTGTATGAGATTGGTAGTGTTGCTGATAAAGACTAATAATTCTTATAGGCGAGATGTAGGCTCTGTTGCTCCCTAGGGCATTGTTTTATACTTTTGTTGCTGTTATAGGATTGACTGCATAAATACAAACAAATAGAGAATGTGATTTGGTATTATTTTTGATTGTGTGTGTTTATATATGCAAATTTGTGTTGCTGTTGGTTCAGGCTGTAGGTTTCCAGTGTGATCCCATTGTGCTGCAAATTTGGGATACGTGATTTTGCATTTGTCTGGAGTAAGGAGCAATATCCAGAAACCAGTTTACTGGTCTCAAAGCAGTATAGATACAGGTTTAGGGGAACTCCATGGGAGATACTAATTCATGGAGGAGCTACAGATGAAAAGAACTGCAAGAATTAATGTTGCCTCCCCACGGTGCTACAGAGTTGTTTTAGACAAAATGTGGTAGATTACTACAGCTGATAAGTTGTTGGTCTGAAGAGTAGAGATGGAAAAGACTTGATAAATTATTCAGTACATTTTCCTGATAAAGCAGTGTTTGTTTCTAAACCACTTTCACTTTTTGATGTCCACTGCTTCCTAACAGTAATTATTTGCAGCCTGCCACAGGCTCTCCAGGAAAAAAAGTAATTTGGTGGTCAAGGCACAAGACTGGGACTCGGGAGATTTAATTTTTATTTCCTGACTCTGCATTAGGCTTTGTGACTGGGCTCAGAAGCTTGCTTTTCTGAACAGGAAACATGAGGTTCCTTTACCTCTTTCTCACCTAGACTTCAAATTTATTTAGTCAGGACCTGTCTCTTCCTTTTAGACTTAGTTGAATTTTTCTGGTTTTGTTTTGGTTTTTTTTTCTCTGTTTCCATTTCATTTAGAAATAAAGTGTGTTAACAAAATATCTTATTTTGCAGAAAAATGTAATACTTGAGAGGTATCTTAAAGCAGAAATCATTGTATTATAATCAGCCCTCAATGGTGGTAATTCTCTGCTTGCAAAGCAGACAACACTGGTTTCCTAAAAATATTAAGGCAAATCATTTGCTGTGCTTTCAGCGCAGATCTTGCAACTGCTTCTACAGTTTAAAAGTGCAAGCCCAGTACTGTTAGCTTAGAAGAGCTGACATTGATCACTGTGAACCTGGTTCTGCAGGCTGCACAGGCTTTTGGTATGTCAGGAATTCCGTTTTCACAGTGCCACATTTTCTCCCCGAGCTACCTATTTCTTCTCCTGTGCACTCATTTTTTGAATGTTATTCTGTGCTAAGAAACAACCATGTTTTATGATCAAATTGTACAGTGAAGGCCATCTCCAACTTTATGGGAGTGTAGGTTTAAAATAGAAAGGGTAGTTGGATGTGAAAAAGACCATCTCTTGTTCTAAAGAAAAACCTGAATAAAGGCATATGTGCTGAAGTTGAATTGTCTTAAAATTGCACATGTGGAGGTCTGTTTAATGCCAAAGCTTAAAATTGCCAGATTGTTTGATATTGCTGTTATCTTTCAACTTGAACTATGGATGCATATACAGTAGTATACTGTACTGTAGTATACAGTAGTCAGTGCTGAACCAACAATATGTTATACTGATGTTTTCAAAAGAGTTTATACATATACTGCGTATAGCTTTAGAAGAGAGATACATTGTTTTAAAAGGAAGAAAGAGAACAATTTCTCAAGACAGGTCTCCAAATGAACTATTTTTTTTATGGGGCTGGGTAGTAATGGATAAGTTGTGGTTCTGAGAAACGTTAATAACTCTTTGGCACAAAAAACCTGGAAGAAGCAAAGATAAAATTTGTCTGCTTACCTGAAAAGGTTTTTTTTTTTTAATTCTCTTTCCTATCTGGTAAGCCCATAAATGAGCAGAAGTAGCAAAGTTGTCTCAGAACAGTAGAAGTACTTGGTATCTACCAGTTATGATACAAATAAATTAACATGAGGCATGTTGTTTACAATGTTTTCTTTAAAGTACTAAACAAAAGGGAACAACTAGGAGATCCAGATTCCTCCCAGGAAAGAGGACGTGGGCCCCTTTTAAAACAAAAGCTGCACTGGCAATGTGGGATCAGTATTCCTAGGAAATCATTCTCCATACTCCTCAAGATCCTTTACCTTGAAATGCAGTAGGTGAAAACCTTGTGGACAAATACTGATGAGGCCAGTCAGTTCTCGGCAGACGGTGTTCAAATGCTGCATCCAAAAAATACAACATAAATGTTTTGCTGATAGGAACGCAGAAATGCACAGAATAGGAACAACGATAAAATACACTCACATTTATAACCTGAGACGTAATTTGATAGACTGTGAAAGAGCAAATGCTTTTGAGAGTTATTGAAGGAAAATGTTATTAGCTTAGATTTCCACACACACCCCCTTAAGTCAGTACCGTTAGGCCAACACTGGGAATTCGTATAAATCGCATTTTCAAATTTGATATAGAATATTAGCTTTCATTGAGAGACCTGATATGTTAGTTGCCTTCAGTTCAGATTGTCAACACTTGGGAGTGTGGGTTGACACTGGCACTGCCTCCTGTCAACAGCCCCGCTTCATTCCCTCCTGCGGTTTTCTCTCGTCAGTCTGTCAGTGTCAAAAACACTTTATTGATTGTGCACCGGGAAACTTAATCTGGTTAAATGGATACTGTCCTACTGCAGAACAACAGGTAGTTGAAGGTGAGAGCAGCTAAGCGGATGCTAGTAGAGAAAGACGTAGAAAGACAGGAAGCAAAGACTGGCCGCTCAAATAGGACCTGGTTTCTTTTAACACTTATGGGAGCATGAGAGAAAAACTACCTAGGAAAATGGTAAACTGTCCATTTCTTCACATTTTCAAATGAGACAGGATACCTTTCAGAAACTATGTGGCCACACTTAATTTACTAACCTCAATATTTAGGTGAGAGGGTGAAATCTACTGGACTGTAATATACAGGAAGTGAGATGAGCTGCTGAGCCTTTGTGGCCTTGTAGTCTGCGTTCTTTAAAATAAATCTATTGTCCATCTTGGCAATGGTCTCTGTGGTGGAATCTCCTTTTGTGAATAACAGTTTCAACAGATTTGCAAGAAATAAAACATAAAAATGGATGCATGAGGTGTTTCTACCAATTCCTTATTATGAACCTTTAAATGCATAAAATATCTGTGTTACATGTTTAAAAGCAGAAAGAAAAGATGAAACCACACTAAGTCAGGAGGGTATGTGACTATGAAAATGTATTCAGATATGATCTAGTGTAGCTCCCTCTGTAGTCAGCAGGAATGCTGTAGTTGAATCTTGGACAAGAAGGTTCACCAAAAGTAGTCTATTTTGTAAGATGACAAGAGCACACAGGCTTTTTTAGTGTTTTTAAAATCACTTTGTCAACACCGTAACTGTAGATTTTTGCATGGTGTCTTTCATGAAAACTGAACCAGAAACTTAATCCCTTCCAACTGCCTACCTGAACAGAAAAGCTTCTGCAGTGTTGAGTGGTGTGCTCAGAGCAGGCAGGCTTTCTGAAACTCCTCCTTCATGCAGTGGGAGCAGAAAAGTCCTGGAGTTTTTGCAGTGGTTCCGATGGAAGTCTCCATATGCTCGACACTTGACGTTCTCCGTGTGTTGAAGCATTGCTAGTACCATAATGTCATTGGCTGCTGTTGTCACTCCATATCTTTTTCCATCCTCTTTGTTCATCCCTTGCTGAGTAAAGCAAGAAAATATAACAATTGAAAAGGGATCACAATACCTAAATTCTGGGAAATGCGTGTCAGAATTAATAATTCCTTATTTTTGTGGGACAGTGAGTCTTTAAAGATTGTGTGATCTGGAGTGTACAAACCCTTTTTTTTCCCCAGCGTAGCAGATTGATTAAATCTGAAGATTTTCTCCAACTTCTTAGTAATGTTATATTCTGAATTGTGAGTTGCAAGCATAATGTTTCTAAATTGGCGATTTCCCATCTTTTCATCTATATTTACCTAAGAATTTGACCCAGTATTTATATTTTTTGTTTCTTCTTGGTGGCTGTTGCAGGTAATGGCAAACATGTGCAGTGGCTACGTGGGAAGGATGGTGAGGTCTGGGTGTGGGTGATGGGAGAAGCCCCAGGTGACAAGCCGTATGAACAGATATCAGAGGAGCTAATAGCAGAGCGAGCCAGGCAACAAGCACAGAAGGAGGCAGAAGAACTATGGTGAGGATTTAAGAATCTGAATTCAGGGTCCACTTGACATAATGGGAGACTTGGCCTTGTAGAAAGGTGGCAGGTAATGGTGGGTAAAATTGGTAAGTATGTTTTGTGAACATTTGCTTTTACATGTTTTGGCCATTTTTCAGCACGTGAAAAACGTAATTTTACTTTTATTGAGTACTGAAAACCAAAAACCCTCTCTCTCAAAAAAAAGTGAAGCAAACGTTTTTCTTTGGGGGAATCTTGCTAAACCATTGACCAGTTTGTAAATAAATAAAAACGAAACAATCTGGTTTTGAGATGATTGATTTAGAAGCATTTGTTGTATCGCGCATATATATGCCCACAATGGAGATTTGGTGCATAAAATCCTGTTTGAAATTGGTTTTATTTGCATATTGCTTGTATTAATTTTTATCCCAGCAGTTCAGAAACTGCTTATACACGTGCCATGCTGGTGTTTCCAGCAGGGCCTCTTCCAGCTTTGGGAGAGATTCAAAAGTGTTTTGATGCTTGATATTGTTGGGAAGTAGGCCACCTGCCTCCTGCACTTCCTTTTGTAATGCAGCATTAAAAAGTGACAGTTTAAATATCAGATTATTCTACGTTGTTCCTTTTCATATGAGATTCTTCTTGCTTATAGTGATTGCGTAGTTAAGCAGGGATTAAAAGCTTCAACCTGCGCTCTGCGTTTTACATTGTCAGTACTGATAAACAACCCAGTGTGAGAATTTGGCAGACATTTGCATTGATATTTGAGAGACAATAAATTCCCGGTCACGCTTTGCTAGACTGACAGGAAAATCTATTTTTTCAGCCAGGGAAGGAAAAATATAGGGTACGTCTCAAAGACATCCAAGAAGTACTTCTCTAATTTAGAAGGTGCTATTTTAATTAGTCGTTCAGCAAAAATTGAAAATGTCTGCTTTCTGGATAGCGTCCTCAAATCTGATTTGTAGTAGGTCTCTTGTTAAATACATTTTAATTCTTTCCTTGTATATTTCCATGAAGTCTTATGCTAATTATTTGTTTCAACCAGCGAGCAAGTATTGATGCTCAATTTAAAAAAATAATCAGTGTCTTAAATGATTTTAATTTCCAATTTTTTTTCTAAAGGAGACAAAAGGAGGCTGAAATTACAAAGAAATTCCGGGATGCTATGGCTCAAGAAAAAGCCAGAATAGTGGCAGAAAAATGGAAAATAGAAATAGAAGATCGGAAAGCTGCCAAATTGGAGGAGGAAAAAATTCAGGAGGAACTGAAGGTTTGCATAGAATAATTTAGCTTTTTAAATAGTGTTTTTGTATAGATTCAAAGTTCTTGTCACCTTCAGTGCATGTTTATTAATAAGCTTTAAAACCCAGAGTTGTAATTTTTCATTCTGGAATATACAAATAGCTACATGGTGTTCACCAGAACAGCTGGGTGAGCGATGTGAAAAAATTACGTATCTCATTCAAAAGTGTCAGGACAATCAAACTGGTTATTCAGCTCACACATTAACAGAATTGTTCAGTCAGCTGCACTGAGTGAATCATACTGGGGGAAAAAATGTACAATTGTGAAATGTCTCATTTCAAGTTAGTTTGCTTGAACATATTTTGTGTATTTTGGATGAGTTGTTCACATATTTAACTTGAAAATTCTGTCACTACTTTCTTTAAGATAAGGAGGGGTGGATCCTTCTCCTACTCAACACATGGGAAAAGTCCAGTTGGCTTTGCCGGGAGAAGTTCATCTCCCTGACTTTTATTGACTTTATCGTGAATTTTCTATGAGCTCAGTTATAATATTTTTAACGCTTGTTTGAAATAATGTTTTTTCACATTCTCTTGTTGAAAATAACAATTTGAAAACTGAACAGGAAAAGAAGGCCTCTGTCTACCCTTCTTATGTTACTTTATAAAGCTAAAAACTTGTTTAAAAATGAGGAAACAAAATATAATTGGTTTAGTGTGCAGAGAAATTATCAGTCTTCTGAGTCTGGGATGCACACTCTGGGACTGTAGCAAAATATGACTTCTAGGAGATCTGCATCCAGTAACTTCCACCTACATGCCTCTCCCCTGCTGACAGTTTGCTATGTCATTTTTCCCTTCCTGGGATGGTGATTAAAGGTGTGGAAAGTGCAGATAGCCTCCCCCCTTGTCCTGCTGTGATGGGAATGCTGAAAATCGCAGTGTTAAATTTATGCGGTTTGGTTGCAAGTTAGCATCAGCAAGTTACTTGTCATTCTCTAAACAGTGGGACTGCGATTTGAGGGTGGTTATGTAGCACAAAGCAAGGGCGGTTCCTGTAGCCTCCTCTGCACAAAGTTGCTGAGTTACCTTCACACACTGATTTGAATTCATAGGAGAGAACAGGGCATTTGAAATTTGATGTCAATGAGTGATGAAACTATACCTTTCAAGTGCATTTGTTAATGTATGAATAATGAGCAGAGCAACTAATTAAACACTGCTTTTCAGAAAGCAAAGCCCTCTTGAACAAAGACCGATACGGGCCTGTTCACTTACATCTCTGTGGTTGATTTACAGTGCCCTTGATGGGGTAAATGTCCACAAGCTCACTATTATTCTTCTGTTTCAAATAGACTTTTTCAAAAAGCAGAGTGAGCAACTTGGGAGACTTTTAGTAGCAAGCAATTATAGTTTTCTATTGAGGAAAACTAGTCTTTCAGTTGTTGATACAATTTAAAAGGAACGGCACCAAATTCTGCTCTTTCTCCCGTTGATGGAAAGGTAATGTGACAGTGATCTGTGTTCCTACAGTTTCTTGGGAAGTGAGCAGGTATCCTCCATCCAAGCGTGTGCCTGGTAGGAGCAAGAGTTGCACTGCTGTCAGTGGGATGAGAATTTGGTTCAGTTTCCACTTTGAAATTCAAATACTAACCTTTGGCCAGTATTTCTTTAGCCCTATTCATAAAGTTGCCAACATCTTTATTATATCAAAGAAACAGAAACCCTTTTTTCCCCTATGGTCTCCTCTAAATCAAGCATTTGAAGAGAATATTTGCAAAAAATTGAAACAAATGGACCAAAATTTCTAAGACAAGACTCAGCAGAAATGATGTCTTTAGCTTTAAAAATGAGTTTGGAAACCAGATAATATGCAGTGGTTATTTTTTAGACACCCCTTTATTGAGTGTCCTCCTGGCATTTGCTGTACTAATGCAACGTAGTCTAATTACACTTCCAGCCTTGGGTCTTCAATTAGGTCTATAATTTGAGATCTGTTAGGAGGGACTTAAACTAACATAGTGTTCCACCAGCAGAGATTCAAATGATTGATCCCTGGTACTATAATACCACACCTTTGCTGCTCAGGAAAGCAGCTTATCTATTACTTTGTTTTGAAAGAGCAGATCTCGTACATAGTGCTGTAGAACTACTTAAAAACAGTAAAGGCATTTCAAAGACAAGTAGATCTCACCGGCTAATATGGGGGAGTTGTTAACTTCTCTGTCCACTGGCTTATTTAAGCCCACTTGGCTTTTCTTCTCCTTCCCATTTTACTCTTTTTATAGCTACTCATGTGCAGTGGAAGAAGTACATGAAATATTTACAAGATGAATGAGTGGAAAGATACCTAGACAGGAAAAAGGAAAGTTATGTTCCTGGCATCTGCCTCCAACTACAAAAAGTGAATAGAACTAAGCTGTTGGGGGAAAAAGACGCATTAATGAATCTACTCATGTATGACTGCAATCATTGAAATCACGAAGAAATGTACCTTTCATGAATGATTCAGGGTGTGGAATGAGATGCAGATCAGTTTGCAAGCCCACTTTAACAGGTTTAAAATATTAATGCATTGGTAATCATCCTCCTGTGATGATGACCAGACCGTGTTTAAAGCAGTCTCCAAACTGGGGTATGAAAAGTTCAGTCTCTACTAATGCTTCATCCTCTTGAAGCCTTTTGACTTGGGAGATTGAAACTCTGTGCTTTCTGCTGATGTGTTTAATTTCTCACCATATTGTATCACAAACACTCCTTTTTAAAACGCTTTTATTCTTCTTGACCTATCATGGGACTTTAGGGCTGTCTGCGCTAGATAACTGATATCTCACATATCAAAGTGAATGATGATCCCTGTTTCCTTCCCAACACTATTAAAAAGTATTGCTTTCCTCGGTGTTTCTTAAGCAGAAATGCCTTTAATTTATGATGCTAGAATGTAAATGTTGACTGCTCTATTTTTGCAGTTTAAGGACAGCTATTCTTTTATGCACCTATTGCAAAGGACAAATAAGAGAGCCAATTACTATCATTAATCTTTTTGCTAATTCACAAAGGCTATGAGATCATAGGCATAATTTCCTAGTGTTATCAGTTGCTGTCATTAAGAGTCTTGAACAATGTGCAGAGCTAGGGCAAATGAAAGGTACGAGTGTCAGCCAGCCAGGGGCGGGTGGTATCCTTCAGCTACACTTAGAAATAACAGAGAGATACTCTCTCAGCTTGCTCTTCATGTGCTCTACATAAAGCAAGAGAATGTTAATAGTAAAGTGCTATCTGTATGACAGCGTCAGGTATCTGCCAAATTTAACAATATAAGCACAGTTGGCAGTAAAGCTAAATTGCTTCTTAAAAATTCCTTGGGAGATGAAATGTGTGTTAACCAAAAGCTGCATATAAACTTTTATGGGCATTGTTTTTCTTCATCAAAAAATATTTAGTAGGAGCTTTAATGAGAGTGGCACTTAAGGAGAAATAATCCTTATTCTCTTGATAGGCAACAAGACAGTAACAGTGCATTATGATTTCCTTCCACAATGGTTTTTTTTTGGATGCAAGTTCATGACATTTAATTCCAGTGGGGATTGTGGTGAGTGAAGTGAGCTTTTGTAAGGTGTGGATCCAAGAGTTTCTGTGTCCTGGCTGTTTCCGTTCTCATCAAAGACAACAGGTTTAGAATCAAACTTCAGAGAAGAACAGAATAATTAGTGCTTCGGTTCAGGAAATCTAATAAAGGCAACTCATGCTTAATAGAAAGAACACACTTCAGTCCTGTTGACTTAGATGGGCTTTCAACACACGTCTGAGTGCTTTACTGTGCCCAAAAGTGCTGTGGACCTGATTCTTCAGACAATTGCTACCAGGTATAGAGTTGAGGAATACAGTAAAATGTCACCATCACCACTTAGAGTACTGTGGGCTGTACTGTGGATATAGCAGTGAGCATTCTGTCCTGATCGCAAAACCCCTCTTGTCTCCAAGTAAACATCAAGCACTTGAGTGGGCCTGTTATCTTAAAGAGCAGATAAGCTCTAAGTTCAACTCTGTGCTTTGCTGTGCCAAGAAAACACTGAACTCTTTCCCAAGGACAGCATATTTAGAATCCAAGAATATGACAACAGCTTCTTGATGGGGTTGGACACCCAGTTCATTCTGAAAATGCCTCAGCTGGGTCCACTCAATCACAATTACAATAATTCAGTAATACTTCGTTTTGTTTTCTCTTGTGCGACCTCAGTTCAGAAATTCTTCGTTTTCTATGCAGTTGTCTCTTTAACAATGTTAGAAGTGAGGCAGCTGTTAGTTTGTGCTGGGAATCCAGTCTTCAGGGTTTTCTATCCTACTTGTGAGGAGCTGTGATATTAATTTTAAAGCAAAATCTTTTCCCCAGTGACATCAGTAATGATTGTGCTGCAGGATCGCTAGTACAAACTAGCAAAGCTCTCATATTTTCCATGGGTAAATGGGAAAATCTGAGCCAGTAATAAGGATAGTTTACATATCAGGATTCAAGCTGTGAAGAGTCCCTAAGATCCAGAGACAAACTCTTAGTAGATTGTCGCCGGATCTCTATGGCGAGTTACGCAAGCAGAGTCTGCTCCCGCACGCACAATAAATCTCAGATCTCTTCCAGTCAGGAACAGTCCTTTGCTTTGCTTTCTGTCTCATCTAAAAGAGGGTCTTTGTGAACCAGAGTATGTTGTTATCTCCCTGTGTGAGCCATGTGTGAGTAGCATCTCCTGGGGCACATCCATGACAGAAACATAACTTCTACGTAAAGCATGAGTGCATTTCATACATTTGTCTCTATGCAAATACACTCACAGTGAAGTGATGCAAACCCTGTGTTCCTTTTGAGACACCGGTAGTAGAGAAGAAAATAATGTGTCTTTGCAAACACTTTCTTTTCTGAGGCAAGTGAGAGAATTTTCTCAGAAAAAGGTTGGGAAGGAGTTGGACGTATTTCTGCTGATGCTCACAGCTCTGTTGGAAACTGTCAGGTGAGTTAGTGGAGAACGCTGATCTCTGAATTCAGCCTGCTGTGTCAGCCTTGCTGAGAACAGGCTGTCCTGGAGCAGGGGACACCGGCGTTTCCGGATTCCCTTCTTCATAGCAGAGTCCTACAGGTTCAGATCTGAAGAGGAGCTGTGCTCTCAGCTCTGCAGCAGGTAGCCTGAATGTCTGCCCTGGCTCAGGGGTGATTGCTGAGGGGTCTCAGGAGATTCACAGCAGCTGTAATGCAGCTGACTAGCTGCAGCTTTCCGGGCTGCCAGAGACTCTTCCTGCCAGCCTGAAGCATTGAGGCAATCTCAGGCTTGGGAGAGGACTCTTGTAACAAATATGTCTTGTAGGTTTTGCCCTGAGCAGGATGGCGGTCATTCAGCTGCCCTGCATGCCCTAAGACTCCCCAGAGAGGCCCAGGAGCCATGGCAGCCAGAAGCTTAGTTTTCCATTGTAAAAAAATAAATTGCTGTATTTTGGCTTTTCCTTGGTGCACTCTTTTAAATCTTTCTGCAGCAGAAAATAAATGCTGACCTAATCTCTCTCATCTGCATTGGACTGAAACATTAGAAGCTAACCATCGCTAATATTAAATATTATTTAGAGCTGGCTGTAGTAAAACTATCAAACGCTGTAAGGCACGCATTTACAGTAACAAGTAACAAGTTTGTGGTAAATGCTCAACTGCCAGAGGCTAGATAAGATCATTTAGCATGTTCAAATTCGCCAGTGGAGTTAAAGCTGGAGAGGATTACTGCTGCCTATTGAATTGCCAGTGTGATTTGTTGCAGCAGATTAGTATTTCTTGGCAATTTGCAACTACGTACTGAATTGCCACCTTCCGAATTATTCTGCAAGAGCTGAAAGGGTCACGGCACACAGTACAACCTCTCTCAACTGTCAGGCAGAAGGTGATGTTTGTAGATTATTGTAGGTCTTCACTCTCAGCTCTGATGTGCAGGATTGGGTTCACAGGGAGAAGCAGGTAAACTGGTTGCTGTATTCTTCCAGTGGAGTAAATTTGAAAAGTTCAATTGTTGTTCATTTTAAATACAAACATATATGTTTTACTCATACTTGACAAAAGGATGACTTCTCGCCCCTGTGTCATACTACCAAGGGTTGTTTCTCCTCATACACCTTTAAGGAGTTGCACAATATACTTGCACATGCATTTATGGGCTATTTTGGATAAAAAGAATTTAAAATTTTGCTTCCTTTAGAAAGGAAAATGATATGAAAAAGTTTTGTAAATTCAGAATCAAGTGCCAACATTGAGGTGGTTGTTGTTATTTCTTCTTTGACTTAAATCTCCTTCTCAATTAAAAAAAAAAGAAAAGGTAGAATTTTCTTAGTAGGCATTACTGCTTTCCATTGAGAACTCAAACTCTACCTGAATTCTGATTTGTTGTTATTTTGTATTGTTCTTTTTAGACACTTTCATCTTTTTACTACAAATGCTTCAGCAATAGCTACGTTAAATAAAACAAACTTGTGACAAAACTCTTGTGTGATTCAGGGAAACTGCTGTGAGAGAGATTTTTTTTCCTTTCTTTTTTTTTTTTCTTTTCCCATATTAAGTTTACCCTGTGGTTTGAGATATTGAATAGAAAACATTTTGATAACCCAGGATTACCCTGTGTCTGTCTACCTTCCTGAAAAGATAGCCTAGAAGTATTGGATTTTTTTTAGGTAGTAAAGCTAAGTGAATAAATATTCTCCACAGAAGAATAAAGAATAGCTGATTGCATACTTTTTCCAAGAAGAGAATAAAGCCATTTACTAGCAACTGAAACATTGAATCCCTAATTCTGTGGGGTATGTAAAAAGATAATTTATTTTTTAATTTTTTTTTCATTCTGAAGAAGCTGCTGGGCTTTGAAATCAGTGTTTCCTAAAAGCATTGACTTTTCAAAAATAATGAACTGTCCACTCAACTAATCTTTTTGGGACTCAGGAGAAAACAATGGGAGGATGATGTTAGAAATAATCAAAGATACTAGCATTAAAATATAAAAAAAAATGACTGAAGAAAAACACTAGGCTCTTCTTTCTCAGAAATAATAAGAGCAACCAAATTTATTGTTCATCATGCGTGTTATGGAACTATTACTGTCTACACAGGTACATCACTATTAATACCCAATATTTCAGGTCTTGATTTGTTGTATTATCAAGAAGGCAGATCCTCTGCTGGTGTAAAGTGATGGAGCTCAGCTGTCCTAAATGGAGAAATGTTGATTTATGTTACCTAGGGAAATGGAAAAGTGGTTGAATTCTTTCAAAGGGTGGAGATTTGCAATGGTTCCATTTTTCCACTCTGAAGATGGTGTTGCCTGTCACTGCTAAATTTCTTACTTCTTTTCAGTCTTTTTGAATTGTCAGTGGATGAAAGCATTTAGAGCCCGGTCAGTTGGCTGACTATTCCTAAGCAATTCTGTGCTATTCCTGTGAAACCCAAGACACCTGTCCTCTCTTATTCACACTTGGATTCACACTGTTATTCCCATATTCATGCAAGTATAATATGTCATTCTTCCTTAAACATGCTGTTGTGATCCATGAGCAGAACAACAACCAGTCCGGACTCCTCCTGCTGCTTCTGGCCCTCATGGAGCTTCTAGAGGTTGTAAACCACAATATTGTTTGCTTTGGAAAGCTGTCTTCTGAAAAGAATTAGAGTTGTCTTCCTTTAATTCCAGATTTCTCGTTAACAACAGATAACTTTTGCAGAGCTAGAGAGAACTGGGGGCGGGGGGAGGAGGAGAGAAAAATACGCCTTTCCTTCCCTATGGTGGACAAAAGTTTTTTTCTGTTTCGCAGACAGACGTTCCAGATACCTGTTTCACCATTGGGAAAACACCAATGAGCCCCTCTTAGGGGCATTGTTTGGACATTCATATTATTGAGCTACTTTTGGTGTTTGTGCCCTGGCAGGTGTTAAGACAGGACAGACAACCTTCGAATGAGTACTTTTCCAATGTATTATAAAACACAAACTATTTACTGTAGGGAAGTGTTGATCAATTAATATATGCTTACGCTAAATTAATATGGCTTTTGGGTAGTTCAACCCCTTTCAGCCTAAAAAGAGTCTGAATTATAACAAACATTTATACATAGTGTGAATTTTCATGTAAGTAGTATCTTCAATCTCTGAACAGGAAGAACCTACGTGTAATGAAAATTAAGTATGCAAGTTACTTTTTGCAGGATTATGAGAAACATCATGAAAGCTCAGTTTTGCATGTCCTGAACCCGCATACTGATTTCAGAGAATAATAGAAGTCCTTCCACAAAGTTCATAGTGCACAAATATGATATAATAAAAAGGAAGCTAAATACGTCTAATTCCCCGTTGAGAGCAGGAGCAATCTTATCTGAACATAATTTTCAGACTTTACATCATACCATGTCTTAAGAAAAAAGAAATTACCAGTAGAAAGTCTGTAGCTAAACATTTGCTCAAATATATCAGTTCAGCTGATTGATAGAACGTGTTGGTGCATTTGAGAAAAATGGTTTCCAGTTTAAAATAATCATGAGGTTTCGTTTGTGATTTTTTTTCCTGTGCTCAACTGTCCCATTGCAAGGAAACATTAAAATCCCACGGAAAGGGAGCAAAGTTAGGAAAAGGCAAAGATTTTATGAAATCCCACGGAAAGGGAGCAAAGTTAGGAAAAGGCAAAGATTTTATGAAATCCCACTTCTGCCCTTTAATAAGCAAAAGTTATTCAAGGAAGACAGAAGGATCTCCCCAAACCTCCTAATGTAAAAAGCAGAGTTCCACCAGATTTTATTCAACTGGACGTCAGTTGCTTTACCCTAGAAACTTGATAGGATTAACATTTTGCAACAATTCACAATCCACTTTGGGCTTCCTTACAGTTTAGGTTAGGTAACTATGTTAGTAATTCAGGGTGATATTACTCTGAGACTTATAACAAAATTCTTATCCATAAATTTGCTACCCCAAAGTGTATAGTGTTGGTTCCATTACAAAATTAAATAAAAAACCTGTTCTTATTCCTAATTCATATTATTTCAATAATATGAATAACATTTCATGCAGTTCAGTTTTGGTTTTTGGGAGTGGGATGTCAATTGAACAACGAATTAAATCTGCTTCTTTGCTACCTAAGGAAATTGGGAAAACTTATTAGAAAACAGATACAGATTCCCATTTCTGCGGTAATCAAGCTCCCGTGTTATTGAGAGTATGCAGAAGGCCAGATGCAGAGGCAGTCTTCATCACATTTGCATCTCTTTTAAGGTCTTCTTGCAAGGGAACTTTTTTGTATGTTACTTTTAGCTACATTTTGCAAAGTGACTGGTGTGTGCTGAAGGATCTGGCTCATCTTCCAGAATGTAACGGTCTTGGTATTTGGAAAACATTATTCTCTGTGTTGGTTATGATGACACGTGGTGACAGTTGCTAAACTAAGAACACCAGTAAATCAGTTACTGAATTCTACAGATTCTGTAGATGATGTATATTCTGTTTGAGTGACAGTGATA
Source organism: Himantopus leucocephalus (assembly GCA_003993805.1). NCBI lineage: Eukaryota > Metazoa > Chordata > Aves > Charadriiformes > Recurvirostridae > Himantopus > Himantopus leucocephalus. The sequence goes on from RSEF01000006.1 coordinate 3,957,542, forward strand.
TCTCCAATGGGAATACATGTGCGCTTAAAATGAGCGCTGCTTATGGATTGTAGGATAGCACAGGCTTTGGTGCCACGTGATAAAACATGTTTTTCATACAGATTTTAGGTCTTAGATATTTACATGTTCCTTATTCCTGTGATACCTGTGCATCTCAAAACATACCTTCCTCAGAAATTCCAAAGAGGTAGGAAACTTCTATTTAGCTGGTTGTGATAGGTGAGGAACCCAAAGTTCGAAGAGACAGTGATTTGTCCAAGGTAACGTGGCTACTCCGTGGGAGGAAGCAACTGAAGCAGTGTCCTAACTTTTGGCACATTCTTCCTCTTTAGTCACCTCTGTTTTACTTCATTTTGCCTAGAAAAGAGAAGAAGAGGAAAGACAAAAGGGTGAAGAGCAAATAAGGCAGCAGGAAGAAATTCGAGCAAAAGAGTTGTATCTGAGCCTCAAGCAAGCTCAGCAGCATAGTCAACACAGTGACGATGATCAGGAGTGGGAAGAACAGTGTGAGTAAAATTACCTTCATGGGATTAATGTATTTCCAGAAGCAAAGAAAAGGATTGTAGAACGGAAAAAGAAGTTGCCAAAAATGTCCTCTACCTAAAGCAATGCAAAATGCTGTATTATTTTGCAGGAAATTGCCAGTTTGACAAACAGAAGTTACTGTGACTTTACCAATTTCGCGTTTCTTTTTGAATAAGAATCTGTGTCAAATGCCTTATAGACAATTTTTGTGTGCAGTGACTGGAGATCATTAAATTTTGTCTAATGTAATTAATTAACAGTTTTGGCTTAGTCATAATAATTCGGGACACAGTTATTTCGACAGCTTGTCCTCAACTATCTCTGAAGAGGTAAAATCTGTCTTCATCTGTATTTTAATTAATTCCATACGGTGATGGGGTCAAACTATGATATCAGCACTGCAACTCACTTCATTTCAAAAGATTACAGTAAATAATACTTAGGTTGTTGCCCTGAAAAAAGTCCTTATGATGATGATCTCACTCTATGGAGGTGTTGTTCCTTTTTAGCCACCCTGAAATTCTTTATTAATATCATCATTGTGATTAATTTAAAAATACATTAGTGGTTTTTAAAAGCCTGTAAGGAACAGAAAAAATATATTATTTTATATATGTATACATACCTACTGTCGGTAAGTAAAGGTCCACATCATGAGTAAATAAGACTTAATAGGTTATTGTGAAAAAAATGTATGTCTACTCCATCTGGACTCTATTTTGTAGTTGGCTTTAGAAGTAGGAAATTTGTTTGTGTTGAGAACTGTGCATTTTTGTGGGGGAAGAATATTTTATTTGCCACATCTATACGAATTTGATTACTCTGCAGAAAAGGAAATGTAACGATTGGAAAGTTTTAGCTCATGTGGGTTTATTGTATTAATTATATAGAACAGAAAGGTTAATCAACTAATACTGAAAATGGAGTTTTAGGGAACTGATTGTCCGTATGTGTTGCATGAAATACCTCATGAAGCAGGAAAAAAATATTGCTGTAGTGTTACTTATTTCCCGACAGAAGTAAAAGAAATGTTTCAAAATGTGCAATGAGTTTATTTTATGGTTTTAGTCATCAGTTCAGGAGTTCCTGAAGACTAATTGCTGAAGTTCTGTTACCTGGGATTGATGTGATAGTGACTCATTCTGTACAACATGAATTAAATCTATATAAGATACACTGGTGCGATTTTCAAGCTCATAGCTGGCTACATTCATTTTTGATCAATAAAACCTCTGTATATTACACTGTCAATAAAGAGAAGGTAATTATTTCCCAAAGACTTAGCTAAATCCAAGCGTACGTGTTTATTTGGAAAGGAAAACTAGCTTTTTGTATTTTGGGTGTTTAAGAGCAGAATGAGTTGGGGAAAAAATAGCCCTTTAGTTTTGTAGAAAATGAGGCATCGTCAATTAGCATCAGCTGGCAACCTAGCAGAGAGGATGGTATTATGTACTTTATTATTTCTTTGATGGTAGATAAGGAAAGAAAATTCATTGGCAAACATGTTATAAAAAAAAAAATAATCCAGCTTATCTTTACACTGAAATTGTCAATAAAACAAAATACTAGAAACATTACTAAAACCAGCTATTGTTTTCTTACTATGGCATTGAAGAAGTAACTGAGAAACTGTTGTCTCAGTTTTCTTAAGGTACGCTGGTTGTACAGGGACAGATATCAGAAACACAACAGACGAATTATGCAAGAAGGCAGAGAGGAAAGGAACAAGCTATGAAAGGTTTCGAACATGATTTCTGTAATGGCATTCTTGGTCTGTCAAAACACTTTCAACTGCATCATGGATATAACCTACCACCAATATTTTTTCTTGTGTAACCTTTGGAGTATTCTGTATGCTTGGAAGGAGTTCTATCACCTTCAGCCTGTGTGCCTCGATACCGATAGACCTGTCTGCTTGTGGTCAAAAGGGCGACCGACTGCAGCTCACGTAATTTCAAGCTATCTAGCCTGGTCATCAATAATAGTGCTGCCGTAGCAAAATAAACACTCAGCACCTTCTAGCTGGCGGCATCACAGTTGGGTTTTGCAGCCTGCTATAAATTCTGTGCTGCCAGAGTTTATGCTGTTATCAGTAATTGATTTAGCATTAAACTAACTGCAGACTAATGACTAGAGTGTATCACATCCTTGTTTATCCTCTTATGCTTATCTCAGTGTCTCAATTTATCCCAGTTGGTTTGAGGGCTTAGAACTGTGTTCCATTAGCAAATGGGTGTGACAACTTAAGATATGAAGATGCAGTGTTTAGTGCCTTATCCGAAACCAGTTCCTGGCTGGTTTAAACTATACCATCAGGCTTTGCATTGAGCTTCCTAAGGAATGGTAACACCAGAACCTCCAGCAGACAGGCAATAGCAAATATTTGGAAGTGGGAACACCTGAAATTGCTATGGAATGAACTAGTACCTCAGGTTCACCAGATTTTTCACTTTCGATTTCAGTTTCAGATTTTTTTTTTCCTTTTTATGGTAATCCTTTCATTTTGTCTTCAAGTATTCCTTTGGGACACTGAGAGGAAATTCAGTCAAGTTAGGCAAAGCTATCCACTTGTCATCTTTTCTAAGCAATAAATAAATGCATGAATGCATAAAAGAATTACAAGCAGATGTAATATTAACATCTTTTGTCTCTACACACCTGCAATGGAAACCATATTGCTCATTAGGAACAAGGCCAGGCTCCTTTGTGTCTTACCTCCTTGAAGTCAGCCCTTCATATTCAGCCGTGCTGGGGGGGGTCAGTACTGAAGAGGAACAGCAGTGCTAGAGCAGCTATTGTGGAGAGCGAATGTAGCAATGATATTGATGACACTACTAATTTATTTAGTAGATGGAATTTAGAATGTGATGAGGATTCATCTCTCCTCATCACATTATCCCTCAGCTGTTTATTGCCAAGGCAATAAGCAAAGTGTTGCTAATATTAGTTTCTGTTGTTCGGTTCAGTTTGCTTCTGCTGTTTGCCTGATTGTGCCAAATAACAATAAAAGCCCATAAACCTGCTGTGTTAATTGAAATACATAATTTTAGTGCTTTTTAATATACTAAATAGCAGATGTAGAATCGCTTGAGAAATCAGTACTAAAAGGAAAAATGATGTTGTTAGAGCAATTATAACTATGATTTCATATAATGGATATATGTTGGGGTATATTAGAGGACAGTTGTGAGTTAATATGTGGACCAAGCACATTGGTTGGCAAAGGAGAAGACGAATAGTGGAAAAGACTGATTCAAAGTGTCCACTGTTCAAAGCTCTTATTGTTTGAAACTGAGAACTAGGGCTAAGCTTGGATAGAGGAGTCTATATATTTTGATTAGTTTTGGACCTTCTAAGGGCTGTTCCATTTTGTAGGTTTCTAGTGTATTCAATAAATAATACCCTATATCGGTCTCTAAGTGTGACCTCTCTCTGTGAAAGCAGAGAAGGAATCTGCAAAACATAACAGGAAAAACTGTAGCATAACAATTCATCTGATTGAATTTTGCAAAAGGCATTCTGTTAGTACACTTGCAAACCTCTGCAAACTGCACCAAGCAACGAAGTGCTCAAATACCATCTGACCAGCTGTATGCATCTCCAGACAAAAATTATTCCAGTAAAAATGTATATGAAGTTGAGTGACTTGATCTCTTCTTATGCCTTTCCCTAAGCACCCACTGTTGGTCTATGTTGGACGCAGGATACCGGGCTGACTCATTATAGATTCTTTTATATTGTTATATTTTTATGTTCTTCCACAAACTATGTCTATGAATTTATTTTTGTCTGAATTTTAAAGGAATTTATGTTTGTTTGGTATTTAACTTCAACAGAAATTCAAGTGAGTGAGTTTATTGGCAGGAGCATTTGATAAAATGCTGAATTTTAAAGTGAGTAGTCCCCAGTTCAGCTATGTATCAAGTAAGCGAGTGCTCAACCTTAAGTATGTGCTCAGAGTGCGTTTTTGAATAGGGATGGGATTATTCACATGCTTTCAGAAAAGATTGCTGAACTGGAGCCATATTGCAGAGTATTTGTGGGAAGTTATTTTCCAATTAGGAAACGGAAAAACACTGTGTGATTTGTATGTGCACTCAGAAAATGTGAAGATTGAATTTTATCTATTAAGTAGTCATTTTGAATTGCTCATGAACAAGCTTCCAGGAATTATTAACAAGGGTAAAGCTGAAACAAAATAATTAAAAAATGAGGATGCATATTCATGGCACACAGGGTTTTTTCTGCTTTCACATAGCTCTGACTGTAACTCACAGCTCTTCAAAAGCACAAAATAGATTATACAAAAGGAAGACTTCCTGGTCTTTCACAAATTATGTGACCACTTTCAGCTGCAGTACAGCATGAGTTAATCCTCATCTGTACCAAAAGGTTTGTTACAGAACTTTGCCAGGACTGCTAACAGGGATTTCCCAACCCTAAGTGAAAATATAAATGGCAGTCTCGCGTTTTCACTGAAAAGACAACTTAGGTTAGCATAGAGGAATAACAGATTCTCGTAAACTGTTCAAGGTAAACAAGGCAAACTCAAATTGAGACCTATAGGATCATAAGAGCTGTTGCATACATAAGCTTTGTGGTTTTTTCTTTGTTGTTAGAGTATGTTCATGCTGCAGGTTGTGTAGACATGTCCAAGCTGGCTTTAAAATATTTATTTCTAGTAATGATAACCATGTAATCGTGACAGCACAGGCTTCAGTCTGGATAATTTTACCAGTTTTCCAGGAGGGTTGGGTAACTCATTTTTGGCCTGTTCTACTGTAGCTACAATCATATTGGTACCTAACTTATATAAACAGCTCAGGCATTTCTACAGAGGTTACAGTGCTATCAGGGAAAACGGGTGCTTAATTTTATGAGCGCTGAAGGAGGAGGTACCTGTTGTTGGTATCACCAATACCAGAAGAGAAAACTAGTAGTGGAGATGGACTTATGGGACCTGGCTGGACTGTGGATTTCCTGTGAGCTTGACAAATCAATCAAATTCCTCCTTTACCAGTCTTGTCAGTCCTGATGTTATTGCATAATATAAAAGGAAGATAAAGAAAATGTAGATTATTATTTGTAATAATTCTTAATGCTAGATATATGGACCTATGGTGATGATTCAGAGATTTTAAGGACGGAAGACTTCATTCAGATATCTAATCTCCCGACTGAAAATACTGACTCTTGAATTTATTGCTTTGCGCAGGGGTCATGCCAGAAGTACATTTACTGTAAAAGCCAGTCAAGAAAAGTAATCTGTTCCTACTTAAGGTGGTACTAGAAGTCCTGACTACTTCTGCTTTCTTCTTGTGTGAAAGGCTATGATGTGTCCTGAAATACAACAAGGAATGAAGAATTTGTGGCTTCTTCGATCTTAGAATATTTGTCCTAGACTTGATCCAGATATCAAGTTCTAGTATCAATTTCTAGTGAAATGGTTGAGAGTCAGAGAGAAATATGAATATTCACTAAATTCTATTGCAAGAAAAACCTGCTACAGAAATATGTCCAGATTTACCTTCAGACTTTGAGTGATTTTTCTCAAGATATATATATTTGTGGGAGGTGTTTGTATGGGAGGATGGTTCACGTGACACACATCACCTTGTCTGGAGTGTAATGGAAAACATTTTGTAGATTCCTGACCGCAATGGCTGGATGAATCTTTATCCACAATACTACTTCCAGTCACCAAAACCAGTGATGGATGCCAGTGACTTTGATTATTTACCTGACACAAAGTCCCTTGGCCAGATCCACAGTAGGAGCTGTGCTAGACAACTCCTAAAGATAGAGGAATGTGAGGAAAGAGAGAGAGGTTTTCTGGGAATAACTATAAGGAATGGGATAGGGAGAAAATCAGGACTCCAGTAATGAAAAAAAAAAAAAAAAAAGGATTAAGAGACCCTATGTGTCCCTATGGTCATTGATACAATTCTTCAGATAAAATTTCTTCAATAAAAATTCTTCATAACGTGAGATGCCTATATATGTATATATATTAAAAAATCTATATGCATGCATTTAGATTTCTATGGCATGTGGCCTTTCCTATCCCAACATATATATAGACACATATATGGGTATGTACATATATGCACATATACATATATATGTATGGATAGGGAAGGCTGCACATCATACATACTTTCAAAAAGTTTTCTTACTGTTGATATTTGACAGTTGCAAACTGTGCTACTTCTCCCCATTGTTTTGTGATAAGAAATACTAAAATTCGATACTGTTTGGGGGAATGTAGTCCAGACTTCTACAGTCTGTATAGATACAGATAGTATAGATTTATTAGCTAGCAAAAATACAGTAGGAATGTCTATTGAAAAGAGTGTCTATTGCTGAGAAAAGTAGGGCATGAAGATACCTTGCCTTTTTCATTACCAGGCAGCCTGTACACCAGTAGAAAAGAATCCCAGAAAGCTCCAGGCAGTCTGCCCTCGATGTGTATACTGTGATTGTGACAAACAATGACTGGTTTCTAAATGTCTTGCCAAG
>RSEF01000006.1:3964685-4062922 GCA_003993805.1 Himantopus leucocephalus
AAGTCTCTCCTCCCCACCTTTCCCATTCATTCCACCCAGTGCGCCGCTCCAAAGCTGCAGATGAGGAAAGGAGCCACAAAGCGCGCAGGGCCCGGGACGAATACCGACGACAATCCTTGCGTGCCATCCAGAAGGGAAGAGTGGCTGGCCTGAGCAATTTGTTCCAGGGTACAAGCCTGAATAATGATCAGGAGATAAAACTGAACAACAACAGTGCAAGTCCTTTGCTGTCTCTCTCTGCAGCATCCAGGTTGGTTTGTACAGGAGTGGCTTTGAAACAGTTTTCTGTTGAATTGCTCCCTCTCCAATCCCCACCATTTCAACTAGCTCTTCTTCCATTGCTGGAAGTTCTCAGAGTCTTGCTCTTTCACTATGACCAGAAAAAGAATGTTTAAAAAAGAAATGAAACCAGGTTGAATACTTAATGTAAACTAAATGCCATTTATTTTTCAGACAGATTTCTTAGAGTTCACGGAGAGAGAGACGGGTCCTTCAAAAGTCAGTATGAGATTAGTATGCAAGGCTGTGATATGGAGAAGTGAAATGGACAAATTCTTAGGCAAGTCTTAAGCCTCAAGCCTAAAGCTGCCTGCTGCTTAACAGCTCTTTGAAACGTTTTACAGAGAGCTGTCATACTCCTAAGTTTCAGGGATTTTAAGTTTTTTTCCAGGCGAAATCAAGTGTCTTTGGTGGTTATTAATCTTTCATCTGACTATTTAGGGAACGCCATGAATTGCAGAAGAGGAAAAGAATCCAAACTGGCAGATGGGTGCTAGGAAGCTGACTAGTCGCTCTAGTCTTTTCCTGGTTATACCTTATACCATTAATTTGGCTTCATGTGGTGATAAAGGCAATGTGATCAGGTTGGTAGCATGAAATGCTAAAAGAAAAATATAAAATAATCCTGACAACCAATATCCAAGCTCTGAAAGGAAAGAGTCCCATTACATAGTTTTTCTTTACCAGTCAGTGTAGCACTAGAGAGAATCAGTCCCTTATTGTTTGGAAATGTGTTCTGCTTTGACAAGTTCTTTACTCTACTGTGTTGAGACACAGAAACTCTCCGGTAACAGCAGCCAAAACTCCCAGTTTGAGGAGGAATCAGAATTTTACTGTCAGAGAGAGCAGGATCTTTAAAGTTACCATCAAATCAACTTGTCAAAGGAATTCACATTGTTTTTCCAAACTACTTACAGTCTTCTTCAAATTGAAGTAATAAAAACACTAGTAAAAATGGGAGATTTCACAAAAGATGATCCATAACCTTGACCTGAAGATCCGAGCTTTCGAGGTGAGGTTATTTACTATAGAATTTGGTGGTGCTAGATGTGATCGTTTTCAAAAAGGGCCAGAAAAAAAGCTGCAAAATATTCTAATCATGATCCAGCTCATGTTCAATACCATTTATCTGTTTCTAGGCTATGCCTATACTTCAAAAAAGAGGCAGTATTTATTTTTCTTATCTCTTAAGTCTCCTCTTTGTCAGTGTCTGACTTGATTGTGAAGGTATCAAGGCAAATAAAAGTTGCTTGAAACGTGTGCTTTAATAGTGAATATGCATAAATGTATATAATTCAAGTTCTCACACCTAACAGTGGTATGGTAAAGCAGGAGCAGATGTGTATCTAAAATGTTACTTTGCCAGTGGCCTGGGTGGTCAAGGAGGAGATGCACAGTATGTTGTTATTTACTACTAGTGTGAGACAGATTTTTTGCCTCAAGGGAATGTATAATTTTAATTTAAATTTATTGTAATATTTCTTATAATTTCTATATAGTTTAGAAAGCTTCCATGCCATTTTTTCCTACTGTCTTTCTTATTTTGCTCAGTGTTCTCTTCCTAATGAAACTCTTTCATCGGCTTAGTCACTTTTATCCTTTTGCCTACTGTGGGTTTTTTATTTTTACTTCACTGGTTGTATTTCTTTCTTCCTGCCCCACAGGACAAGCTCGATGACAGCAGCAGTATAGGAACTGCAATTTTGACATTTGGCCCAGGGCAGAAAAAATTATGGATTTGACAAGTTTTTCAAAACTAAACTGAATTAGAGACAAATTAGTTAAGAAACAAGAATGGACTCTATCTACAGCCCCGGAATTCAAAGTGTTTCTTGTTTCTTTACAGGAAATATTAAAAACCAGAAATAAGCAACACGTATTTTGGGTTTTTTAATGTGTGTCTATAGCTGAATTCTCACTTTCTCCCCTCACTCATGGTTGTATCTTCAAATCTTATGGTGAATGTTGGTCAGATCTACTCACGCATGTTTATGTAATTTAGCTAAAACTATTACATTCACTGTGGGCTTCATCACTTGATATCAACTGATTCAATCACTAGTTTTAGTAATAGTAAGACAAGCTGAAAGGAGGACTCAGTTGCGTATCATCAAGCTTTAATTCCTTTCTAAAGAGCACCTTGCTGTCTTGAATTGTGGAACCTTGATTGGTTTTGAGGGTTTTTGATTATCTCACAAATTAGTTTAACGCTGTTTGGTGACTTCTGAGCTGACGTTCTAATTTTAGACTAGAAATATACGTTAACTGGCAGCTCCATGGCAGGCGGAGTAGGAAAGCTAGAAGTACGTAGCCAGCTACTGTACTGGGCACTGTGAAGTGTATGTCTCACCAAATGAAAGTGAAATTACAGTACAAGTAGCCATACCCACGCTAGCCTTCATCCTATTTATCTCAAGAAGAATGATGAAGATGTGGTAATTCGTGCTAACGGTTTGAGTACCCAGAAACCCATGGGACTTCAAACTATACAGAAACCCATTGTAAAACCTCCCTTTTATTACTGTTATCAGGGTAAATGAGACTAAGTGCTTAACTGGAATGCAGTCGTGCTTTCATTTGATATAATATACCTTAGTCTTTGTTTGGGGTAGCTAGATGGATTTTCCACATATTTTACCTGATTCATCTCCTGCTAGCTAAAATAATCTAAAATGCATAAAAAGTAGTAGAAACATTAACGGGAAGCTGGTGGGTAGAGAATGCAAAGGGAACATAAGAGTTTAAACAAAACGTTCCCTCAATCATGCTCAACGGTTTGGATACACAACCTATTATAGCTGACTGTGATTTGGAATTTCTTGCCAGTGAAAAGGAGTATACTCTAAGCAAAAAAATAAACTTTGCTTGTCAATATGTACATTGGAATACAAATGAGGTAGAAAAGGAAAGCTGACTGAAGTGTCCACTGCATCTTTTGTGGTAAATTGTTTTTCAATTTAAGTTCTGTGCTTAAGAAAATGTTTAAGGTTCGGTTGTAAATGTAAAATCAAAATGTTCTGGTTTCCATAAAAACTCAAAATAATTTTAACAAATTTAAAAAAAGGTTAAAATTGTTCAATGAGCTCTACTGAACAGCAGTTATACTGAACATTTTGTAGCTGTATGTTTTGTAAATATATAAAAAAGAAATTAATATTTATATTAATTGCTTTAACACAGTGCTAATTTTCTGTATGACTCTTTTCTGTAATTACTTGCCTTTCAATGCAGTAACATCTGGGAGCGTCCTTCTAGACCCTTTTCCCGAGATGTCATCATTCGCTGGTTCAAAGAAGAGCAGATCCCTCGACGTGCTGGGTTTGAGAGGAACACCAACAGGATTGCTCAGTGGTTTCATGGTAATACACCGATCCTTCATTTCTTATATATAGACCTGCAAGCATACACACAGGAAATAAATCTTGCCAGCCTTCATCACAAAAAGGAATGTCTACTGACATGGTGAAACCTAGTGCCTGTTAAAACAAGATTTTTGCATCATTCCTATTATTAGTATATGATTTTCCTATTTTCTTTTTTCTGATTAAGTAGACTAATTTGTGACTGATATCACCGAAGTTTTTTTCAGGAATATTTTGGCCAAAATACACTTGCTGTAAAATAGCAAGCCAAGCAGGAGGAATGAGACCAAGATAGGGTGAGGACTCCAAAATAAACTGTAAATACTGCAGTGATATGGTATGTGGATGACTGACGTTCAAGTTTTTGGTTTACCTGATGTGCAAGAAGGACTTGAACTCATGTCTGTTTAATCGTTGTTGTACTTTCTAAACCAAGGTAGCATTTTTTCTTTCTCACTGCTTTCTTTTGCAAACAAAAGCTATTGAAAGATCTTGATTTTTCTCAGAAAGACTTGGGAGTGTATGATTTTAGGCAGTTTTCATGAAATGGGGAAAAACGATTCCTGTTCAGATCCATAATTTTGTTGTCATATCTGCTGGAGTTCCTAGCATCTCTGAGGCCTTTGCTCTGTACAGCATTTGCTATGCAGCTGAATCTTTGATATCGAATTTACAGGTAAGGCATCTTCTTTTCATAGGCATTATCAATGATCTTTATATTTATTATCCTTAAACATGAAAAAAAAAAAGAATTCTGGCTTAATAGATGACATAATTGAGGGACTGGAAAGACTTTAAAGTTAAATCTCAGTATTTTTTCTTTACTGCTTTTAGGGAGTCTGATATTTCTTTGTTCAAAGCACTAAGATGACCCTGGTCCTATTTTCATGATTCTCTAAGCATAAAATGAAGATATGTGGGTGTTCTAAACTGAACCAGGCAAGGAAGATTTCCGAACAAGTTTAATGTTTCATGTATTTCAGATTTCTTTTTATGTTAAAAGACATCAGCAAGCTGCTATAGTTATTGGCTTAATTAGCCAAAGACACTGAAGCCAGTCACGAATAGCTTGTAAATGCTACTCACTTCCATTTCTTATGAACAAAGATGCAGACAGGGCTTTTTGTTTTCCTACAAAAGACATTTGGTGTGGTTTCTTTCTGAGAGACAAACTGATTACAATTTCACCTGTGGACATTTTTCAAAAGTATTTTCAACCATGATCTTTCTGTGTGGTCCAGTGGTAAATGTTTTCCTTGCTTGGGGGAAGTTTGCATCCACATAAATTGACATGAGTAGATATGAACATAATTCACGCCTTAAGTTAAGGTGGCATCTGGACTTGAGCTAACACCTGTGCAGTCTTTCTACTAACTTTAGTGGCTTTTGGATTAGCCTGTTAATCACTGCAAGAATTGAGAATTCATAATCTTTCTTTAGTTTCTCAGATCATGCCATTCGTATCTTAAGAAAATGTGACTATCCAATGACATATATAAAAGTAAGCAAAGTACCTTTTTGTCCTCCTCCCACTCAAGGAGCCTGACAAAGACAATTGAGAGACATTCCCAGCACAAAGCTCAGTGGTGTTCTTTGCAGAGGTGCACATGAATGCTGCTTTGGTACCTATTTGCTGGGTTAGCTGTTTTAGCTTCTGCAGCTCTGGTCAGATTCGTCGCAATCCTTAGTGAAGAATTCAGCAGCCGTGTAACTCTTCTGGAGTGGTGGAAGCTAAACACCAGGTTGTTACAGATGCAGTAGTCAATGTTTTATAGTGTTACATAGTGTTTATGTTACATTTTGTAATGTAGACAAACTTTGAGGAGAAAAACGAACAAAGCCCAGTGCAAAATGTTAGGAAGTATTGACATACTTTAACTTCTTTTTTCCAGGAAAAAACCCCTCTTCATTTAATTGGCCTCCAATTTGGGAGCAGGGGGAGGTGGGGAGGGGAAGGCAACCAAAAAGTTTTTGATTCAGCCAAAAATCTTTTTCCTATTCTTTATGAGCTTCTTATTAAAATAAAGATTGTGACTTCTATTGTATAGGTCTATTTAGGATTTTCTGTGTGTTGTTGTTTTGTATTGTATTCAGGGAACCAGGACATATATATATGGTGTTTGTGTACGAACAAAAATACAGCAGAATGTATCTGACTTGTATAAGAAATCAGCAATACAAATGAAAGCCATTCTGCAAAGCCCAGAATTATGGCTAACCGCTTGAGCCGATGGGGCAATAATATCATCATCATTTGGACAGGTGGACGTTTCTGTGGAAAGAACTGCTGCCTAGTATTTAATGTTGTCCAGTATTCTGATGACAGGTTCTTAAAACCTCAAGTATCTCTCAAAACGGGTATAATAAGGTCCTTCACATCCTTGAGCAACTTCTGTATTTTCTTATATCCCAGTTTCAGACCATAAAATGGGAGGATAATATTCTGTCTCAAGTTAAGGGCTTTTTGAATGCAATGCACTAAAAGATCTTTTACAGCAGTACTGAAAAAGTAGATATTAGTTTGTTACAGAATTGCATGTTTTTGCCGAGGTCAATAGACCTTTGCTTACCTGCTTACTGTCAGGTTGTTCAGCTTTTTAGCTGAAGTTAAGCGTTAGCTGATTCACTGTCTTCAAATTGTACTATGGACATATATTTTTTAATTATACAGAGATGAAGGTTTGAGACAGATGTGTTTGGCTAAAATAACAAAGTCCAAATAATAATGCAGAAACATCTTTACCCTCATATATTTCACATATTTCCCATGTTAAGTCATCAAACTGATCTGGATTCTGTTCTAAAATATGTATTGTCTAGAGCATTTTCATGGTATGTGAAACAGGGCAACATGGCATACTTCTAATGTACCTGAAGTTTTCCTTTTGTCTTCATTTAAAGAATCACTACAAAAGGTTTCATTTGAAGTGGAGTCATAAAATCTGCAGTAAAGAAAAGTCTTTTCAAATTTAAGCATTTCCTTCCTCATTCAGAAAAAGTTATTTCTTAAACAAATATCAGCTTCAACCATGTCCATCTCTATTTCTCTCTTATCATCACTTATCTGAACTCCACTAATATGGTTTTAGCTCATTTTGAGTAGGTTTTACTGTTTTCTTGATTGAAAAAATTAACATGTTAAAGGTACAATCTGTAATGATCAGCTGAATTTTGGATGTAAATTCTATTATTTTTGCTATGTTTGAGTAATAGACCCTTGCCAAAAACTAGGTCATTTACCCCTTCAATATGCGATGATCTTTTTTAAGTTTCTAAAGAAAAAAGATGTTATTTTTAAATACGTATTTTGAAATGTTATATATAACTTGAAACCATCTTTAATCCCTCCAGAAACCATAAAATTAGGTGCTCTTTACTTTATTTGCATTGGGAAGCAATGAATCTCTTTTTTTGTTTCTTATGCTCATTTAGTGGCTACAGTGCAATGATAAGCAGTTCTTAAACTGCCAAAATAAAGGAGAATCGGAGCAAACGATTAAGGTGTCACTGAGACTATCTTGAGATATAAGGTAATTGGTGCCTATATCTTTTGTACAAAAAACAGCTGTTTCTTTTGTATTATTTAAAAGTTGCCTTACGTTTGAGTGAAAATTATGCCTTCGATTTTTTTACTATGAAAACTAAGAAATCGGTCTAAATCTAGTTAAAGGAAAATTCTGATCATTTTGATAACCAGGAAGTTAATAATCATATTCTGATTTCTTACCTGCTAATTGATGAATATAGGCAGATGAATCTGGCAGATTCCATATAGCAACAAAGCTAGAGGCCTCTTCCTCCCATAAGTATTTAAAAAAGGATGCTGGTGGCTGAAACAGATAGTATTTCCATTTGTTTGCTCTGTCTTTCATCTGTCCTTTAACCCTTCTCTTTTGCTTGAAATCTGTTTCAGCAATTTTTTTTCCATTCCCACTGCTTTGTCAGCTGTTATTTTTTATTATTTTTCATATTTTTTTTTAACTTCAGGTGTTAGACTTCTCGCTCTCGCATATTCTGTTCTGCATTTGGTCATCTTCCATTTTGAATGTAGGAGAGCGTTGCTGTTTGCAGAGGGGGCTGATCTCTAAATATTTCCCCAGCTTTAGCTGAGACCAACATTTTATGATTGTTGATGTTACTTATCCATTATATAAAAGGGATCTCAGATGTGCAGTGAGTATAATACGGTATAACAAAGTGAGGAATTTATTCATTGCCTGTCTGTGAGGTGGCTGTATGCGTGTTTGCTAAGCATCTACTGTAGCGCTATCAGATCTCTACTTGCTTCAGGTTGAAAGGAAAGTTCAGAGGCTGATATCACAGATCTGGAAACATGAGGTAGTTGCCCTAAAGGTTGTACCTTTAAAAGGTAATTGCAGTACCATGGGTCCTATTGTGGAGAACTATTTTATCAAGGGAAGTCAGGGTGGCGGTGCAGTTGCTGGCTAAGGGAGCGGCAAGCTGTGAAGAAGCTGATCAGAGCAAGTTGAAGGATGGATGGGAAAATGATGAGAGAAGCAGAAGCTGAGTAATCCCTGAGCTCAGGGGAGCCAGGGAAGACAATTTTCAGCTTAACAGGATCATGTTGCAAATGTTTATAGATCAAGGTTTAATTTCAGGTGGCTAATATTGTTTTCCGGAAGAAATTTGTTTTCAAGAGGAAAATCTGGCAGACCTAAATAGTGACAACTGTTCTGCAAATCAGATGCTCTCAGTAAAGGATTCAAGAATTAATATTTCTGAAAGTCTACTAATTTTCAGTCCTTGAACATCAGCGGCAACACTGGGCATATTGGTATAGTTGAACTGTGGGAAAAATAGCTTCTAAAATATAGCTTGTATTACAATATTTTCTAAGGGACACAGAAAAGGCAGTGGTTTGGTTTGAAAAACATCTAACAGTGAATACAATTTGCTGCTTTGAATGTAAAAACATACTTTTTCTTCTGCTCTTGAAGAATCTTCCAATCATTCAATGAATGCATGTGAGGAAGAGGTAAAGCAAGTGTTGTAAAACCTGCCGAAGTACAGCCTTCCTGTTATTAATGATCTATTTTCTAATTTTCGCTCCTTTATTGTTATCTAGCTTTTACTTCTATTTGAGAAAGTGCACAGATAGATTCTCTGCTTAAGTAAACTGAGTCCCAGGGGTCTGGGATTTTTTTTTTCCCTTCTAGAATTGTTGTCAATGGGTTGCTTTATTGGGAAAAAGATACAAGATCTTGTTAAAACCTCCCGAATTCATTGAGAGCTTTTCCGCTGTCTTCCACAGGCCTTGAAAGATGCATCCAAAAAATAGCTATATGCAAAGCTTGGTATCTAAAACATTCTGTGATTGGGAAACATCTGGAAAGGCATCAGAGAATTCAGCGCTTCAAATATCTGTAGTCTTTGTAGCTTGTGACTGCTGCAGAGATACACCCAGGTCAACACAGGCTGATAGTTATTGCCACCTTGATGACTTTGTGTAAAACAAGTAATGCCACAGTCATTTGGTACTAATCATCTTGCCTAATCTGTGTGCATTTCTCCAAAAACATTGTTAGGAGTGAATGTTACCTTTGCGGGGAATCTTGGCAGGAAGAACAGAAATGGAAGACANGTGTAAAACAAGTAATGCCACAGTCATTTGGTACTAATCATCTTTCCTAATCTGTGTGGATTTCTCCAAAAACATTGTTAGGAGTGAATGTTACTTTTGCGGGGAATCTTGGCAGGAAGAACAGAAATGGAAGACGTTTGGACACCAAATTATGCTCTCGTCACGTAACCCTACATTAGAAAATGGGTTGAGGCATACTGTTAGGCCTACGTGGGGAGGTGTGCACTGCTGTCACCCTTACTGTCCCTATTCTGTGATTCAACAGAGCACATTATTTTCCAAGGCTGCTTAGTCCTGTGCTTTTCATCACTGCTGAATTCAGGCACCGAGATGAATGATGTTCATATCGCAATGGGTATGCAGGATGAATGAAAGCCTTCAGTTGTATTATCTATCGGGGTTAATAAACATTGAATGAGACAAGTCAGGTTGGAAAATCTGTTTCTAGCATTTGAAGGACTGATGATGGGCTCACTCTGGTTTTGCACCATGGCCTTTAAATAGTAATAATACTGTAATTTTACTTTAGTTTGACATAATTATAAAGCAGTAGTTTATAACCTACACATAGAGGTTTTATCGGGGCACTATACAAGAACCAGTTTGTCCTTGCAGGTTTATATATATATTCTCTGCATGGGTGGATTCACACATAGTTTTTAGAGCCATGATAATCTGTTTACTTGCTGTGAGATGGAACACTATTTTTTATATTTCTAGAACATATCCCTATCAAAAATCTACTGGATGTTCTGATAGTACTTTTCAAAGCTAGTATAGTATTTGGAGTTAATTGTTTAGATCCTATGGTAGATTCTGGTACTTGGTTATGGATGTCTCAAGTCAAGGCAGAACCATAACACATGACAAAACCCAAATACTACATCAGCTCTAGTTCAGTGCTCAGCTTCTTCCCTAAGAAATGAGAGGTGTTTTGCTGTTTTCTAAGAAATAAGACGGTTGTTCCTATACTGAGTCATTCCACTTAGGTCATAATGATTGTTTCAGTCTGTTAGTTCTTTTGAAGGCTTTGGAATTGTTTTTCTAGTGCCATTACAGTTCCAAAGTGTCTACACAGACAGGTTATTAGCAAACAAAATAAATGTTTTAGACTCATGGCTCCCCTTGGAAGGGAGCAAAGTATCAAAGTGAGGTAATGTGAGCTGTAACATGCTGCAAGGAGAAAGGAAGCACAAAAGAACAGCAGGGAAATTGTAGAATGAGGCAATTGAATAATTAATGTAAATAGGCTAATTGCTAATGTGAAATGAGCTTTCTTATTCTTTTACAATACATTGTCCTTCTTGACTGCTTTTTAACTGGAAGCTATATTCTAAGGATTAGGTGTGTTCTAAAGATAGAAGGCAGCAATTTTTCTGAATAGGTATTGTAGACACTAAAAATAAGAGATAATAAAGAGCATTTGACCACAAAAGGGAAACAAGTTTGATGAAGTCTTAACGGTTTCATGGATACAAACAGGTCAGGTGCAGTGCCCATACAGGGCACTGCTAGTCAAAGATTTGGGTTTTTTTTTTTTAAAAAAGTCCTTTTAATTCAAGTTTGTGCCAAACAATTCTTTGTATTTGGGGAGAATATGCACCAGCTTTTTCACAGAGTTTACTTTCAGGTGAATTTAGTAATCTCTTAATGAAAAAATATTTTGCTATTGAAAATCAAATTGCTTTACATTCTGAAGACTTCTTGCCCCCTTTATTTAAAACACTTTAAGATTTTCTTCTCCATGTGCTACTATTAGAGCATGACATAGTGAGCAATTATGATTTCATTTAGTAAGCCATCGTGGTAGCTTAACGTACTTACCTGTAATTTTACATGACAGTTCTGTGTTCTGTGTCTTTATTGAACTGAACTGTGTGTGAGGCTATTTCTCTATTACTGTAGCTCCTTCAGTCAGGCTTTCTCTATCACATTACATAAAACAAAGAGGAGAGGTGTTCCTGAATGGAAAGCTCTGCTGTTAGTGTTTGGAATGAAGAATCATTTCTAAAAACCAAGTGATACAACAGCATGAGTTATTTGGAACAAATCTTATATAAAGACTTAAAACTGACCCATTTTAAAGAAAATAAGGAAAGTTAGAGTCAAATAAAAAGCCTTGACAGCTACAAAGATTGTTTATGCTAAGGCTGGAAGAAATTATGATGACTATGGTGACCAAAGCGAACGCAGAAGGCCTTGTTCATCTGTCCAGCAGCCTGAATCTCAGCTATGGTTCCCTTTTACATATACTGTAGTCTGTTCCTTACATGCTGGATCATGCTTTCTCCTTTCAGCGTCAATTGTATGTGTGTTAATTGGTTAGTTAGTTTATCCATGCACAAGATGCACTTAGATGTCAGTCACTACCGTCACAAGACATTCAGCTCCTACTGCCTATCTTTAAATGCTGTATCTGCATGTTTCCTGATCACCCCTCTAGCATACCGCAGGTGTCCTGCGTAGAACCTTGTTAGTCTTGGATGAATTGCTGATATCCCGCTGCAAACAATAAGTTTGTCTGTATCTAACTCTTTACCAGCCATGCCTCCAGCTCTTGTTCCTTTGCCTGCACACTTACAGTAACATGCTTTCTGTTTTACAGGCTTCCATATATTTTCTTCAGCTTATGCTAGACTAACTTATATTTATTATTTTATGTGCAGTATTTTCTGTTTAAAGCACAGCAAATACTTGCAGACCCAAGGTCAGAAAGTTTTACTGTTTTCCCAGCAGATGGCCTTCTTATGGGTCCTTCTATTGAAACCGCAATCCTATTGATCCAACCTCAAGGCAAAAGATTACAAGGCACTAGTTCCACGACTCCTTTGAAACAATGCTATTTTCTTGCTCAGCAAACACAACTCTCTCAAACAGGGTATCAGCAGCTATGGTGTGTAGTCATGCAGGGGGAAAATCATGTGACTGCACAAAATTATGTTGCTGGTTTAGCTTAACTCCGGTTCACCCAGGTAGGAGCAGATTGTTACACTTAAACTGCTTTCACCACAGGAGATAGATGGTCGGAGATGATACAAAACCAAAGAGATTTCTGTGACTCTATAGGCAACTAATCTGTATGTGCAACTTCACCATGTGACGCTGGCACAGAGGCAGAATGAGGTGGAGTGTGGGAAACATAAATTGGCCCTTCCCCTGAAAAAGTTAAGAAAATGACAGCTCCCCTTCTTCCCTCTTGGATTTCAGAAAGGGCAGTTCTTCCTTCTCCTGGCCTTTCAGTGAATGGGACTGTCAAATCACACACTCGTGAATCTTTTTAAGAGGTAAAACTCTAAAAGAGCTATGCAGATTAGCATGCTGATTAGCATGGCCCTGACTGGATCATACCCTACCTCTCTATCCAAGATTAGCATCTGTAATATAATACACAATAGTTCTTAATCCATGATAGGGAGGACTCAGATCTAAATTATATATAATTCCAGGGAACATTCTGCCACTGCTGTTACCACTGCTTCTCACAATTAAACACAGCATGGATCTTTCATGAGGGCATGTGGCGATTGTAAATTCATTCCAGTATGCTTGACAAAAAGAATCTTTTGTACTTGAAGGGAGATGCAAACATTTATAGATATTTCAGTCCAAAAGAGAAGAAAGTAATAGTTCATTAGCCATGGGACAGCTCCCTCTCCTATTTTCTCTCTTAACCACGCAACTGTTCACAGAAGCTTTGAGAGCTAAGTAGTAACAACGAATGATTCTGCACGCTTGCTGTCTGTGTCCAGCTCCTCTTATTATGTAAACTGGAATAGTTCCATTGATGAAATTAAGCATAAATGAAAGACTCTTAATTCCAGACTTTGTATTAGAAATTAAGTAAAAAATTCTGTTTGCTTCCGTTTGTAACTTTTCAGAACCTCAGATGAAGTTGGTCCCTCCATTGAAGCCATTTCTGCTTACTGAATAGTGGCTTCAAAGACCTAATTCAGATTTTCCTGCTGTGAGTTTGAGCCTAGCTGCCAGCTTGCTTACCTTAATTCCAGTGCTGGTAGGAAATAAGGCTATTTAGTGGCTGTTTTTTAGTGGCTTAACTGAGAACTGGGTCAAACCCCAGAGGATGTCCAGAACTGGATCATTGTAAGAGCAGCACGTGGTTATTATACTGCTGATCATTAGGCGCAAAGTTTTTACTATCCCAATGTTATTCTCATTTGACTTTCAACTGTGCTTCAGTGTCTGGTTCACTTTATTGAGTGATTAAAGGTAACTTTCTCCCCTGAGGAACAGTACCCTAAATCAATATGCAAGAATGTTGCAAGCAGCTAGAAAGCACTGTAATTAACAGTTTGCTTAAAGTTCCCAAATCTAGCCAAATGTGTGAGAAGAAAAGTTAGGAATCGATATTATCCCTAGATTTATTTTTCTTTGAGCTGAAAAAAGAAGTGTAGATTCTTAAGTACTTAAAGTAAATATCCCAATCAAACTGCATTGTAGAAATCTATCTGGAACGGCTATTTTAATTTGAATATGGGAAAATACTCCAGATATAGCATGATTTAAATTTATATCCCTTTTAGCGATAAAGGTTCTANCTATCTGGAACGGCTATTTTAATTTGAATATGGGAAAATACTCCAGATATAGCATGATTTAAATTTATATCCCCTTTAGCGATAAAGGTTCTAATGATTACTTGATTAAAAAACACGTAGAAAGGTTTTTTCTAAGCCCAGTGATGTCATCTGGAAAATTATCACGGATGTAAACAGATTTCAGATTTGACTGCTAATGTACCTAAAACATGTATGCATTCCTAACTTTACACAAATGGAATATATTTAAGGCAAAAACATTTTCCTTCACCTATGAAAAAAGCATGAAAAACAAAGAACACAGTGTATTTTCTGCTTAGTTACCTGTTGTAACACCAGCTGTAAAATTTGAATTCCAGGGCTCCATGTTAACTGTGACTTTTATTTCTCTCATTCTATTGAGTGAGCTCTGCTGACACTGTGATTTACTATTACAGTTGTCGTTTAGGTTTATGGAAAATGTATCTTGACAGCTTCTTCAACACCTATAAAGTTATAGTGTTCTAGGTAAGCTGTAAGATATCTGTGCTTTTGAAGACCATCATGGGCACGTGCATGTATTTGTATACATGTAAAGTTTTCTTACTTTTTGGATCTGTTAATTTCATTGTAAAAAGGAGAAGGGTTGGTCGGTTATTTTTGAGTGTGGGATGTATTTCTGTTAATAACCAAGGGAGGTTTTATTATTTAAAAACAAATTGAGAATGCACTCAGCTGCTTTTCTGCTGCCTAATTTACAATCAAGAATGTTATCATTAAAACCTTCTGAAAAGTTTTCATACCTTATACTCACAAATTGTTGTGGTGATTGCAGAGCCAATTGTGCTGTATGATTGCCATTATCAGCTGATATCTACTCAGTGTGTACTCAACTATGAGCCAAATTGTCTATAAACCATGGGCCAAATTTATAACAATAGTCAAGGTTCTTCCTGAAATTTAATAGATTCCTGCCAGAAGCACGCAGCAACCCCCAGCTATGTTATAAGGTATGAGAAAACATACCATAGAAAGAGAGAAGCTGGAGCTTACTGCACCCTAGTGATTATACCATTCCAGTCCCTACCCACCCGCACGAGCCTTGGTCTGCCTTCCCTAGGGCTCATGTAGAATGCACCCCAGAATCAAAAAGTCAACTCTTGTTACTTATGGAGCTGGAAGTCGAACTAGAGGTTTAATGAGACTTGTTGGATGCAATGAAGAATCAAAATCTCACTTCCATATACTCAGATAAAAAGCAAATTAAAATTAAAATAGCATGGGTACATCAATACAAATCAGTATCAATATAAAAAGGCCAGTGAAAAATG
The DNA here is from genome assembly GCA_003993805.1 of Himantopus leucocephalus. Classification (NCBI taxonomy): domain Eukaryota; kingdom Metazoa; phylum Chordata; class Aves; order Charadriiformes; family Recurvirostridae; genus Himantopus; species Himantopus leucocephalus. Next base: position 3,979,795 of record RSEF01000006.1, read on the forward strand.
TTAGCAACTCTGGCAAATTAGCAGCTTGTCAGAGGCTGTAATGTGATACTTTGTTTACTACCATGTAACTCAATTAACTTCTAGACATTTCAGTGTCCATTCATTGGGCGAATGCTCTTACAGTGAGACGACTAAATTAATGAAGTTGTATTCATAATGCATTCCCAGCGTACTGAACGACAAATCAATACTAGCATAAAATAGAGCCATTTAAACTAGCAATGCACCAGGAAGACTCCTGGAGAAATCTCTGAACATTCCTAATGCTCAAAAACTTGATCAACCTATATATCACCTCTCTGTCGTTAACCAGTAGACTTATAAAACCTTTCCCACACAGCTGTACATTTCGTAATCCACTATTCAAGATGTTTGTTCACAGAAATTTGATGTTTGCATAGAACTAAGTATGGATATATATGTGGATATATATGGACAGATTTGGTTTTCTGTTTGCATACAAGCAGATTTTGAATATCTAATAGCACTTATTCATGTCAAAATTTTACTTCTCTGTTTCACAGTAGTAATTGTGAAGCTTGTTTGTTTTAGGTAGAACTGCAAATTAATTGCCTTTATGGAAAGTAGTTTAAGTATTTATTCAGTATCTTTTTCTGCTGCAGAGATGCATCATATAGAAAACTATTTGGATCCATAGAAGTATCAGTGACATCTGCTCGTCTAAAGCCCATCCAGTTGTCTTCCTTTTTATACCACCAGCATGATCATTCTTCTTCAGATGTTCTTAAAATGTGCTTTCATTCAGTACATCTCATTTATTTTTTTTTAAGTTTTATTCTAAATAGGATTAGGGTATATTTCCTACTTGCCTGAAGCTGTAATCTGTATTTTTGGTTGCTTTATTGCACCCAAATACAATATGTCAACTGACTAACAAAGACAGCAAGTTCAGTTTCTAAGTCCAAATTTGAAGTGTTGGGCTCTATGTTAATGCACCAAAATTGTGAAAAACTTATTTCCGTACTGAAGTTATTCTTAAACATACTTTGTCTTTTTAATGAAGAAATTATACTGCTTTTATACGAGACATATTGATGAGTTTTATGGCAATGTGGAGAAGGAAAGAATGCCTGAGAATGACTCTTCTTTTTTTCTTTTTTCTTTTTTCTTTTTTCTTTTTTCTTTTTTCTTTTTTCCAGGATGAGCTTGAGAAAGTGGCACTGCTGATTTTCTCTGAGTTTTACCATTAAAAATTATAGGCTTTTTATAAATTAGTTCATGATTGAATGTGCTGGTTTCCCCTCCTGGGTTTCTTGTATGGTTCTTGGAGATGCTCTGATAAAGGCAGGAGTACCCATAAAATGTGGTGATATGAAAATGTGGCTGCTTTGCTTTTGTTTGTCTTTTTATCGTCAATCTCTGCATCACACAGCCTCCAGTGCAATTAACTCATGATTTAAGAATCTTATTGTTCACTTTGCTGCTTCTCATTTGACTTGGTGAATTTTGCCAGTAGCTTCCTATTATCTAGGTAATTTGTTCCTTTTCTTCATTTAGGAAATCCAGTGGCTGTGTTTCATAGGTATTTATAGCTAGGGCAATAGTGGCACAGGAAAACTGCACTAGAACTTAATGTAGGTGTCTTACTTATTCCTTTTGATATGAAATCATAGCATATTATAAGTCTTAGTGATTTATTACTATTATTATTAGGAAGGTTTTTGGCAGCTGGTTGTCTCAGTCCTGTCTGTGTGGCAAGGGCCTGATTTTTTAATTTCTCTGTATTTTCTGTACTCAATTACATGACAGAAAAATGGGTATAATGGGTCACAAAACTGACCCAGAATAAATGACTGCACAACATACAAGGCAAAAGCAAATCAGGCCCTAACTGTTCTGCCAGAGTTTATGTTGATTTATTATATCATTTATTCAGTATAATGTCATAGTCACAGCCTAGACATTAAGAATTTCATGGGCACTGAATTAAATCCCCTGTTTTCCTCTAGAAGTGGTATATTTATGATAGAGTGTGCAAATGATGGGGTAACCACAGTGGGCTTTTTTTAATGAACAAGCATTGTTGTTCTCTGTTCCATACATCCCTAAATGTGGCCGTGGTTTTAGAAGAGGGGCTGGTAACACAAAGGATCCAGTCTGCACTTGCAAACTTAAATGATTTGTTTGCCTAAGCATCCATGTATTCACAATTTGGAAGCATCAAAAATGATCTACATATCAATACTTTAAGTGAAACCATATATAATTGTTTTTAGCATATGGTGTTTTTCTTATGTCAAATTTATTTGAGTACAGAAAGAAGCATCTTACTCCTTAGGAAACATCAATATATTAAAATGTGTAGTACAGAAGCAGAGTCTGGTGCTAAAATAAATATGATGTATATTTTTAGTATTTAATTTTTTAAAGTGTGCTTATGGCATTACATGTTTTGTAAAGTATTCCACACTCCAGTCAGTAATGCTTATTTTGGAGCTAGTAAAGCAGGCATGCTGTTTTAAAAGACTGCATAGTTTGTCCTTCTAGGTAGAAGTTTTGGGCTTGACTTGTCTGTCTTGTTGAGATTTAACACCTGTTGATTTGCAAGTACAAGTATTTCTTCAGGCACTGGTTTTCAAAGAGAATCTTGGTGGTTAAATGTATATATATAGTTGAGTGAAGGGAGAAGCGGCAAGTTGATAAAAATCCAGTTTGTGCCAAAACTGTGAGGAGCCATCTGAAGAAAGGTGGAAACAGTAAAATAAAATGACAGAAATTCTACTATGCAACTTAATTACTCTGGAGGTGTTTTCTGACATCTTCATGCAAAGCCTAATGAGGAAAAGACGTTATTTTTACTGAGACAATAATACGCTGTTAACAACAGGGCACAAATGTTTTAGGTTACTTGTTGCTTTCACACTTAAAAAAAAAAGCTGTGAACTGAAGCCTAACTTTGGTGGTTTGTTTTACGTAGTGCTCTGAACATATCAAGAAATAATTTTGTGGAGTATTCAATACCCTTAATTAGTCTGATTTAGGATATCCTGGATTTATGCTCAGTGCTGAGTGTTTTGGTGTTAGTGGTTTTTTTGTGATGACTTTCCTGTTCTGCAAATACTATGAAAGTATTTGAAACAATTTTGCCAGTTTTGAAACAAAAACCTTTCCTTTTGAATGGGAAACTTTTGCTTTGAAATTTTGGTTAACTTATAATTTTAGAAGACAAAAATAGTTAAAATACTACAATGAAACCTTCCCTCTGACTAGATCCAAAATTTATATGGATCATCAATTTGAAAATTTTTTCTATCAATGAAATTTTACATCTGTCAGGTGACGGGATGTCCATTCTTTGTCTGTTCTAACAACTGTAAGTGTTGAAATCACATTTTAAAAGAGGAATTTAAACTTAATAGCTGGTTACTGCAGTAGTAAGCCTGGTGTCATTTATAAACACTATCTTTGCTATAAGTCATGGAAATAGGACGGAAGTATGCTTCCATAAAGTCTTGTAGACACTTTTTCACTATTTGAATGATGAGAGAGGTTTTTTCCAAAAACGTTCTTTGAGACTGACGGTAGTTTCAACACTTGTGATTTTTCATACTCATCTTCCACTTGCAGAAAGTGGGAAATGGTAACATTTACACACACTAAGTGAGCAGGTGTGTAGAGTTTTAAGTTCCAAATACAGCTTGCGTGGCAAATCAGAGAAGTTGCACTCAGTTCTGATTCTAATGCTTTCAGCATTTAAAGTGTCCAGTGATTGATGATTTTGAATTGCAAATAATTTCTACTTTTATATGAATATTTCTTTAAATTCTTTTTTAAAGGAGCCTTTGATTCAAGAAAGAATTCCCCCCAACCTCACAAACTTTTCTCAATTTCTGTGTGTTCAGAACTGTATCTCCCAACTCTCCTACAGCATCTATCCATCAGCCAGTAATGGGCTCTTTGAAACCATGTCTCTGCAGGAATGTCATCCCAGCCAAGGCTATTTAGTAGTAGTGCTATTCCATGCACTATTCTTGTCTTTGGTCCATGTGTTCCCCCTGGAGTGTAATGTGGCAGTGTTGCCTCAGAAAGGGTTGTACAATGCCAGGAAGGGGCTACAAAGAGACTACCTTTAACTAATTCTTCTACTTTGTCTTTTTGCTGAAATCTAAAGCAGACAAAAATCTCACTGTGGACTTTAGTTTGCTTTCTGCAGTTGGTTTGGTAAAAACTTAGTCTTCCATGTTTGTTCATGTCCATGCTGCCCTCAGAAGTACTTAGGAGGAACAAGGACTTATGATGGCTGGACTTATGAGAACATAAACAGATCTGAGGAGGGCTTTTTCTCTCTTATCCTCTCCTATCACAGACCAGCTTTCTCATCTTTTTCCTTGATGTAGATCTCATTTGCATACCAGAAGATTTTCTCTCTTGTTTTCAAATTCAGCAAAATTTGAGGATTTAAATAAGAACTAACAAGGTGAGTAATATAAACAAGTGAAGCGGTTAAGAAGTGCTTGCAAATGATGCCCACAAGCTAGAATTTCCCTTTCTTTTTCCTCTGTTGCTTGCAAGACCAAGACTGAACAAATGCAAATATTTTGCCTTCCTGGAGAAAGGATGGTGAATACTGGCCACTAACCTTCTAAAAAAACTGCCAGGCTTTTCAATTTTCACACAAAACACAATATCAGTGGCTATTGTACCAGAACAGATGTGTTTCTCTTTGCTGGACCAGGATCAGAGCTTAAATCAGCTTCTTTGTTCTACAGTATTTTTGAATTACACCGCTGTACTATTTCTAGCCCTGTCAGGCTGTGCTACTGAGGTGTTTCTGTGTGCTTTACTGATTAAGCAAATTTTAATGTTTCAGAAGATACAGTAAGGTCTTAGTATCTAATTTGCATATGTCACATCATGTACCTATTACAAAAGTTTATTGAGAGTCTGTATAGTTGGCTTTTTCACACGTAATAGAAATAAAAGTTCAATCCCATCCGTACTGTGAGGAGTGAACACATCCTGCAGGAATAATATTTGTAATAAAGTTCCCTATTTGGATGAGTGTACTGATATTTTCTCAAAGTGTGTTTCTTTCTTATTTGGAGTTTGCAGACATCCTCATGAATGCACTTATTTTCCATGCTATTTGCAGAAAATGTCAACTATTTATAACAGCATCTAGGATGCTTATATAGGAAGTATGTACCCTTTTTTTTTAAAAAAAAAAACAAAACAAACCACTTTCTTATTTCCCAGTCATCCTATCAGTAAAGAAAAAAACATCATTATCATGAATATTTATACTGTTTCTGTAAGGCATCTTCTTCAGATGCTTGAAACCTCCTTGTTGTTGCTCTTCTATTAACTTTACTAGAACATAGAGGCTTCCAACTTTAGTCAGTGAAAACAATACAAAAATAAATATTCTTGCCCCTAAATTTCTATCAATTTACTGATCATAAGTGGTAAACTACACACAAAAAAGTAGTTAGAGAAAACAATGAAAATAGAATGGCTAACTCCCATTTTTTTAAACGAGCTTCTTTTCAGAAGCTGTTCAGATGAAAAGAGAAAACTCACAAAAATTTAATGGTAATAGCAGAGGTTTAATGCAGGGATTTCATGTCAGAAGAACCCTTCTCTAAAGAAAAAAAATCCAGAAACGTACATATGAGAGAAAACGTTAAAGGTCTTTTGTTCTACCTTTTCTCCTCTGATAGGTGACAATTAATAATGTACAAACAGAAGAGAGCGTTTGAAATCTGTTTTCCTCCTGGCTAATGCATTCTATAGGCTGATCTGAAAGGAAGGAAAGAAACCAACACCGTGCTTTGAGGAGACATTAACAGAAAAATTTATAGCTCTATTATACCAGTGGTGTATTCAGGCAAGTAATGCAAACGCCTATCTTTTTTATGTGCTGCACTGCTTGTTAGTGAATATGGTGTAAATATTTTGACAGTGAGTAAAAAGGGTTTTTACAGTATTTGATAGTTTGGATATAGAATGAACTTTAAAGGAGACAATTAAGGGGTATATTTTCTGCAGAGTGCATAGGGAATTAACTGTGAGCCACACTGGCAACAATGGATGTAGCACATCTGATTTTCTGTAAACCTGAATAAAAATACCCATTATAACTGCATTACTCATTTAGATTAAGATTTTTCAAAGATTCCCAGGGGAGTAAGGCACCCATTTCCTTCAGAATTTCAGTAGGTTTTTAATTGCTTTAAGGAATCTCAGCCTTAGGAAATTAAGAAAGCTTCTGAGGTCTGAGTTTTCTTTTTTTTAAAAAAACGCTTTATCCTGACAGAACAGAGAGATGAATCTGTATTACTTTAANTTAAAAAAAAAAAAAAAGAAAAAAAAAAGAAAAAACTCTACAAAACAGGCCTATATATTTTTACATATGATACTTTTCCTTGGTGAATTTCTCCTGTGTATAGAGGCTCAAGATAGTCCTATGCACCACATAAGTCTTGAAGGACAACTTATTTAGGGCATGGTGCATTATCAGTAAGCCTCATCCTTGCCTGAAGGGATCTTCTGCTATCAGCAAAACATTATTCCTCCGGACCCTGGTTTTCTATATGTCTGTACGTAGCCCAGAGCATACCTTCCATACTGAGTAAGGCCCACTGGGGAGGTAGCCAAGATTCACTAATGTGTTGTTTCCCAGTTCTGCATATATCTTAAATGTACCAGGATGGTTACAAAGGAGAGGAAAGGTGAAGACTGGGTAACAGACTCCTGCTCACTTTTCAACAGCACAGATTTATCTCTATCTTAGGTATGCTACTGCATGCATTGCTCCTGAGCTCGCGCAGAAGAAAAGGTGGTGAATACGGAACAAAGAAATGTTTCTCCAGAGGCTCCCTAACCAGTGTCACTTCATTGTGCCTATGTAGCTCAGAGAGGAGGCCAGCCCCGTACTATCCACCGAGTACTCAGATAACCTGTGACACGACCAATGTATTTCAACTGTGCATTTTACCTGTTGATTTCTAAATGCATCCCCACTGTGCATCCCATTGCAGTTCTATGCAGACAGGAAGGTTTTAGTTTATTTACTCCTATTTTAGGTTTTGCTTTTTGTGACCTATTGTACATCTTTTCTCTATTATCAGCACAGAGGCCTATAACCCCTTACTTAGTAACATTTATGGATATTTACTGGGACTTAAATCAGATTACCAACATGCAGCACAGCATGAAATATCTGCATTCTCACCAGCTGTAAGCAGGAAAAGCATTTCATAGGAACTCCGCACCCTTTGGCTCTTGGGCTCTTGCCATGACACTTGTGGCCACATTTTGCAAAAAAACCAACCCACAACAGTCATTGTGCTGTTTTTTTGTTTTGTTTTGTTTTTAAAAAAAACAACTGTCCATTTATTTTGATGCCTAAAAGGGAACAGAACTCCTTTGAAGACCTAGTCCCATGTGAGTTTATCCTGCATTAACAGCAGATGGTGAATAGCTTCAACAGCTTTGTTCCTATTACCAGCCGTCTTTGATTTACTCCCTTGCTTTGCTTTTCAGTCTTTATTGCTTCTGTTCTGAAATAGCAGAGGCAGAGCTTTTGTTATCTCTCAGCCATAGCTTTTCTCACACAATACTATTGATTTCTTCTTTCACTATTTGTTTTGTTGCACTATCCAAAAAAGTATTGTGACTAAAAGGAAGGAGAAGGAGAGGATGAAACCTTTTTAATAGAGTGACAGACTGTAAGATCCTATTGCTGCAAATATTTGTGCATGCTAGTCCTGCTGTAAATTCCAGAGAAATTACAAGGTATGACCTAGATATGTACATTTTCCTTTGGCTATTTCAGTTGCAGATCAGACCATAAACCACTATAACTGATAACAGTGTTCTTTAAATTGTACGTGACATGGGTAGTCTCAGGGATAACACAGAGAATTCATTCTGGACGTCATAGTTTTGTAGATTAATTGTGTCCTTCCCAATGAACATCCATAAGTATGTTCAGTCAGCTTAAGAGTCCACACATAGACTTGCACCTGTGGGAGAGAAATGAAAAAGTCAACCTGAGGAAACTATTGCTTTGAGTGATGTAGCAACTGCTTTTCCTTAACAGCATAAACTATAGCTGCTCTAGTTCTTGCACTGCAGGGGAGCCATCAGTTCATCTTCCCTGCTCTTATGCTTTTGATCTTTCTGAGTGGTTGAAGGAGCTGGATTTTTCACCTTCTCCTAGACTAGAGCTGGTTGCTAGTGTCATGCATTCAAACATTTGTTTCAAGCCTTTAGTGTCCCACCTTATTATGGGAACGAAAAAAAAAGGTCAGATTTATTCTAAACCTTAGGTCCTCAGCTTCAGTTTTCATCTGAGCTTGTGTTTGTTCTTCCTGTGTATCTTCTTTGCTGTGGGCTCCGAAATCTATGACCCCCTCTATGAGGTTCATAGGCTAGTGTCCTTACAAGCTGCTTTTTACTTCCTGGCAGAGTTTATGTTAATGCTGACATGGTAACACAGGCTGTCAGCTCTTCCTAAACCATACTGGCTGCAGCTGAATTAATGCCTTCTGAATTTCTCTTAACTTTTCTGATGATTTATTTTAAAACTGATCACCTTTATTCATATTTTGGTCCCAAGGAGGTTGTGTCTTTACTTCCAACTACATGATTTTTATTATTATAATGATGTAGGCAGAAAAACCTATGACGTATTTTCCTCTCCTCAAACCAGAACTTTTCTGTTTTGGTTAAAAATACCCAAGACCCTAAAAGCTGTTCTATAAAAATTTATTTTCAGGCTTTTATAATGGTTTGTTCTGAAATTTGTTTCAGCATTTTTGCAAGGTGAGGTGTAATTCAACTTTTGACTCTCAAATGAAGTCTCAGAGGGAACTTATTTTGAAACTTTTGGAAAACCTGCTTGTTTATTTCCCTTTGGGAGAACTTTTTATTCCAAATGGTATAATTATAATAGCATGTCTGTCTAGCTCAGTTTTTCAGTTCCAAAAAATGGAAGGTATTGGCTGGTGCTTAGAAAACTGATCCTTCTAACCCTTGTGCCATTTTATCACTATCCTTCAAATTACTGTTTGGATCTGCCTGTATAATTGGACAAATATAGTCCTTTACATTATTTGGGATTTAGCTGCTAATTCCTCATAATTCCTTGTGTTTACTCATTTATTTATTGTTTACACTTGCTCTAGGTGTAATGTGTCTGTATGACCTTTAGCGTGTGAATTATTCATGTAATGATTGCCAGGAATATTTGTATTCACATGGGCTTTGATCTAATCCCACTGAAAACAAAAGAGAGATTGGTATTGCCTTCTCTGTGTTTTGGATCCTGCTCCTAATTTTGATTGGTGACCTAAATCATACACTTCCCTCGTTAGATGCCTTAAGTTGTATAAACAGGATGAGTCTCTTTCCTCTTCATTGATTACCTGTGAATATTCATAATTGTTCAACAAATCAATTTTGCATGAAATAGAAGGCTTTTCATAATGGTCATGAAAGCACTTTTGGCATGAATGCTCTCTTTAATATTTATTCATACCAGTATTTGTGATGCTTTTGCTCTGTGAGTAAAACCTCATGCACTAGAGTGTTTGAGATCAAGCTAATGAAATAATACGAAAAGAGAAAACATCAGCTAAGCAAATAGCTTCTGTTGCAGAAGGGTAAATGAACACTTCTGGGCTGTGTTTGTACCTGCTGTCCCTCTAATCTTAGTCGACCTCTTGGCATATATAAATGCATGCATGCATATTAAAAATATATTGATCATTAAAGACCAAATTATCTTTACATATTGACGTTGTTATTACATGTGGTACATTAGACCATTGGTAGATTACAGCAATGGACATGATGTGACTTTATTTGTATAATAAAATAAATAATTTTAGACTTCTAATATATAGTCTTGCCTTGTTGGCAAAGTTTGTCAGCTTTTCTGCTTTGGATTCGTGCTTGTTATGGCATTCTCTTAGCAAATATTTATGTATTTCATCTCCTGAGTTTCACTCAAGGATGTATGTAGGATAGTGCCGAGAGAAGAGTGGGAAGCTGAAGTGTCATTACATAATATTTCAGAATAGCATTTTCTGGTATTGAGGCTGCTGTAAACTTGGAAGGCAGCATCAAGATTTCTTAGCTGTGCCCACTAAATTCATAAAGGACTCTCCAGTTCTCACGTGAGCTTAATATACTGTAAATGCTAGGATGTTCTTTTTCCTTTTTGGAAGATTGGTGGCAGTAAAAAGAACATAATTACAAGAAAAATATTAAGACTTGCCTATCATTGTAATTGTCATTACAGGCACTGCATTTAAAAATGAAACTGTTAATTAGGAACATGTCAGTTGATGATGAAAGTGCTATGATTTGAAATAACTGCCTTCCAAAATGTTAACCTCTTGCCGAGAATGCAAAGTGTTAATAAGTATAAGCACTGCAAAACTGGAATGTTTAAAATGGACATGTAGATGCATGTAACCGGATAGATGCATGCAGTGAATTTGGGGGGCAGGGGGCTAAAACTCAAGCCAGCTGATAGGTTTTCCATGCTTTCAAAAGGAGATAGTTACATCTTAGATTCTCTCCCAGTCAAAACCCTACTGCTCTTTTACGGTTTGTTATAGACAACAGCAGTTTCTATACTCTGAGAGAAATTATTTGGTGTGACAGGTAGAAGGTGTGAGTTTCAGTGGGGTAGCTAACTGCTGTCCAAATACACTACTGTGTATTTGGCCACATGAAGAGTTAAAATGATGATACTGATGATAGATTGATTAATTGTGAGGTATTTATTTAAACTATTGATTTGCAAAGTTGTGCTTGCATGAAAGGATTAGTGCTTTTGGCACAGTGCTGCTTTACACCAAGCGNTTTTTTTTTTTTTTTTTTTTTTTTTTTTTTAAGAGATTAACAAGAATTAGAGAGAGGGAGAAATTAGCTTTCAGAGCATCGGTGGTTTCTTTTCCAGAGAATACTTCCAATTAATATCCTAACTAGCACAAATAAGAGCACTGGTGTTTCTAAACCTCATACTAGAACCTTGGGAAACCAAAGTTTCTTGACTTCAGTTCAAACAATTTTAAATGTTCATGTAGGGGTTTCACAGATGTTGTTTATTTCTGTATAGCCGTCTCAAGAGTGAGCAGTGCCACTCTTTTTCTAGTTGTCTTGAGAACAGTATCATGTTTTTTAAAGGGTGGAGGGAGACTTTCATTGCTGCGATCACCACCCACTGAAGAATTGAACCAGTGAAAAATAAAATAACTGGGAGGCAGAGAGAGGGAGGAGGTGGTGGGGAGAGATGGTTTCTTAGCTCTTAACCGAATCAGGAGAGAAAAAGGGAAGAAAGCAGCTGGCTGGTAATTTATTACACCATCAGAAAAGAGAATTAAAACAAAAAAGAACTTGGCCGTGAGCAATGTAGCATTTCTCACCTACTCAATGATATAAGGCGCCCAGAACAAAAATAAGGTCTGGCAAAGAAGATAACATCACGTGGAAGCCTGCGGTGTTTTAGCTGTACTGGTGGGAGTTGACAGCAGGTGAACGGATTGTTTAGCATTAAACTAATTGATGCTAAATTAATTTCATATTTTACGCCTGATAGTGATGGTCATTCAAACCCTAGAAATATCCTAAGAATAATGTTCACCATATAATACAAACCTTTTTTTTTACAACTCTCATTTTTTACAAACCCTCTATTTTTATAGGTGCTAAATTGTCTAGGCTACCTCATTCCCTAGCAGGGCTGCATAACAGTTCTAACACTGTTTAGAGAAGGGGTAGTGGTAACAGCAACCAGTTCCTATCCCAAATGTTCCCAGCACGGTTTCAATCTAGAATTACAGTATAAATATTGATTACTGGAATTAGCGTAGTATTTGCTGGTGATGGAACTGTTTACTCTTTCCTGTATCCTCGAATGCTCTGAGCTTGCTAGTGTGGCTCCTCTACATGCATTTCTAGCAGAGATTTGTCAAGGAAGGAGGCGTCATAATCACCAATAAAACCTTTCATTGTATATTTAAATTATGGCAATTTGAGAGAAGGCTGGATATTTACCTGAGCAAATAGTGTGATTTCAGAATCAATTTTTGTGTAATTCTTGGTACATGGCACCTGGTATTGGGATCTAGTGATACAGCTTCACATAATATGCTGTATCATATGGATTCATATTAGTACTATCTTTTCATTTGAACAGAGATCAAGAACTTTTAACAATTCATCTTGGGATTCTCCCAATAAAACCATTTTTACTCTTGCAAAGTGCAGTAATTGCCACTGTTGGCTGAACAGTTGCATGCTGTTTCTAAACAAATGCAGATGTTTGCATGTTTACTGCCTGTTTTGTAAGTCTGGTGCAAGGTTATCCTCCACAAAAGAGAACTGTATGTCATTCAGCAGAGTATATATGTGTATGTTTGTTCTTAGTACTGAGAATATTTCAGTAGGGACCTCTGAGCCACACTGAGATTGAACCTGTGTTGTGTTCATCGTTGCACCAAGTACAACTGTAAAAGAAATTCATTGCCTCAAAGTAGACAAAAACTGAAAAGAGATACTTTTCTATCGCTCCTAACATCACACAGTGCTTGCTTTTAGGACCCAGATCTCCTCAGTCTCTTCCTACATCTCCCAGAGGCATAATTTTCCTTGTGGGCTTAATTAGAGCATCCCAAACTTTGGCCTTTCAGGTAGGCCCTTCTTTGTAGGAATTGGTAATCTCTGGGCTATGTTTATTATTACACTAAAACAATGTGGCTTTTCAGTACTTGGACTCCTTGGAACTCTCACTAGGACATATGTAGGATTCCATGATGACAAGCAGTTCCATTAAATATTATATGTATTGTTTTGAGAAAGTTTAGCTTCACAGAGAGTAACTTTGGAACATGTACATATATTATTTATTGACATTTGTGCCATGTTCACATTCAGGATAGCCTAATTCAACATCTGTTCCTGATTAAAGTGAGCATCTGGTATTTCACAGATAATTATGAGACATGAGCTTACTGTCCTCTAGGCCTACCAGACAAATTGGAACCAGTCTCTCTAAGTGGATGGTACGACCTGGTTCAGTGCTGGGTGCAATTCTGATCACAGCTGTTACGTGGGCTGTGTTCAGAATAGGGTTTATCTGTTATACCCTGTTTGCAAGCAGAAGTACCAGCAACTTCAGTGTTGTGTCCTGGAATCAGAAAGAAAAAGAAAGATGAAGATTTTTCCAACACAGAAGAACAAAATGGGAAAGATCTTGAAGGCTCTACTCCTGTTAAACTTTTTCCCTTGCTTACTCTGAAAATCTGAATTTGGAATCCTTCTTTTGCCCTGAAAAATAAGTTCATCATACAGCAAAGGAATGAATTCACCTCTAAAACAACTGCTTGGTGACCAGGATATGGGGAGAGAGTTTGTTCCCTGACTGAGTTTGTCCAGAGAGGTAAGTTGGCTCATAGAGAAAATGACCACAGGATGACAGTTAAGTACTGCAAGAAGCCCCAACTAATTTTATCTTCTCTTGTCCCAGAGCAAGGTGCATAACTCATTATTGTTCATTATGAATTGTAAAGATGAGCTTATTTTGGGTCAACAAATACAATACTCAATCTTTTCTTTGCGTTGGTACTCTGTTTAGCTCATGGCTACAGTTTTTAACTAGAGGAGACTATTTCTCTGATATTAAGCCTGAAAGGTCCCAGAAGAAAAGGACTGTGATCTTTGTTTCTTGTTTTCCTCTGTGACAATGTTTCCTAGAAATGCAAGCACAGAATAAGTAATCTAATGTACCTATGTCTGTTAGCAGCTCTGTTAGTTGCAGGATTTGATTTCTTTGTGCTCCAATTTATCTATGGATGTGCATGTGTATGGATGTATAAAAGCAGAAAAATCCTTTTTCTCCTGCCACTTGCTTTACATTCCTTCTTCAGGATCTATAAAACAATTGTAAGGCAACACAGTCAGAAGTACTGCAATACAATTGCAATGTATTGCAAATTCAAATTGCAGAGCCAAACCATGCTGGTCTGCTAAATGATCACTTGTACAGAATTCGCTTCTCTGATAGGTCAGTTGCATTTATGCACTGCCTTTGAAAAAGCGGTAAGGGTGGGAAAAATCAATTCTTAATCAGATAATTAAAAAGCATATCCCACCAGACTCCATCAAAACTCGTATAGCTATCCTTCAGAAGCAAATAGTATAAACATAGTCTCCATAGCTCTAACTCCTTCTATAAACATTTCAATCTTGAGAAGTTACGCTATTTTAATTTCAGTTCTGCTTCGTATTTGTTGCATTTGATTTACTCTGACACACCTGTTATCTGCATAACCATAGGGTTTTTTTCTCGCCAGGTATTATCAGCCGCCAGGAGGCAGAAGAGTTGTTGATGAATAAATCTGAAGGAACATTCCTGGTGCGAGTCAGTGAGAAAATCTGGGGCTATGCGTTATCTTATCGCCAGCAAAGTGGGTTCAAACACTTCCTGGTTGATGCTTCGGGGGATTTCTACAGCTTCTTGGGGGTAGATCCAAACCGACACGCAACACTGACAGATCTTATTGATTTTCACAAGGTAACACTTGCTAGGTGGAGATCAATAGCTGAGTGGAACGGATTAATAATTTAAAGAGGAGCCATGTAATTTGAAACCACACTGGAAAGCAGAAGTAAACATAGTGGGGAAAAGAATATACCTATATATTCTACAGTAAGCCTGGCTGTAACATTTATAGTTTGTGTCTTTTGTTGCAGTGAATCAGCAGGATTTTCCTCTTCTTTCAAATGCTTCAGCATGTATTTGTGTCCCCTTCTAAGCAGATTCTTACACAATGCATGCTGTCCTGGGCTAAAAATGGACTAATAAGGGCTGACAGAGCTAACGCTTTTTGAGCCTCATTGCTGTGCAAAATTGGATTGGAAGTACCACAGAAAGGTCTTTCAATAAAATTTCAGCATTTTTCGACCTTTGATATGAGAGCTGTAATGTGCAAAAGCAAAGGAGTGGAGCCCTGCAGTAAAGAAGGGAACATGGAGGGGTTCTCTTTTAGGGATGTGCTAAGCGTCCTTTCTTATTATCCAAAACAATCTTACAGGAGTAATTTACTACTTGTCTGTGACTTTAGATGGGTTCGAACTTGTGTTTCTTGTTGCCAGACTGTGACTAAACAGTAGCACTGTTTCTGATAGCGGAGGTTGTTTTCGTCATCTTGGATCTCTCCCCATCTTCATCAGTTTTAATTCTGCTTTTTTCTTAGCCACCCTTACAATTTCTCTTCATCCTCTCTTTTCTAGTTCCATTTCCTTTTTTATCCTTTTCTCACTCTTGTCTCAAACTAATTCTATTAATTTTTTTCCTCCTCCTTTTCTTCACAGCTTTTAATTTTTTCGTTATTCAGTCTCACAGACACTAAGCAGAGATTATTTTTCTTCTCATTTCCCTTCTCTTTTAAATCTTTCTTTTATTTCAGCTAGTGTGCAACATCTCTTCAGTCAAACCTGCACACTATTTTTTCCAGCTGTAATCCTTATGTTTCAATTGTTATTAGCAGTACAGTAGAAGCCAATTATTTTGGATTTTATTGGCTTAACAAAAAGAAGTTGAGTTTCTCAGAATTCATATTACATGAAGGAACAGAGATTATAATGTGATATCCTTCATAAAAGCATAGATGTTCACTTCCTAAATAGGATTTTTAAGTCCCCAAACAAACAAAAAAAAATCAAGGGCAGAAAATCCCAAACTCATTCAGGTTCACAGAAAACGATTAATTTGTTCTGAAAGTTAGATTTTGGTTGGCCTCCTCTCCCTCACCTTCTTTCTCCTATCTTAGCTACTGGCATGTGTGCACACAGAGGTGGCTTTATTTTAAGATCAAATAAAAAGTTAAGGCAAATGAGGCTTGCCATAGTGTCCTCTCACAGATCACTATGACATATTTCCACATAGGAGGATAGTAAGCGTCACATTTGACCAAAAAATACCTCCTCCCCTAATTTGATGAAATTCTCTCTCAATGGCCACCTTGGAAGCCAAACCCCCACACATCCTTCTTCCTCTCTCCCAGTTTTTATTGCTGAGCATGGCCTTCTGGTAACCAAGTATGCAATCATTATGTAAATGGTTGCTCTGCAGACGCACTTTCTCTTGTGGCTATTGCTGTATTGTTTGGAAAAGTTGCTCCTTCCTCAGGACTATTTTTGGCAAGAGTATACTTCCCCACCCCAAAAGTTGCATGGACTTCTCTTTCAGGGTCCTTTTCACTTTCAGTCAAAATGGGTAGGGCTGGCATAACTAATTTTTAAATTGCTTATATTTATTCATCTAAAACTGCTTCATATTGATTTAAAAAAGTTAAGAAGAGGTCACTCAAGCAGCTCAGCTGACAGATACCAGGGGTTGTTAACCATTAGCTGGAAGGACAACCTTCTTACAGAAGAGGGTGAGAGTGTGCATTTTCTCTTATTACTGTTTGCATTTAAATCCTGTGTGGAAAGTAGCTATAACATATCCAAGAAAATTGCTAAATCTTTGTATTTACTTCCTCATAACCTTCTCAAAAGCACTTAATTTGAGTAGTACCTTTCTGAACTTATTCTCAGTCTGATGTAGGGATTGGGAAGGAACCACAGCTGGCAGCCTGTGTGTGTTTTGAGGAAATCAGGCACCAAATTTCCATTGAATTTCAATAGAAACTAGATAAGTTTTGAAAATGTTAGGCCCATATAGAGATCCATAACTTGGATCTAAACTTTCAGATGAAGGATTGCTATTTTAGTCAATATAATTCTGGATTCTGGCTCATTTTGCTGCATCTATACATCTTAAACTTCTACAAAAATAAAAATGAACTACCATTACTCTAGAAATAAGTGCAAAGACCAAATTCTCTACTTTTCCAGTAAGTTTTTTTTTTATTCATCTTAGTAATCAATTACTGGAATATCAGACTTGGCATGTGGGTATTTAATTAAAGGGAATAGGTGCTATTTGTAAAGACTGTCTTTACCCTAGCAAGGTTAATATCGTTCACCTCTCTGTAATCAGTCAGAAAGCTGTTACTGTTGTGTGTGAGCGCTCAACATTGAGCTCTGGCTCAATCTGCCTGGGGGAGCTTCTCTCATCGCAATGACTATGGAAGTAGCATAATAGGACTGGCATGTGCCTGTTAAATTAACCCTTGAGAACATCTTTTATAGGCATCTGTAGCTGTTTTTCTTAAGTAGCGTAGCAACTTACAGGTAGTACAAATCACAGCCTCTTTTGTACACCAACTGTTTGATTTCACTGATACTATCACAAGTTACTACTGGTGTAAGTATGAGATAACCAAAGGATGAAGAAAATGAATAGTTGATAGGATCCCTTTGCTGGTCTGTACTTATTTTATCAAGTGTTTATTCATAATTGATTACCAATTACAGTGGAGTGATGGTCTTTATTGCTATCACTTGCTTTTCTTAGAAGACAGGAAAAGGCTTAGACATCTATGAATGATACTTTAATTGTTTTTTTCTTTCTAGGAAGAAATCATCACATCGTCAGGTGGGGAGCTACTACTGGAGCCATGTGGACAGCAGAAGAATCCACCAGACTACAGCCCTTTATTTGAATAACTGATCCAGGACTAACAGGAATGCATTCTGGATAGCTGTAGTAAGAGATAGCTACAGAAGTAAACACTGAAAAGTAGTTAACAAACTTCCAAAGCCACTGGTCTTGTGGCCAAAAAGTATCCTTACTAGAAGGCCCAAAATATTTCTATTTCACATCTGAATTATCATCATTATTCATATTGCTAACATTTTAAAGGTGAGAAATTACTGGCAAATTACAAATAAGGACTATTCCCAGAAATATCTCAAGGGGTTGTGGCCAATTGCACTGAATGCTAAATTCCTATCTTAATTTCCTTAATGTCTTGAGATTGAAATTGCAAAATGCAGCAAGAAGGGAACTATTCATAGAGTAGTGTATGAAGTACCAATATTGGTGAACAGATTCTTTTTTCCAAAGCAAGGATTGTCAGTTTCTGTTGACAATCTCATTACTCAGTGGTGCACTTTTGATAACAAGAGAAGCAGTCTTAAAATGTCCTTTTGCAGTTTGCGATTGCTTAAATGGTTAGGTGTAGCTGGAAACTTGCCATTGTGCTTTTGAATTCAGGCCTACAAAGTTCACCACAGCAGAGACAGAATAAGGTCATTCACATTGTATTTACAATTTCATGCAGTCCAACAGCCTTGAAAAGAATTTTACTCCTGTACAGGAGGTGGTCGGTTTATTCTAAACTAGTTACTTTAATGAAAGCAGTTTGATTTGCAGCAACAACAACTCCTCTCACTGGCCTTGTCATGTTTTCTGCTTTCTGATGTGCAAGACACGTGCTGGAGATTCCTTGCTTTACTTTGCTATAAGACAAGACGTTTTCCTTAGCTGAGCTATGAGTGAAGGTGGAGGTGGTATATTTATCCATAGAAAAAGTGCAACTAATTTCATTATCATCATGCTATTTCATGTTTAAAAAAAAGATGCATACAATGTGTTCTTGATCCGTTTGTTATCCGTACTAAACCCTATGAAAATAGACCTGTAGCCTAGATCTATGGAGTGGTTGCTTATTGTTTGGACTGTAAAAAAAAATAATAATCTCATCACAGTAGTTAATTTGCCCGTCTGAAATTTGTGTCTTAGCAGTCCTTGCACTCTGGGCTGTCACACTGTATAGATGTAGTCCTGCATCGTTTCACTGGTAAGCTAGATACTACTGAGGCAGCCAGTTCAGGAAACGGAGTGAAAGAGTTGCAGAACTGTTACTATTACCCTCCTGTGCTCCTTGCTCTATTCCCATGAATGGCCAGATAGAAACTGCTGGGTATAGAATTGTTCTTTTCAGCTCCAAACTTTCATTTTGCAGGGCAATATTTTACATAACAGGGTTGTGTCAGTTTTGTATGCAACTGATTTGTTTCAAGAGTGAAGCGGGATGTGAGGGAAGTAGTTGTGTTCCTATTGGTTAGTTTCATAGTCATGTCTTTAATAGGCAGTTTCTCAGTATTTTTTTAAAATGGGATGTATTTTTTGAGATGTAAAATGGACAAATCCGTATGTGTTACTGTACCTCCATGGTTATTTTTTTCCTGGGAATCTCTGAAAACACAAGAAAGGCACACTGAGTGTATTTCTATATGCTACTGCTTTGGGCAGTCTCTGATTTCCTACGTGTTTCTCTCCCAAATCCCAGTGTAGACTTCCCTCCTGAACCCCATGTAAATCCATCTCTTCTCAAGTCATTTCTCTTGACTCCCTGTTACCTTCTATACTTCATCTGACCTAGATGGTAAGCTCATCGAGGAGAAGAAACTTGTCTTGTCCAAGCTTATAAAGCACACTATACATTTAAGGTGCTACAATAATAATAAATACCTTTGGTAATAATAGCAATATTTTTTTCATAATTAATTCTACAGTTAACCCATATTAAAGTACAGATTTTTGCACACAAACTTCTTTGTTGTTCAGGAAGGTTTTCTTTTGTTAACGTAGCTTTTTGTGTGATTTAATCCATCAATGTTTGTGACCCATGAAAAGAAAATTCTAATGAACTTTCCATGGAGACTTAGTTGGACAGTTTCAGTATTAATCACTTGGGACACTGGCTCAGGAGGTTTTAAATAGTTCCTGTTAGCACCTCATAACAAAGCAAATCGAGACATGGCAAATAAGCAATGCTTATTAGCTGCAGCAGCTGTTCTTAGTGCACAGTGCTCAGGTAAGATAACAGCTGGGTTTTTCACAGCAAGTAGGCTTACAGAGGTAGGACATTCTTTAGCTATGTGCTGATACCTTGAGAAACAAAGTGACTTGGCAGCTAGATAAAAGGTCAAGATATCCAAATGGTCGTGGAATTTTGTTAAAGTGTGGCCCTCTGCAGGTCACCGGGGGCTGGATTCTCAAAATCAAAACTCCTCTGCAATTCTGAATATAGTAACACTTATGTAGGCCTCTAGTAGGATCTATAGTCTCCATTAAATGAGAAGCCTGGTATGTGTGATCCAGGATCAGAGTACATTTGGTACAGGTATATACAGACATTGAATACAGCTGCCAGAATGTGGAGCTCAGCACAGAGTAATTCGCTGTGCTTCAAATATGGACTCTGTAAAATAATCGCAGAGTATGTTGCTTTTGTCCAATAGAACATTCACTAAATGCAATCTACCTCCTCCAAAGAACCTCAGCATCTACCAGCTGCTTCCTCTGAGAAACTAGCTCTGCACTTGTTCCCACTATATAGGCATCTCAAGAACCACCTCAGCCTCAGGTTATTCATAGCTGCATGTGTTCCATCACAGAACAACTGGACCCCTACTTTAAAGGAGAATGGAAAGGGACCTTTTAGAGTTAAAAACGTAGGTATCCCTAGATTTACCTCTGAGGCCAGAGAGCAGCAGCTGGCTGATGGGACTGATGGTCTGAAGGTGGTACTGAGTAATTAAGGTGGTATTTAGACACCTACACATCTTTGCAGACTGATGTTTTGCCTTTATGAACTGGAAAAAAAAAGGAATAAAATGCCGCCTTCTCTTTGGAAAAGATGCTAGGCATGCTAGAAAAGAAGACATACAATTTAATTTCCAAAGTTTTCGGAAGATTACTCAACCCATTGTACACAATTTTGGGAATGTTTATAGTCAGAATATTGAAGAACTTGTTCCATAAGGAATTCATACTGAGAGACTGATAATAATACAGCTATTTATTTCTAGTGACACACTTCCTAGCAACTGCTTGCATTTTGTTTCACCGATAAGAAGGCTTGGAAATAATAGCTCTTTAGCTTATGTGTCCTCTTGTGATGTAATTAACATCACAACAGCATCATCATTTTCACTTTGGAGCACATTTCCTGCTTTTCATTTTCTAGATTTTTCTGCCTGTGTTCCATCCATTTCTCATTCTAGGTTTTACCTGGCTTTAAAATAAATCCCTTGTAAGTTTCCCTGCAAACGAAATTACTTGGAAAACTGCAATTTCATCTGAGAGTTTTATTATGCTAATAAATGTCAGAATTCTCAAGTAAAGGCATTGGTCTTTTTTTTTTTTTCATAGCCCCACAGAAATAATGAAAAATAGCCAGCCAATTCATAGAGTTATCAGGACAGAAAAACTCAACAATATATAACCAGAAGCAGCAGCAATAAAATACAGTGCAACTTAACTGAGGATGAATTTTGAAGGAAACAAAAGGAGATCATAGCAAGCAGAAATTAAGAAGAACAGAAGCTTTCCTTGGTAGAGATGTGCAGCTGCTGCCAATACACTTGAGGGTTGTGGGCGAGGTACAAGCATGGAGATGTTTTCTAAGCTAACAAATGCTTCTTGTTGCCTTCCAGAAAATAAGTGGACTGTGAATAGGTAACCAGTTAGTAGGAAGAATAGAAGAGAAAGCAGTGAATGAGTAAATATGGAAAATGAAGAAAATAAGAAAGGGGAAAATGTTCTTATCCCATTGTTTTGAAAACATTTTAGAATTTTACTACTCTGGGAGGAAGACTGGGAACTGCTACCTCTCTTTGGCTCTGCAAGTCTCCAAGATTTCAGCTTTGAGCTAAATCTACCTTGGAGCTAGACTTTATACTCTCAGTCTGTCAGAGTTGAGCTGGTCCATACTGCAGCCTTGGGTGCTGCATGTGCTTCACACTGTCTGCCTCTACATTTAGTGCTGTCTGAAGCTGTTCATCACTATATACAAAATCTTTTTAGTGCTGCAGTTTCATTGTCTGGAATGGCTAGCTTTATTCTATTACACAGTGACCTTCAAGTCTTGCTTTCTGATCTGTTTCTCTAGTGGTAGCTATTGTTGAGTTGTAAGAGGTACGTGTTATGGATTTTCATTACGAGATTTCCTGTCAATATTTCTTGTCAATGAGACCACTGGGAATACACTGAGAGACCTATTATGGTAATTCTGTTTCATAAGGAAAAATGCTACAGCAATCAGGAAAACTTTTAAACTTTTAAATGAAATGAATTTTTCTTCATATCTGTTTCACAGCAATAAAATAAGGCACACAGGGTCCCAAGCTTGTTTGCACGTATCTTTGAAAAAGCAGCTCTTGAGGATTTATTCTTTCTTCTTTCTGGATCCACAGATGCATCCATTCTTTCTAATTTTGTTTTCATCTGTTATTGTATATACACACATCTTCAATTTAGTGCTGCTCTCTTCTCTTAAAGAGAACAAAAAACGAGCAAAGAAATTGACAGCAATCATGGATGAGATTTTCAAGGCTACTCAAAGAATGCCAGTCTATTACTACTTATGATTACTGTAATGAAATAATTATGTAGTAGGAGTATTTACGTACTAGTTTTATAAAAGAATAATCCAGGGCAAGTATTAAGTACTAAATCCCTGTTGTGCTGAACAAGAAGATAGCTCCTGCCTCAAGAAAGAGGTATCTAAAAATTTTAGTTGTAACAGAGATTCTTTTCAGACTTGCTGAGTGGAAACTGTTTCCAAAGACCGGATTCAGAGTGAGAATTTCCACTAGATTTCAATGACTTTGAATCAAATTAATAAAACCTATTTCTTTGCTGCGGTGAGCCAAGATTAATACACTGACTACAGTAAAACAATTCAGTTTTGTATGAACTAGGGATCCACTTCTGCTGATTCTTCCCCTGAGTTCCCACAGACCTGAATATAGAGCATTAATGGAGTTACACCACATTTCGCTGCAGTCTAAATTCTTCTCTTTACATAATGCTACAACACAAACCTGGTCTCAGGTGAAATGTGGTAGTTCACAGTGGGAGAAATTTTTCTGTTCCTTTGTATGAACAAATTTGTTTGCATAATTTACAGGTTGGAGTTTATTTTTCAGTGATTTTCAAGGACTGACTTTCTTTTCTGGTTTTCTGTGCCTTTGCTTTAAGGTTCCTTTTTCCCCTTTCCCAAGAAGATATGGTTAGTGACCTCTGTGAAGTAATAATGTGTCCCTGGCTGGGCTATCACTTGCAGAATGAGGTGTTTGCACTTGACCAGATGTTTGATTTGTGTTTCCTGAGATGAATCTTCTGGATACATACTGCCTGATGATAATGATGCGTAATTGATTTTTATAGCTAATTTCTTGCCATGCAAGTGCTGTGTGAAACCTTCTCTTCAAATATTTGTTTACTGCTAGTGATTAGTCCTGTAGCTTGTATATTTACATTATGACCCGTAGCTAATGCAAATTTTCTACTAGGCTGGAGCCTTCAATGAGTTTGGTTTCTTCTCTCTTGGAATTTCTTCCACTAGTTTTAAATGAAGGTAACATCATTTTATGGTATCTTTATTAAGCATCAATAAATGATTTTTCTTATGGAGGAGAAATAACTTCAAAAGTGATTGGACATTTAGTTTGGTCCTAATTGTGTTTGTTTCATCTATGTGCAAAGAAAACACTTAGCATGTTAATGTCTCCTTTAAAGTTTAGCTGCCATTTCTCCCTTGTTCTCAGTTTTAATGAGAACTGTACGTGGGAGAAGGTCATACGCTCACGAGCAATGGAGAGAAAAGAGAGGAGGTAGGACTATCTTATTTCGTATAATTTTAGATATAACAGCAGGCAAAGTCTTGAATTAAGTATTTCCTGAGATGCAGTGTTTTTCCTGCTTAGCATTCAGAGGATCTAGGCTGAGACCTATCGTCACTACTTTTCCCTTACACAACAGCAACAGGAAGGTATTCATTCTCGATGTGAAAAGGGCCTAAATGGAGTTGAATGAGTAATAGTACAGTGCCCCAGGAATGGTACAGAAGTAGTGTAAGTCAAGAACATGGTAAAGACATATTTTGTATAAAGGTGTGTAGATCTAGGAGTGATTGCAAATTCTTGTTTGGTAGGGGGTAGTTCTTTTAATTATACGGTTGTCATTAATGGTCAATGCATGTGAAGACATGGCTAATCTTAATGCACTTCCTATTCCACAAATTCATAGAACATAGATTGCCTGAAAGGAAAATCAGAAATACTTGTCTTAGACAAGCGTTAATATGCATGATTGTATGATATTTGGGGCAGAGAATTTTAAAATGTATTATGCATCACTGTCAGGATATGAGAACGTAGAAGGTAAACACTGCTTACCACGTAAAGCATAATGAACTTCTCAATGTAATTTTTATAGCACTTAAAAAGTCAACGAAGAACAAAACTATACCTGGTTATACTCCTCTCCTGTAGGAAATGCTGTCAATGTTATAAACAAGAAAACGTCTTCTCATCTAGGAGTTTAAGCTTAATAATGGACTTAAATAGTACAGCAAATCATTTCAGAGCTGGACACTGAACACCGCTCTCCAATTACTAAGATAGCCTGTTGCACTTATATTTGTCCTTGGTTCTCAAACTTGTCTTGCTTGTGATAGTGTGATGCTAATGAGAAATATGGTTTTAGTAAGTCACTCAAATCCAACTTTATGGAATATGTGTTAAGGTATACGATTCATTATAATTTTTACCATTAACACTTTCTCTCAGGGAATCCCCGAAAAAAAAAAAATTTCTAAGAGTGATGACTAAATGCATACAGTTCTGGTCTGACTGCTAGACAGTATTTTGTTACCTTTTATGTGCTGTACTCACAGCACGCTGGTTCATTCATTTTGAATTTCAGTATGCTACGTGCTACATTGGAACCTATCTACGTTTTTTAACAACAAAACAGTAAAGAGCTGTGTATGTGAGCAAGCTGTCCTATGGGACGAAAATGTTCACCCAATACCAATGCTGAGCGCCCACAACATCCACTGGAGTTCATGTAGCAATCCTTAGTTGATAAATATGAGAATTATTTATAAGGATTGCCCACCAGAATCACTTTTCACTTCCCCCAGAAAGAAATTGAGCTACTCTAAAATCTTCCATTGATACTTTTTAATGGAAAAACATTCCGTTTTCAAAATGCACAGCTTCATGAAATTGTTTCAGTTCTTTAGAGTAAAAAAGATTAAAACTATCTAAAGGCATTTTTAATTGCAGAAAATATGAGAAATAGGTAAAAATTTAACACAAAAAAAGTTTCTTTTTTTATTCAGTCCTAAAAGAAAATGTGCTGCATTAGGCTCCAAAGTCAATACAGATATTCAATGTTTTTGACATTTCATTAGGTATCCATTCTCTCCCTTAATGCTAGTTTCCTTTTAAGAGAGAATGGAAATACCCAGGGAACAGTTATTCAAAATGTCAAGCCCATTAAATATCTGATTTGACAACTGATATAAATTTATGAAGGTTTAAATAAGACCCCAGATAATGTTTTCTCCAGACAAAAACAAGCTACCAAGATGGGTGAGTTCAGAAAAAAGAACTGATATGTATTGTTCACAGTTTTGAATGTTTTGTGTTACGTGCTTGGATCCTTACACTATGATTTCCATTTATACACAACAAAAAAAACCTGTGAGTGCTGAAAATTAATTAATTTAAATGGAATAATAAATAACATAATGGAAATTAAATCTGCTATTCCAGTTTCTCTGAAAAAGGCTAATTCTATCAGCCCTATGGTTATGTGAAAGACTGTGCCTATTCATGAACTTCTGCAGGAAAAAGGATCTAATTTTCCAGGTTGTCATTGTGACTAGTCACAACAGAAATCTCCTGGATGAAAGTGTCTGATTAAGAAATACAACTACATGTATTTGACTACACATTCAGATACCAAACAAAACATTTGCAATGAACCAGTTGCATGCAAATGAGAAACATTCTACAGAATTGCCATTGTCATGTAGCAAAAATGAATAGCTTGGACTCCAGTTCCCTTAACCTGCACTAGAAACGTTGACTTCATTCAGTTCCAGGTCAGTGTGATATCAATTCCTCTGTCAAAGATCACTGGTTATATGAGGAGATGCGCGGTCAGGAGAGAGCATGAAAACTTTCGAAACCTTGAAATATTTCCATGATAGGAAAAAAAATATCACCTTAGATAAGAGTCAGTTTGCAAAGAAATGAAAGGAGGCTTTGTGAAACTTGCAGACATTTTTTTCCTTTTGGTGAGTAGACTTTTAGACAATTTGTTGAAGTCAATGAGAGGTAAGAGGGGAACAAGGATTTCACAGCCGGGTCATTTTTTATTCATTCTATTCTATGGCACTGCCCATACGGTCGTGAAGTGCTAACCCGTATGTTCTCGGAAGTTGTTCAAAATCCAATGAACTAAAAATATTCTGTCTGCCAAGGAGACAGTCAAGGTGATTTGAAAAGGCTTGGACGCTTTTACTTTGGGCCACAGTCTCCAGATAAATTAAGAGGCATCACGGCTTTTTTTTTTTTCCTCTCCTCCTCCCCCAGACCTATTAATAATGAACCAAATTCACAACAGCCAAGGAGAAACCTGCCTCCTGGCTAATATTCTGTTTGTAATACTGTGTCTGCACCTGCCCAGGGTGCTAAAATTCATTTCAAGTTACACTTTAGTAATTGATGATCACTTGCCATATCCCTTTATAAAGCTTTTTTATCAATGTCTTTGGTGGTTCATTTTGTATCAGCAGCAAATCAATGAAATTTTAATGGAACAGAGTGCTCTACTTGAGACTGAATTAATGTTGCTTTACCTGTTTCAATATCGAGTGAAGTTTTCGAAGTCTAGAAGGATAATAGTTTTTCAGATTTTTTTCT
This sequence comes from Himantopus leucocephalus, assembly GCA_003993805.1. Classification (NCBI taxonomy): domain Eukaryota; kingdom Metazoa; phylum Chordata; class Aves; order Charadriiformes; family Recurvirostridae; genus Himantopus; species Himantopus leucocephalus. Next base: position 4,006,453 of record RSEF01000006.1, read on the forward strand.
TTGATAACTTTGTTTCTGCACAATGGTGGCATCCTTGTGATCAGCTGTAATAAAAGTTTAAATGTGTTAATGAACTTAGTTTAACATTAGCAGTGTGCTGTGAGAGGCAATGGAAAAATGAGGGGTTTGAAGCTGACGGCTGGATCCTTATCGATGTAAATGCCAGGGAGCTGTCGCAGGGAACACGTTAACTCCTAGAATACTAGCTGGGGAGTCAGGGAGGATCTGAAATGGTTTAAAAACCTCCAAGGTAACACATTAATTAACCACGCACAGGGAAGCACAACATGGTCATGAATTGAGTTCCCACCTTTAGAAGTGCAGGAGGAGCCGCTGGTGGTGTCAGAATCACCCCACAGCCACGACACCCACCTCAGCAGTAACCCCACAGCCACGGCACCCACCTCAGCAGTAACCCCACAGCCACGACACCCACCTCAGCAGTAATCCCCACAGCCACGGCACCCACCTCAGAACGGCCGGTGACGGACAAGGGCCCAGCCTGCCAACCTGGCACGCAGCGAGCGCTGGGGCTTTCAGCGAAGAAATCCCGCCAGCCCATCCCTAGTCCCAGATTAAGAAACTTAAAGATCTTGAGAAGNCAGCCTGCCAACCTGGCACGCAGCGAGCGCTGGGGCTTTCAGCGCAGAAATCCCGCCAGCCCACCCCTAGTCCCAGATTAAGAAACTTAAAGGTCTTGAGAAGCTCTAANTTTTTGACAACAATTAGGTTTCAGGTGCTAAACCTTCCCCAGGTGTGCTGAGAGGCCCCACCCCACCGTCGCGCGGCTGCCGCCTCCCTCAGCGAGCGGGGCGGGCGGCGACGGCCTGTTGCAAAATGCCACTGGGTTTTTGGCCTTTCCAAAATGAGACAGTTGGCCTTTAGGCTTGGCATCTGGCGATTTTTAGCCATTCTAAAAGCAGGAATAAACCCAAACTTTTTTTGGAGGTGGGAGGAAAAATTGAGACAAGTATCAAATGAACAATGCTTCTTGTTTTGTGTGAGGTAAAATTCATTGGATTCGTCTAAATTCACCTGAACTGATCTGGGTTCGTCGCCTGGCTTTGCTTTTTGTCACCAGTTTTGACAGACTTCGCTCTTTTATTTATTTTTTTTCCCCCCCTCCTGCTGCTCCCCTGGCCTGTGTCTGGAGGAACGTGCCCCGGCTGTGCCCTGTCGCCGCGGGGGCTGTGGGCTGAGAGGTGCGGTGGGGGACACTGCTGGGGCGGCTGCAGCGGCTGCGGAGGAGGCCGCGGGATGGAGCTGGCGTGGCATAGTTTGCTCATCGGTGCTCCAAAGTGACGGCACGGAGGTTGAGGGCTTAAGCTTGCAGCTTTACTGGAGGAAACCTTGAATAGCAGTTTGCATCTGCCAAAAGCCTCCTGTTTACTGAGTCCTGTCTGAACCAGGGCCCAGAATGCAGGCCTGATAAAAACTTCTTCCATGGGTTGATTCCTCTCTGGCTGAACATAGCAGATTGGCAGATCAATCAATTACAGATTGACAAGATAAAACTGGCAGTCGGAAATATATGGGAGAATACCAAACTAGCCTGGTCTAAGGACTCTTCATCTGCCGAAGAGGGCTTACTTTGTTGTGCTACTGCTGGCTGGAGAATAGAAATTGGAAGACCATAAGGAAGGAAGCTGCCATGTTGCCTCCAAAGACAATGGGAAGGAGCCTTTTTGTCCAGTAATATTCACCTGATGGAGGTGGACCAGTAGGTATGATGTGTTTTTGTTGTTGTTTGGCTTAGCTTCTGAGAATTGCCAGGATAACAGTGCTGGAATGCAGGAAAGATACTGGCTGGTTTTTGAACCAGGAAAACTCCCAGTGATTGCTAAGGAGGTTAGTGTTCAGTGGCCCAATTTTTTAACCAAGTCCAAAGGTCAAGTCTGATCTAGAAAGAATATAAAGGAAAAAAATTGCCGAACATGTTTGTATCTCTCTGAATCACTAAAAGAAAAGCAAATATTAGTTCAGTATCGGGGATATTTACAAAAAAGTAAATTGTTTTCTAATATTTCCAATGGGTGTCAGATCAAGCCTCAAATGCAAAAGAAAAATCTGCCTTCTCACCTTCTCAGTCACAGCTGGAACACACATTATAAGGGCAGCTTGTGTTTCCCTTAATGGAACTGTTTCTGTTCAATGAAATAAAGTGTATCAGTCTCTCAAATTGTAAATTGAAATCTTGCCACTAACACCTTTCTCTATACAGCACTAAACACACAATTTCAGATACAGGAGAGGGAAAAGTGTCTGAAGACTTAGAAATGGCTAAATAAGAAATGTCTAGAATCGTTGTGATAGAGGAAGTAGAGCGGCAAACAGTTGTGTTCTGGTTGACTTGACGTGCTTTGATACAGTCTATAAACTTTCCAAAACTGGGACTATTGAATACATACTGAAATAATGCTCAGTAATGTAATGCAATAAAGCTTTTGCATAATAAGGAATGTTGCAAATAGCTACCAAGGATAGAGTGATGCCTGGTTTTCACAACGAAATTACTCTGTTTTGATTCCTAAAGTAATCTCAATAAGCATCCTTTCACTACAGAAGAATAAACTAGAGAACATCTAAATGAAGGTAACATTTTCTTAAAGAGTTCAGATTAAATGTTTATGCTTATTTAATATTTTGTGGGTATTTTCCATGGTAATTTAATTATCAACAAACCAAGGAGCCCAACAGAGAAAATAAAATGTAGACATAGGAGATTGTAATTTTAGTTGGTTAGGAGCAGCAGGAGAAAGACGAAGAATCTCCTGCCCTCATTCTGCACAGCACAACACTGGTTAAAGAGCTACTTTATGACATGAAAGAAAGGAAGCTGCTTTTAACTCAGAATGAAAGAATTGTAGAATCATAGAATAATTTGAGGTTTTAGGGTCTTTGGAAGTCATGTTTGTACTAAAATTTTAGGATGGCTTCCCCTGGACTTCTGTGGAGTTTGCTCAGTTTTCTTTAATCTTTCAGCATCTGGGATTTTTTTTGTTTTTCCTTCCTTGTCACCACACCCTCTGGAGGACCATAGTTGACTAATTTATTGGTCCAACCAATAAGTTTTTAGACCTGTCCTTGTATTGTTACAAATTTCTTTCAGCTTGCCGTTCCTGGAGCTTATCTTGCAGTAAAGTTTTTGCCATACACTTTTTCTTTTTTTAAAAAAAATCTTAGATTACAGAACAGATGCTGGAATTCATTGTGTGTGAATATGGGCAGAAGTTCTACTGAAAGAGGCTGAAAAGTATTTTACAGAAGCCAGCTAGGAATTCCTGTCCATGTTTCATTTTTACAGTGTTAAACGTCTTAATACATGTGTAATAGAGTTATAGAGGTGTTTTTTTGTTGTTTGTTTGTTTGTTTAAAACACTATTTGATGGGATACCAGGGGATTTGTTGAAAGCTTCATTTTAGCCTAGACAGCTAGAGTTTCTTCTTTAAGCTTGATATTTTACAGTGACCGCAGTTGTTGCATGTCTGATAAAACACTGTTGCTATGAGTTCTGTAACAGATACAGATATGACTGAGAAAGTGTCTGGGGTGTTGGGAGGTATATAAGGAAAAAAAAAAAGCAGCCCATTTCTAACCAAAGACTGCAAGGAAACAATTTGTCAGTATTGACAGCAGGAAAATGAATAAATATTGCAATAGATATATGTCTACCCAATGAATTTATATTAGCATCTAAGTAATGTCCTGTCTCAGGAAGGCTAGTAGACCAGTGTTATTAACTTCCTTGACCGAGATCTTTCCTTTCAGGCAGTGAATTTGTGGTGTGAAATCAACATCTTGTTTATTGTTTTTCTTGTATTCTTTTACTTCCTAAAGGAGTATGCATATTATCGTATTATACTATGTTTTAAAAAAATAAATAGAAAAGCTCTTAGTTGCATGTCCAGAGCTAGGCTCCAAAGTTCACATTTTGGCACTGCAATAGAAGTGGCCATACTGAAAAGTCTCAGATATTCTACATAACTTTGTATGTACAATGTATGTTGATCATATTGGAAAAATTATGATTCAATATAGATGCAAAATAATAAATTTGGAGCCTCTGTTGGGATGCAGAAAGTTCTGATAGTTCTTGTCAATCTAATTAGACACAGGTTATGAGAGTCCCTTGTCAGTAGTAATTACAAGGCTATAAAAGGAGCCAATGGATCATGTTTTCTAGGAAAATAAACTGCTAATTGTCAGCCTACGAACTGTTTCAGTGTTTCTACTTGATTCTTTTTGTTGCTCAGTTTTCCAGGACCAGGATCTTCTGCTTCTTTTCAGAGGTACAGATTTCTTCCCATTCTTGATTCCTCCCTCCTGCCTTTTTTTTTTTTTTTCCTTCCAGTCTAGTGTTTGCTGTAAGTTGTAGTCACTTGAGTGCACCGTTAAAGTGTGCTTGAAGCATTCATTTGGCAACCATGCTAGAATAGTTATTGTAGAAAAAGTAGAGAAGGAAAATTCGGATAAACAATTCAGTTAAACAAAGGAAAACAATTTCAGGAAAACTGAATTCATTCTGGTTTTATATGTAACAATACTCGAACTCTTTCGAGGTTTAAGAGAAGCTCAGTGTCTCCACTTCCAGTCTCCCCTTAGGCTCTCCTAAGTTCCTGATTCTTACTAGTTTTGAACTGAGTGCTAAAAGTGTGCTTTGTTAGTGCCTGCCTGATCCAAAACTCCTGGAAATCAATGCGAGTCTGCTTTTATCTTCACTTTCCAACTTGTTAACAGTCTGATATAAGAAGATATGTAAAGAACGGGAAGTCTCAAAAGAAGACCTTTCTAGGAATAAATCTGGTGGACCCCAAAGACCTGAATTCCATGAAACAATTTCAGATGAGTGTCTGAACTCTTCTGTTTCATATGAAAACATCTGAACTTTTTGAGAACAGCCAATCTCTAATGAAAATGTCCTTATGTATTTTTCAATCTAGCTTGCTATTTTGGATGATAAGTCCTTTAATAACTCTTCAGAATACATCAAAATGTCATGCTGTGCAGAACGCCTACTTTTTTCCCTCTGGATCCTAGCTTAAAAATGAATGCTGTACAGTGGGAGATCATTTTGGATTACAGAACAACTCTTCAAAATGTCAGTGGTAAATAGTTAGCAAATCCCTCATTATCAATAAAATGGCACTGATATTCAGTAAAAAGTCATTTGTAATACTTTCAAATCTATATCCTCACAAACCTTTTATCTTGTAGCAATCCCACCAGCACCCAGCAAAATACAGTTTAATGCAAGAGGGATCTTTGGCTTTTTGGTATGCTTAATGAACTTGACTAAAGGTTTTAGAAACTCCTGCTGGACAAAGGACTTTGATTTTACTAGTGTTTTAAATGAAACCATTTAAAGATGTTTTTAATTCCCCATCTTTCATCATCGTAATAGATATAAAATCCTTTAGTATGTGTTCAGATACGATTCATTTTCTGAATAAGAGTCTATTATTGTTTATGAAACTTCTTTGCTCTGAATACTAGCTTGAATGTCACTAAATTAATCTTGTTGAGGGTTTTGGTCTCTGACTTGTGTTTAGTTACCTTATTCATTTACACATATTCCTTAAAAGCTCTCCATCTTGTGTGAAGTGAAAAAAACACCTCTCTAGTGTTATTTGTGTGGAAATTGTAACTCAATAAGCCTAAAACTAGTATTTCTTCGATGTAGGTCAACTGTAAAATTCCCATTGACCTCATTGGCAGAGGAGTTGAGAGAGCATATGAGAAGCAGAGAAAGAAAACAAGTCAGTGGAAAAAATACTATGAAAATTTTATATCTTCAGAGAAAATGTGGTGATGTTCAAGACAAAAAGTGTGAGCATAGTGATAGGCATTATTTTTGGATTGAAAAGCTCAAGCTTGTTTAACTGTAGTGCTGGGCTTTCAGCACCATGTTACTGTACAGTTCAACTTGGTTCTGCAAATTTTAAGACTGGGAGGATGAATTTGACTCTATGCTTTTGACTTACCTGCTGAGGTTTCTGACTGGCAATTAGGTTGCTGTTTACTGGGAATCCCATTAATGTAAGACAGCTCATCTTACATTAACTTCTATAAGTCATCAGCATGAACTGAGCTGTCTTTGAATAAATGACTCGCAAGGGCAAGTCTAGGTATTTGGTTGCAAGCTGAGAGCTATTCAATCGTATGTGAAGTATTAGGACAGCTCATAAAATATAACTTGTAACCAAATAAGTTTAGCAGGAGATGTGGATCTGTAAAATTTTAGCCAAAAGAATAACAATGAAAATGATCATGTAAAATGCATCTGCTACACCTTAGATATTGTTGCTTACAAGTAAACATTCTTTCAGTAACATGCAGTACTAGGTCTTCAAATAGAGATGTTTTTGAAAGGAAAAACATCTCAAATTTTTGAATCAGAATTGGCTAGATTTAACTTCCAGAAATGATCCAGTCTGAGTAAAACAGTGCCACAAATGTGTGTCAAAGTCATTCTGAAAGATCAAACCATTTTAAAATCAGATTCATGCATAGTAGCTGACTTTCAAACATATATGTTTCTTTTTTATAACATACTACTCACATGCTCATGACAAAAGCTTGTAGACCTCTGGTTGACTTCAGGAAAGCCTGGACTGCCTGCATAGCTTTTCTTTGTCAAACTTGTGGTTCCTGAAAGTATTTTATGATTCTTTCTCCAGCTTCTTTTTCCTTCTAAACTGCCAATGGTGGTTGATAATTGAGCAGTCAGCAATGTTGACAGTTAGTGGATTGCATAGTTGAATCTCAAAGCTCTTCTTGCTAGGAGTACGGATTAGGCTACTGCAGTGGTATGCCTCATTTAACACTTGAGCAGAGCTGAAAACAGCTAGGGCTGAACTTGAATAACTCCATCCAAAAGGGAGAGAGAGCATGCAAGGTCCAGAGGATAATCTCGACACACTTTAGGATGTAGAAAGCAGAGCTTTAAGATGTAAAAATGGGACTCTCAGGTTTGGTGATCATCATAACAGCCCCTCTAAGGTAAAAGCAAGTAAATGCACATCAAGTTGTTTCCATGGTCTATGCCTTGGGTATAATGAATCTGAAGAACGTAATCCTCACCTTCAGTTCATCCCCTACATGGGGATTTAGATTATTTTCTCCCCTTGGTATTGTCCAGTCCTCTTGTCCTACCTGAGAAAAATTCAGCCCTATTCAGAAGACCGGCATGCAGCCAACATGAGTCTTTAGTAGTGTTTTGAAGCTCCCGAGCGGCTGTGCAGGGGGAGTTGGTATACTGGGAAAACTGTAATGGTGCTGTGCAGTGAAAACTGTGTTTCCACAATCTGTAGAACAAGACAGTTGGACGTAGGCTGGAGACAGAATTGAAAAGATCATTTGCTACATGATGGGCCACATTGCTGTGAAGGTCCACCACAGCAATAAGTTAATGATGGAACAACTTCAAGCCAAACACTAAATACTTTAATACAAAATGTTTGCTTTGCTAAGAGGGTTTTTTTAATGTTACACAATGCGTACATCGAGTTTGTGAAAAGATATGTACTGCCCAAGGAATAGAAGGGTAATTAAAACCTCGTTAAAACTGATTTAAAGAGAAGGGCTTTGAAAGACTGACTCTCTCAGAAGTTCAGCTTATCTAACTTCTTTCCTTTTGAGCCTAGTGTACAGAATCTGAAAATGAGAATATAGTCTAAATAGTCTTATTCACACAGATATGAGTGAATTCTTTTGCTTTGCATATTCCTGCTGCAAGCAGAAGTCAATGTATTCCTCCTGTGCTCGGAGATCTGAAGTCAGTGAGCACAGTGCTGAGTCAAACTAATAAACCCCAAACTGAGCGAGTATATATTGACTCAGCTCTGACACTGTGCAAATCGTTAAGCCTACCTCATAATTTTTGGTGCTCAACTTGATGATCATCTATCACTTGTAATACTGCAGTTGGGAAAGTCCTGATGGGCCAAAGCTGAAGAAGGAAGAAAGGGGAAAGAGGTCTTGCTAGAGTTGTTCCACTTTACTTTCTCTTCCTTTTTTTAAAGTGCATCAACACGCTACTTGATTTTGTTCAACTTGTATAATTCAACAGTAATAATTATTCTCAGCTCTCTGTTACCATATTTCTTGTAAACTTTAGCCTTCTTCTAAAAAACATTTTTGTGTATGATACTATTTATTCAAATGTTCAAGAGGTTTAGTCGCTAGGACAAGCCTGCTGAATTGGAATTGTCCTGTTCACACAATCCCAGTACTTTGGCAAGTTGCCACATCTTTTAATGCAGTATTTTACTGAACTGGGCTGCCAGATCAATTTTTTTCCATTTGTTCTTGGTATAGTAGGAGATCTTTGAGTGACTGTAGCATCCCCTTGTAGCTGTCTTAGTTTTGTAAAATAGCTATATCTTGGAATATCGCCTTTCTTCTTATAAGATAGGGAACCCCCTGCTGCAATATTCTGCCAAGGTTTGACAAGGGTGCATAACATCATAAATATATAATGAGAGTAGTTTTGACAGGCATGGAGTCAAGTAGGTTGCATTCTGATTTTTGTCTGGACATTCACAATTAAGCCCTTCTTCGGGTTTGGCAGCCACAGCCAACTTAAAATGTTTCAGATCACACTAAAATTGGAAGAGGCATAAAATCTTGCTTAGCTAGTGTGTCACTGTCACTGCAGAAGGCCTGAGTACTGAAATGTCAGTGAATTCACTTTCTCATCACTCTTCTACTTGGGAGACAAGCAGACAGCACACTTTTAAAATAAATATTTTAATATATTTGGTACTTTGGCTTGCATGTGGTATTCTGTCTTTGAAATTAAAACCAGAGAACAAGACAAAAATTGACTTGTTTTGTAGAAACAGTAGCCGTTTATGAACTAGGATGATTATATGGTCTTCCAAGAAATACAATAGACAGGGCTCATTATCTTGGCAGACAGTACTCCGCAGTTCATGTATTTGTATCTCAGTGTATATTTCAAGCACAGTCTTGGTTGGGAACATACTACAGCCTAACTTTTCAAATGTGGTGAGTGGTTTTGCATTGTCTTGTTTTGTTCACTAGAGACATTTTGTAAGGTTTTATATTTGCTAGTGCTTTGCAGAACAAATCCTTTCAAAGGAACTCAGGCGAAAAATTGAGGCATCCAAAATCATTAGTCATTTTTGAACAATCTTTCTTTCCTTGTTATTTGATCAAATGTTTCTCAACAGTTCTTGATTAGAGCTTCTAAGGGAAATTAAGGGTCCAGAATACGGTTATCAACAAGAATGCTCAACTGATAGTCTCCATTTTAATGGATACTTTTTACGTATGTTAAATATAGTACACAGATGCAATGCCAGCCTAATCAAGAGAGAGAGTCTAGCTCCTGTCTGGCCCACCACCATCTTTTTGAGAAGTTATGGAGAAGCATTGCCAAAACTGTAAATGCTGCTCTTGATCCAATGATGTGTAGAGAAGAGGCTGTTTGTGCAGGAACGTAAATGTATTTGCCTACAAAGGAGAGGAATGCCCTTTTGGCTGACTCACCCTCAGGTGGTTGTGGAGCAATTGGAGGATAACAGCTGCTAGAGCCCTGATACTCAGGTGAGAGGGATGGTGAATGCCATTTTGCCCCACCAGTCCACTGGTATCTCCACTGGCTAATGCAAATTTAGGACCTGTAGTCATTCTCTCTCTCTCCTTTGATGGGAATGCATAGGAAACTTCAGCACAAGGTAAAAAGCTTCACAGACTGGAAGGAAGTGGAAAGAAAATCAATCCCTGCTAGCAAGTCCCTAGGCAGTAATTCATCTAGGAGTCAGGCTAAAGTTCTTGTCCCTTTTTCATGATTTGTTGCTACTGCTTCTTCTCCATTATTGCTGCAAAGAGTTGTCCTTTCAACTGTGTAAGCTTTCAAGGTCTCCAGGTAAGTGTTACTAGGAAAACTATTTCTTTTTTTCATGAAGACTATGATGGACTAAAAATATAATTTTTCTTTTGGTATCTCAAATTAATTTAAGTATTTAAAAGTTTCATTAAAAATGTGAAAGAGGGAACATTACCCAGAGTTTCACAATTGTGATGACCATTGAAAATAATCAACTTGATGAAGACCTCTGACAGCTCGCTTAAAACAAGAACTTGAATTTCAGTCTCCTACATCAGGTTGCTGCTTTAATAATTAGCAGGATTTTTACTGTCTTATATAAAAGCTTTTTCTGTCTTTCTCCCTTCCTTTTCTTTCCTTCTGTACGCAGGTAAACTGAATTTGTCTAATATCTTGCTAATGTACCTTGTAGCCTTCTGGCTATGCTATCAACACTGGATGAAGACATAAGAAATATCTTTGTTGTTTGCGTGGGGGTGTGTGTGTGTATTTGGTTTTGGTGTGTTCTCCTGACTTACTTTCTCCCACAACTTGAGCAAGAGAATAGTAACTGAGAAAAGCTGGGTTAATCAAGGGAGCAATTGGAGGATGATTGGCAGTGGAGGGTGACGAAAGTGATTCGTCATGTGATCAGGAGAAGGCAGGTATATATGTTTGTATGCTTATTTGCATATCTTAAGCGAATACTTGCAGAGACAGTAAGATTGCTAAGCAGTCCTAAATTTTGGGATTATATTTGTAATACACCACAGCACTGCCAAGGCTAAATTACAGGCATAATGGCTTGAATAGCATAGTGTTATTAACCACATTTACTAATTAAGAAAACTGCACTGTTCCCCCCAAATACAAGTAGAGAGAAATTATACAGTGTTGATGTTTCCATGAGAAATCAATATTAAAAACTGTTTTTTTCCTCATAATACAAGTAGTTAAATAGGGAAAAACCAGCATCAGCACTAGATTCCGTGGGTTTCAGATATATGATAGCAATGGACATTGTGAACCGGGGTTTAAAAAAGAACATGTCTACTGTGAATAGTTTGTATCTGTTTTTGAAGATTCACCTACAAAACACCAGGCAGATTTAAACTGTGCATTTTGAATAGCAGCAAATGGCTTAGCTGTTACTCAAACTCTTCCAATGACTTAAAAATAAGATTAAAAAAAGCAAGCAAATAAGCTTCTTATGGTCAAAATTCCTATTCAGGAGCAGCATATGCGTTAACCGGTCAAAGATTACTATTACCTCTCATTTTCACTGTAAAGCTGCATGAATGTGCACAGTGTTCACAGTTTAAATGTGCAAAAGAGTGTAGTCTGTATGCAGAACAGGTCATGATCAATACAATTGAAGCACTTCATGAACTATCTGGGCTTTCAGTTTTGTTAGGATGAACTGCTTGACATGTTGACTGAGAAACTCCAAATACCAGTATTGTACAATATTTTTCAGTATTTAGTTTTGTGTCTTTTAATGAAAGAATGCATACAAATCATAGAAAAGTAACATTAGAAAGAGATCTTTTTATCTGGTTCATCTCCTTTCAGTGAGATAGGATTAATAACAGATGTTTTGTCCTTCATTGTCTAAGCAGTGACAGAACTTCACTGGCCACTCTAATGATAAACACAGGAACACTCTGAATTAGAAAATTTCTTCCAATATCTATCTGAAATCTCTGCTGCAACCAAAGTTTGTTTCTCTTTTTCCTTCTCCCAATGAGACTGGAGAACAATTTATCACTATAGCATTTTTACCAACCTTCACATTAGAGAACTGTTGTCATGTTACATATAAGATTTCTCTTCTCTATAACCCTGCTGAATTCCTGCAGCTTTTCCTTTTAGGTCACATTTTTAAAACCTGTTATTACTCTTAATGTTCTCTTCAGGACTCAGTAATTTGCTTTTGTCTGCCTCAAGCAGACTGGCCAAACTACAGCCAGTGTTCTAGCTGAGCTCTCACCAGGATGACAAAAAACAGAGCAATTTGCTCCATTTCAGATTTACAATATTCCTGTTTGTACAGTTCAGAATAAGTGCCCTGTATGGCTGACCGTTATTCAGGTTTAATCTTAACAACAGAGTCTTTCCTGACATAATCTGATTGTTTGTTTCCCTTCTTTGTGTTTATGTTCTTTATTTTCCCTTCCTATGGACAATTCTTTGCACTGGTCCTAACTGAATTAATTATACTGACTTTAAACCATTTTTCTGACTTACTGGCATAATTTCAAATTTTGATCTTCTCATCCAAAATGCTTGTAAATTCCCCCAGTAAGATGCCACATGTGAATTTTGTGTGTTTATTTCATTACTTAATTTACAGATATTATGGCTTGAATAGCTTTAAAAAGTAACAAAAATCTCAGGACTGACCTCTGAAAGACCTCACTTAAAGTCTCTTAGTCTGATAATGAGTTATAAACTGTTAGTTTTTGACATTACAACAAAATGGAAATATTTGCAGAATGGCAAGCAAAATAATAATCTCACAGCGTCACATACCTCACTAAAGCTGAGGCGTAGCACATCTATTGCTTAGCCGTGTTCCTGAAGCTAGCTAGAACGAAATTCATTTGCTCTAGTAAGATGTTTTTGATAAGACTATGCATCATGGAGGGGGGTATTTTATTTACTTACCACTATTCTCAGAAAGCTTAGCGACTCTTCCAGAATCTTCCTGGGTATCAGATAAGGCTGGGTGATCTGTGATTCTCAGGTACCCCTTTATCTTTTAAAAATATATATTATTTTCCCCTTCTGCTTTTGCAATCTCAGTCATACTTTTCCCTAAAAATAAGGATCGATTTCTGATCCTGAGGCACGGGTGTATGCACCTGTGTTGCTGGGAGACCTCCTTCCAGCTGTAATTTTATTCACTTTGGTGGCCCATTGCATTTCTTTCCTAGCAGTCACTAGCTAGATAGGCAGGCATGCATGTATTCAGGCACTCGCAGAAATTTTTATCTGAAAGAACCGACTTCAGGAAAAGCAGGATAGAGCCCACAGAACAATACAGCATTTTCAAAAACTGTCTCACAATACTGGTATTTTAAAAATATACGTAAAGGAATGTTATTGGAGATGGAAATTTACTCGTACCTTGTAAAATGGATAAGTTACTTGTTAAGCTTCCACATTATACATAGATGTAAGTGAATATACAAGCTACAGAACACTGGATAATTATTTTCTTCATTTCCACTCCTGAAGCTTATGAAGGAAATGAACAGAAGTATCTTAGAAAAATGTGAGCTATCACTGTGACTACCAGATAGCCAGAGCTCCTTCTCAGGATAAGAGGATGCAGAAGATACTGGAAACTATTAGCACAGGAAAGGCATAGTCCCAGCATGAATTATCTAATTACAGTAACAGAAAGATTTTTACTATTAAGCAAAACTAGAGCAGTTCGTAGAGTTTGTATAAATTTATTTGGAACTGTAAACACACCCCACAACCCCCCCAACAATCAACCAACTATTTGCCTGTTCCATAATTCGGGACACAAACACACACATGCACGGGTGTCTGTATTTTTATCAGATATCATGCATTTGATATAGTGTGATTACAGGTCACAATCTAGTGAGTGAATTAAGATGTTTTTAGTGAAATACATGTTACAGGAAGTCCTTCATTTAATGAGATGGTGGAAAATGATATCAAAATAATAAAGCATGAGTTAAGAAAGTTGCAAAAGCTAACTTTGCACTGTAATTTTTGTTTTAAATTAACAAAACATCAACATCATTGCATGGGTGGTTATTTGCTAGTATTTATTTAAGAATTGAAACAAGAATGCCCGCATTGTTAGAGCCCAGCCATTGTCACTGGGTATGTGCAAGCAAATAAAGTGAGAGCAAAAGCATAAGAAAATGTTCAGTATATTTTAACCTGCTGCAATTATTTGGTGAAAATGATCCAGAGTATATCTAAGTCCTCAGGGGTGGTCAGGGGAAAACTGTTAAGTGTGTGATCTTGATAAATAAAGCATGTCTCTGAATTCCACACAAGGACAATTACAAATAGAGGTCTTGCATAAGACCTCAAAGAGGCACTACAGTAGATTGACACCATTCAGCCAGGATTACCATCTCGAAGCACTATTCGTGATACTTTCATGTTCTAACACAGGTCAACTGAAAGACCAGTTGAATATAGGAGATTTTTTTAACATGTGCTGAAATGATGAATAACACTGGTATTATGTCAGAATGGCAAGAAAGTATGCCCTTAAGAAGCTCTGGCAAGAGCCCTGTGGCTTGATTATTGCAGGAGGAATGTATCAGTTGCAAGGGAACGGAGCAGACCTTTGTAAAAGTATCTTTCTTCTGAGATATTTCTGAGCACTGCCTTACTTACAGCGAGAATCTTTGTGGGAGGTTGACTGCTACAAGGTTAGACAAAAGACTCTTAAAAGCTGGATTTATTTTTGAAGTAATATGAATGACTAATTAGGTGATTGATACACAGCTTGGAGCAAGGCATCTAGAAGTAGCCAATACTCTATTCCAAACTCAGAACTCAGTTGGAGTCTCACAACAGAACAGAGTTTTGCAGATTCTCATAATGAAATGTCAGACCTTCAGTGCAAGTTGCCCAGCTTCTGTAGAATCGGTTGAATTGTATCAGTGTACACCAGCTGAGGATTTCTCCCATGGACTTTTAGCAACAGAAGCATGGACAGTAAGATAAACAAAATTGCCGTGCCAGGTTTCCTTTTCGGGAGCTGCAGTTTATCTGGGAATTAAGCTTTAGCATTATAGGAGAGAAAACACTTTTTAAACATGAAAATAATTAATGAACATTAAGCAGCAATTAAAGTAAACTTAAAAGTGGATAATCATGCCTTTCACTAGTAGTTCAGATATAATGTGTTGTTATTTTTCTTTCAGAATGCTCAGTCAAAAGGATTGAATTAAGAAAGTAAAGCAAGATAATAATAGCCTCCTACTTTAATTGTAAATACTGATTTCCTACATCAAAGGCTCCATTTCTGCTTTTAATACTAAGCAGAGAATGTTTTGAGGGTTTTTTTCTTCCAAGCCTATCTTTTTCAACTCCAACATTCCAAAATTGATTCCACTCTCCCAATATGTGGTCTTTCATCATGCTATTAAATTTGAGAAAAGTCTTACCAACATTTCAGAAATTCTTTAATAGAATAAATGGCTACAGCTACAATAACTGGTTCTTCTAACCCATGGGTGCTCATGTTTCTCATAGCCGAGGAGCAAGCATCTTTTTGTATGTTGAAAGAGAAGAATGACACATTCAAGCTGTGATAAGTTTTATTGCCTGGGACTTCATCATGTTCATTAGGCCTTGAAATTAAAGTTTCTTATAAAACTGAAAGTGCTTCTACTAAGATTTGCCTGGATGGATGCAAAACTACTGTTCTCTGAAACATTAACATGGATTTAGGGATGTTAGATCAATATGATGATTAATTTTCATGTGTTCACTAGAGGACCTTCTTCATGCTGGAGATGTGGGACACAAAGCCTTCTTATACGCGTTCTTTATAGCTCCTAGTAGAAACCTCATGACTACGATTTTACAGCATGACTTATTTCTTCCTCATCGTAACAACATGGAGAATGAGAGCTGAAAAGGTCTGATGCCATTTTTTCTGTAATACCTATGTCTGATCGACCAAAGTCTTAAAAGTCCTTCCGTTAATTTCAGGGATTTGCTATCAGTGCATTTTAGAGGCTGATTTGATGGCCTAGCACTGTAAAAGGACTTCAAAAATTCTCCATGCTATTGTTGCAATTACTGCTATTATTAAGAATTTTTTTACTTATCCACTTTTTCCTAACTATGAATCTAACTATCCCTTAATGGATATTAGTGCCATGCCTTGTTCATGTTACTTGATGTTTCCAACAAAAACCTTAATTTTTTTATTGGGGAAAAAAATCTTTTTTTTTTTTTTAAATATAAAAAAATTACTTTTCTAAGTATGTGGGATGAAGAAGAAAAAAAGGAGAGGTTCCAAAAAAAGCTATATCAAACTTTCCATCTTGTAGCAAATTGTATACAAATTTTCCATGACTGCAAAGTAACTTTGTCCTATTGATGTAGTTTTAAATTATTTAAAACTACAAATCGTATCTTAAAAAGGAATAGCATTAGGACAGAGAGGACCATAGTGAGTATATTTAGCTAAACTCTCTAATCCCCAGTGATTTGATGGAACACCAAGATTTTGTTACCACCTTTTCGAGTTTAGAATATACCACCCTCACTCTCTTTTTTTATTTCTAGATTTATACGCACACATACTTGCATAACATGTATGTAAGTATGTATAATCTGCAGTGACAACTGTGGCATGTGTTGGAGACATGCAAGTGGCATTATTAATTCTGTTTGATCTTAGTTTGAAATCTCTTATTCTGTAAGAGGAAGACACATTATCTAAGCTCAAAATGAAACTAGTGTCTCATTCATAAAATCAGGTAGGGGAAAATATTCAACCTAGAGAGTGGTGTTAGTAGTGAATACAGAAAGGAAATGGACAACAGTCCCAGTAGTAATATAAAAATAGGAGTTCCATGCTTTAGACTAGATTTTTTTTCTTTCTTACACCTTGATAAACATTAATTCAGTATAAGCCAAATGAGTAATCATTCAGAATGATACCTATAGACTAATAACATTCAAGATCCCGTTGGTTAATTTTTTTGATTAGTGAGTTGGGAAATTGTAGAGGTGCACCATGAAACTACTGAAAAGCAGTAAATTGTGCAGACTCAGCTGACGTTAAAGCACTGGAATGAAACCGTATGTTACTTAGAAGGGTACCTTAAGGACCTCAGTGTATTTTTCTTACATACTAAAGTCATTATGGGTGGTATCTTCCTAGGAAGTTCCTAGTGCCATGCAGCTGTTGATACTTGAAGTAGTTGTAGTGGAACCTGGGTATTTGCATTCCCATATTGTTGGAGCACGTGCTTGCGAGCAACTATTATAAAGTTCAGACTACAGTGGCACAGTTGCCATATAGAGAGACAGTTTCATGCTGCTTCTGCTGGGACTAGAACTTGAGTAATCAAGATATTTTTCTCTATTTCATGTGGCTCTAATACCCATGGTTAAGGGTCAAGACCCTTAATCAATTCTCTGGGAGTCCTGTTTATCTGATTTCATGCTGCCCTGAGACCTTTCATAGAGAATTCTTGCAATCTCTTGTCTACTGCTCTGGTCATCAAGAATTTCTGTTGGCACCCAGCAAAATGAGGTCAACAGAACTGAAAGCAAATCCGGAAAAATCTTGTGCATTTTAGGTAATCACTGTTACACTTCAGTGGACACCTTGCAGGCACACAGAAAAAACAGTCTGAATAGCAGTAAGACAATGTTGTTTATTTTAGCAGCTCAACAAGAACAAAGTTACAATCTTGAAAAAAAGATACAGAAACAATTAACATACGTCTATTACCAATACAGGGGAAAAAATCTAAACCTTCATGGTAGTTTTACTTAAGATTTAGGAAAAAAAAAAATTTCCCCAAAGAAGTTTGGGAAACTGGCAAAGGTCTATGATGAGATCAAGAATGGGGAAACTCGAAACAAAGAAGTCCTAAATGCAGAGTCAACAATAGCTTGCAAGATGAAACCTTGTACTGTATGAGATGTCCCTGATATATTGCAGCTTTTTCTCACATTCAGTTATGTGAAGGATAATCCATTTTGTAACGTTAACTTTTGATCATTGCATACCTGCCTTCATAGGCATCACTATTTGTAGTTGTGATTTTACACTGTTTCTAGTTCCTTTCTAGTATTTGCAGGAGTTTCATGATTTTCTGGCTTGGTATGGCATAGCATAATGTAAGGCAAATGTCTCCTTTACACAATGCCAAAGCAGTTGTACTGTGAAGGTGTTGCGTGATGACCCCTGTTTGCAGATTTGGGCAGATTACAGGTCCAGCAAAAGAATAGATGATATAGCTGTGGAAATAGCGGAAGCAGCATTGATGATTAATCGTATTAGAACAGAAGCATGTCGACTGGGGTGTGCTGGGGGAATATTTTGTGTTGAATGTATGTGAAATTCCTGGTGGGTGCATGTTCCTGGTCAAGATCCTCAGGGAACCCTGATCTAGAAAGATATATGAACTAGGAAGTGGGTTATTGCTGTTCTGTCGCCTTAGTGTGAGTGGGTTTCCACTGGAAACACTGAGTCTTCATGGCTACATATCATGGTGCTCTTATCCTGGCTCATTCAATCTCCACATCTAATAATACTCTTAAGTACTATTATTCGCGCCTCTTTCCTAGCACACAGTGTGTAGGGGAGACACATCCTTCTTAATGAGTTCTTCTGAGAACATTCTGGCTTCTTCCAATCAACTATTCATTTCATTTATCCAGCACAGTTTTAAAATCTATATTGTAGTCTAATATTATTCAGGGCATTTTAATGTGAGGGAGTTTTGCATCATTCATTGTGATGGAACAAAAGTGGCTGTAAAATTATTGATAAATTTTAGTGTAAATCCAGTCCTTACTGAAGCCAATGACAAAATCCCAAACACAGCAGTAAGGCCAGTGCTTGTGGTCTTAGACAAAACTTATTAGGATGTTTTGAAATCATATAGTATTTTATAACAAGGATTAAATGTTTCAGTTGAAATCTTGAGGACAGGTCAAACAACGTTTAGATAGAATCCTGTTCTCTATTAATGTTCTACAGAGAAACCTCATATTTGAAGAGCTCTTGTTACCAAACACAATGAATATTCTTACTATCTTTAAAGGTCTGTTCACTTTTCTTTGCATAGGGTGACTTTGCTGATCAATGGATATTTAGTGTGTATGTACTTTTCAGCCTTGAGAATAGGACATGAAATGGAACTTCAATGAGTTTTCCACCTGTAAAGAGTTTTGGGTTGGATCTGGATTTTTTTTGGTAAAGATTATACCTGGCTTTACATGTATACCAAAAAGAGCTCAACTTGCTGTTGTTTTCCAGAGCCTTTGATGGTTTTGGTCCCTTCATCCATTATTATTTAAATATTATAGTGTTTTGTTGTTGTTGTTGCACGTGAAATTACTTTCTAATCAGAAACAGATCAGAGGAAAGTGTTATAGGTGGATATTAAAGAAGGCTCCATTTGAAAGTGGGTTAGCCCTTATAACTATGACTTATATCATCTTGGCCTGTTTTGGAATAATAATGAAGGACCACAGGCCAAAATAATCTGTTGGTAACACTTCATCGCATAACTCTATTGGGCCAAGAACGTGAAGGGGAGATTAGCCATTCCCACCATTAGGTGGTAAGGGCATCTTACTGAAAAGTAGGCACAGAATTTTGTCAAAAGGTGCATCTTTGCCTGTATCCAACTGAAAAGCGTAACACCTGAGGTGATGAAAACTAACTGTATTCTAATCTAGTAAGCTCAGGCTTACTAATTTACTAGTAAGCCTGAGCTTACTAAATTAGAGTCCTAATCAAAGGTTTGATTCCTCTGGCAAATTACTGGGGTTCTGTGGTTTTGTTCTGTTTGTAGAGTGGGAATACTACTAACAGGTAGCAGCACATGCTGTGAAAGGACACAGAAGCTGATACTGAGTGCCTCTGTGGATGCCCACCTATGCACGGTCCTTCTGGCTGTTTGTATGATCAGTACTGCTGTTCTGCATTAGAACATCCATCTGCATTTCACGGCAATGTTGTTATATAATTAGCCTTGGCATCCCTTGACTACGTTTTTGTGTTCTCTTGGAAATCGAAGTTAAAGTTGTTAATAAGAACAGACACTTCTATGACTCTGTTCATCAGGCTGCTCACATGCCTCACCAGCACGGAGAGCTAAAATTCCATAGGGAGAAGCTTTTTATTCCTTCTGCCAGCACCATCCAGAGGCAGAAAAAAGTTATCTTGAAAAATGAGTGAGGCTTTTCTTTGCAAAATTTCACATAAATTCCTATCAGCAGAAAAATATTTCCAAACCCAAAAGACTTAAAACAGTCGCTCTGCCATTGTTTTGGTAATTAATGAGGCCTGTAGTTTAGGTGAAGTTGAACTGAAAAAAAAAAATCATATTGTCCTCTTTAGAAGTATAAGGAAAAACAAAATTATAAATAAGAGATGATTGAGGAATTATTTTATATGATTATCTGTTTGAGATTATTCTGTCTGTCCTCATTATTTTGGATATGATTCCCTTTTTCCTCTCCTCCATTTCTGGCTGAATAGTACTATGCAACTCTGAAGGTCTTATAACGTGAATAAAAAAGCATGTTTAGGTAAACTGATGAGGCCACAATTCTACTGTCATAGCTATGCAGCTGACTTACAGAAGAAGCCTAAACAGCCTGAAGAAAAATAACACTGACTTGAAGCATAAGCCAAAATTTGAGCTTAAATTTTTTTTAGATAGGACATACATCAGATAACTTTAACACATACCAGCCCAGTTACATGATGTATTAAATTTCAGGGAAATGTGGCTCTCTGGGTTCTACCTTTACCTCTCCACCAGACAATTTATAGGGTATAGAATTCACTAGTTTGCTGTAACTTGCCTCTGCTGTGGAACTGAATAGGTATGTTGGTTTATTTTTTAAAATAACATCTTATAGAATTTAGTACACAGAAATTAGTGGTTACTTGCCTAGCTGGTTAATTCAATGCATATATTCCTTATTTACTTGTACATTCACATTTGCCTGAGCAGAAGTGAAGTCAGCTGACACTGTCATCCTGGTGATAATTGCAATAAAATTTCCTCATCATATGAAACTAAAGGGGAAATTATATTTTGACATTAGAATCATCAGGATAGAATTAGTACAGATTGAAACATGTCTGGGAAAATTAAGTACATGCGCCTGACAAATAGATTCACCTTTCTTCAAAAAAGCATTGCATTTGCTTGCATGTGGTGAAAGAAATCAGGAGACTCATGGCAAAACAGGACCTTTCTCTCCTTTGGAAGAATTTGCTTGTAGAACAGGATATCTCACATGGCATACTAGAGATTCGAAATTCAAAATACTTATGAAAATAGTTCTGCATGTCACACTTGAAAGCTTTCACACACTGTGTGTTCCTGTGGAAAGTTCATGTCACAGTTACACAAAGGAAAAAAATTGGAAGGAAGACTAGGATAATACTGTGAAGTTCAATGATAGTCTGCCTGTGAGTTGATATAAATAGTTAGCACACTGTTGGCATCTGCCATTCAGACTGTAATTCATTCTTCATCATAGGAAAAAAAAGACAAGTGAAGGGATGGCCAAGTCTAGTGCAACCTCCTGTAGATTAGTCACTTAGGGACTCGTAGGCACCATCAATGTACATGACTGCCACTTAACGTGAATATTTATGGCAAAACTAATTTTTCTCTCTGAATGGTGTAATAAGGTATGTCAATTTAAAAGTACCATGGTGGGGGAGGAGACCAAGCAGTTTTGGTGATGTGATTTTTGGAACACAGCATTTGAAAGCAAAAATACCCCACAGAAATGCCTTTATTAGAAAGCTTGATGTAGTCTTCTGGTTTAATTTATTCAGAGATCATGCGGATTAGAACAGAAACTTCAGATAAACCCAAATAGGGTGGATCAAAGCATGTGTGGCTACTTAATTTTGTAACTTGATTATTTAAAATTATGGCAGATTTCTTGCATGGAGCCCAATTAGTACCTTTTGTAATGAAATGTTAGTGGTAAAGTAAACCTAGCAACCTGGGCTCGTATTGCTCAGCATTTTCTCTCTCTTCTCCCCCCCGCCCCAAATACCTACAAAGCCTTCAAGAAAAATCC
Source organism: Himantopus leucocephalus (assembly GCA_003993805.1). NCBI lineage: Eukaryota > Metazoa > Chordata > Aves > Charadriiformes > Recurvirostridae > Himantopus > Himantopus leucocephalus. Next base: position 4,028,100 of record RSEF01000006.1, read on the forward strand.
TTAGATCTGATTTACTGGGTTCAGTGCAGTGGAAACTGGGTGCTTTCTGCTGGTTTGTATTACATGATAGTTCTTGGCAGCTGACTGAGTTTACCAGATTAATTTTAAAATGTGTGGGTCAAGATGTCCTTCCTTGTTGTACCTCTAGAGGCTGTGTACTGCAAACTGTTAGAGCTGCTTTTGATTTTTCTCTTCAGAACATTTCTTGAATTAGACTTGCTAACAGGTTATTCATGTAGGCTTCATTTCCACGCTAGGAAGCACAGTTTACAAACTGTGAAACAGATCACCCTGTCTGTAGCCTTGTCCTTCTTCTTTATGGTTCCATTACTTTGAAAGGAGATGTGTGGATTGTGGTTTTTCCCCTCTTGTTTTACTCTTTACCATGAAAAGATGTTGCAGGGAAGAAAAAGCAAAGTTTATTTGCTTCATGCTCCTGAATTATCCCTCTGTTCCAGGGCAGTGTATATCAAGGGTAGGGCTAGGTATATGCGTATAGGGACAGCAAGCTATGTCCTACAAACTGTAGTCCATATCTTCTGGAGGTATGCAAAATTTCTGATGCTTGGACTCCTTTCAGGTGCTTGAAAACATCCTTCCCTGTTTCTGAGTGGCCATGGCACTGTGGTAAAATAAGTCCAGGCCCAAAGAGGATTTAGAACTTCAGCATGGTATTTGCCCTTTGCCAGTGCGTGACCTTGACTTGTAAGAATTTTGTTTTGAGGTTTAACAGGAAGGCTGTGGTAACTGGTGTAGAAGCTGAGCAGTGTTGGCATAGATTGAGATCTTTTGATGTGAAAACACAATAATTCACTTATTGAAGATCTGTAGTTTTTTCAATTTTATGAGCTTGGCAGTGGAAACTATGTTTTGTGTCTGCTTCGCTTCCATTCCTTACCTTCATGCACCCTGTGGTTGTATCTCTCTGAAATAACTTGTCTCTTAGCTGTAAAAAAGGAAAAAAGTGCCTATTGCTTGAGCTGCAAGCATTTACTAATACAGGATGATAAAAGCCTGATTAAGCTAAGAGAGGAGGCTGTATTAAGAAAAATAAAGAATGATTTGAAGATAGATCCTTTAAACCTGCTGTGGTAACGTGAGAGTCAGGTGGATAACATACCACCTTCTAAATCCACATCTCATTTGCACCTCAGCTGAGGCTGATTTCTAGGCAGCTGCCAGACAGATGCTGTCCGCGTTTGTGTTTGGCCACTTCTTAAGAAGGATGAAACCCAGCCAGGGAAGGGAGCCTTACTGGGGTGTGTTAAGCAAAGCAGGACCATGAAGAGATCCGATCATGAGCAGTGCAGACGGTGTAAAATGAGACTGAGCGAGCTCACTGGCCTCGGAGGCACAAGTGCCTTGAACTTTTTCTCAGCAGGTGGCACTATTGAGCTTGTCATGTTAGCGGTGCTGGTTCCTCACTAGATTTCTCCCTCCCCCCGCTTTTTCTTTTTTAATTATTTTATTTTAATATCATGGTGATGCATTCTGCATGTGTCTCAAACTGCAAGTCATGACAGGGTGTTTTTGTACCCCATTAAGTGCCGAGGGCAGCAAAAACGCTACAGGAACAAGGTTTCTCACATTGTTCATGCTGGAAGTCCGTTTCTTTCTGCTACCAGAATAGAAACCATTCTGATTCTGAGTAGAGCCTATTTGTATCATATTTTTAATGACTAATTTTATTGCTTAGTTGAAGGAAATTGCATGCATATTGATAGAATACATAAAGGCACAGCAAACAGTTATGGACAGAGTTTAAGATGGCTAAAGTCCTCTCGGCATCTTGCCCTGTGTTCCAGGTGCAAAATACATCCTACAGGGGGGAACTACATGGTCTTTATGAATGTTGGCCCCAGCCTTGTAAGTAGTTGCCACCCAAGCAACCTATTGCTAACACTTTCAGTGTCATTCTGCAGAAGTACTAAAGTATGAAATACTTTTAAGACTAGGAACATTGTGTTTACTGTAGTTACATTTTTTAATTTCCCTGAACCTGTCAAACCAGTTTCCAATGGTTAAACGCCCACATTTCCCCCCTGCTGGTTCACAAGCTATGAGATCTTAGGGTTGTCATTGATGTAAAACTGAACATAATGAAGGTCTAATCTGCTGAAGTTGATTTGTATTAAGGCAAGGTTTGGGTTTAAAGGAGCTAACTATTCCTGATTCATTCTTGTGTGGCTACTGTCTGAATTAGCTTCCTCTATTTAAAAGAAGCGTAAACTAATTCAGATCTGTGTACTCTTTTTACTTTAAAAGAGCAAGGCCAATGACAGATGATGAATAAGAAGAATCAGGAGTAACAACTAAGAATAATTACCCCTGCAAACAGTTCCTCAGTGTAATTTATAGGAGATATTCTACATTAAGACTCAAGAGGAAAAAGAAAATCACTTGAAAATGCTTACAACTAGGATGTTAGTATTCTTAGCAGGTAAATAATAACATCCTTCATACGTTCTTACTTATGTGCATAACACTTCCCAAGTAAAATATAGGTTCCACAAGGTAATTAAATGTGTCTGTGTTCAGCATTTCCATCTAGGGGTTACCTTCACTGTTTTTTATGTAGATCACATCCACTGAGGGGTAAACTGTGCCCATGCCACAGTACAACGCAGATGTGTCTAAGTTATTCCTGGGCAAATATTGTGATGTCTTACTCATTATTGCTAACACCTTTTTTTCTGCAAATGTCCGCATATTCCTATACTCAATAACATGAAGCAAGAGCACATTGCATATCATGTGTTCAGTTTTGCTTACCTTTGTATAGGCAGGTAAGAAGTGAAAAGTGACTAAAAGTGACTAAGAGGTACACACAATTCAGATCTGTCCTTAGCTGCTTGAAAACATGGGTGTGGTCATGATATATTAAAAATGTATTATGGAGAGCTGGAATAATAGTGACCACTTTTAGTAAGGATCTTGATACTTTGTTCAGAAACTGTCTGTTAACCTATCAGTTACTGCCTAGGTTTTCCACTTCATGAAAAAGAGAGTATGTTTCTTTACTCATCAATTCTGAGACACCAGCAGCTTTTCAGGCAGGTATTCCATCTAACTGGGGATTCAAAAGAATGTAGGTATGTTAGAGCAGATGTTTCAGCAACATCTGATATGACTAATCATGGGTGATTGCTTCAGCAACTAAGAGATGCTACTGGAATATCAGAACTTACCCTCTCTTAAGACCAGTAAGAAATAATCAAACTGCAGAGATGGTGCCCAGAGGTATGAAACATGACGTGTTTCAAGGATCTGTCTCCAAACCTTTGTTGCTGAAAGAACATGTGAACCCTCTAGACAAAATTGTTTCCTAACACAGCACAGAATAACATCAGCACTCATAATGCACAGCTGTGTATCTTGTACCCTGTGGAGTTTAGTCTCTGCTCTGGAGAATTGCTTACATGACATTGCCATCTGGATGCATACAAATTATTTTGTTCTTAGTTTTATAAAAACATTAGCCTGGCTGCCGAGGGGAGGTCATTCAGGGTGTCTTTATCAACATCTACATAAACACATGTTCCCTGCCCAGACAAACTTACAATGTATTGTTGCAAGGATATAAGAATTGCTTGATGGAAATGACTGTCATGTTATAAGTACGTAAAGAATGTAGTAGTTTGCCTACTTTATTTGACTAGTGAAGACTGTCATTGCAGCAAACCTCTTCTAATTGTCTGTTAATTGTTGCAAACTACATCTGTTCTGTGGTAAGACTAGTTTGCTGGACATGGTATGAAAATGTCTCAAACTCTACATTTTGGTCATCCTGTGCTGTTATTTGTCCCATGCTGACCTTGCAACTGCAAGACATCCTCCTCATAAGCATAGTGCTTGATTTATTGCAACTCTTCCTTCAGTCAGGCTTCCAGCAGAGTAGCTGCTCTGCTTCTGCTTCTTCAGAGATCAGGGACATATTTGCTCTCTGGTTTTGAACAATTCTGAGCAGATGACACCTCCTTTGTCTTTATATTGGCTGCCTGTAAATTAGCAAGCAGACTGTAACAAGTATAAATAAGGGGTAATTCAAAACAAATGATATTGTCCAATTTTTGTTGGTTTGTTTTGCTTTGTGGTTTGGTTTTATTTTGTGGGGGAAGGTGACTTATTTTGTCTTCTTTTAAGAAAAGTCTTTAATACAAAAATGTGCTAGGACATGTTTGTGTGTGCAATGCGTGCCTCAGGATTTTGGCAGGTTGTGTGGGTATGCTGAGATGTTTGCCAACCTCAGAAAAGAAATTGCGTTTTCCTGTATTACCGATGGTCAGTGAGGAGAGGGTGTTTGCCATCTTCAAATCCTTTGTTCACAGGACTTTTTTTTCCTCCGAGCAATTAAAATGTGATGGTGATAGCAGTGCTGTGACATATGTGGGTTGAGTTTTCAAATTCCTTTTGGAAAAAAGTCTCAAAACACTTCACCCTTTTTAGCTGTGTCATCCTAACAGCTGCTCTTGGGCAATATATTAATCCCAATTTACACACAGAGAAACTGAGGCACAAATTGGTAGATTAAATATACTAAGTCTGGGTTTTACCAGAAAACTACAGCTTCACTACAGCTGTCTGAGCCAAGATTTGATAATGTGCCAAAGGAGGAATTTCTGTTGGACCTGTGGTTTGCCTGCAATTACACAGGATCATAGAAATTCTGGCTGGGAGGGATCATTAATGATCATGAAGTCAAAGTTTCTGCTCAAAGTAGGACTTTGGCCAACAGTAGATCAGGCTAGTTGAGGCTTTGTCTAGCTGAGTCTCAAAAAAACTCTAAAGCTGGAGATTCCTCAACCTCACTGGTCACATGTTCTGGTGCTGTGCCATCCTCCTATGAAAATATTTTTCTCTTATGTCCAGCCTGTACTTGCTGATGTGCAATTTGCAACTGTATTCAAAGAACTGACAAAAGGGTGATGCCTGGCAGAGATATCTGTTGGCCCTCTTACCACAGAGGAAGAAGTTCCATAAAAACTGCCTCTCCTTTGTCTGCTGAAAAGGACACTTGAACATCCACGAGTGTTTAAGCTTAGATAGTTCTTTTATTCTTCCCTGTCTGATGAAAAAGCAAACAGACATTTAGGCTGCTTGGAGACTAAAAAATCAAAATAAATATCAGGCGAAAATGTGGAAAAACTGTTTCTCCATTGTCCAGTCACAAAACTGAGTCTGCCAGAACAATTAAGTTGTTTAGTAGTGTCAGAATAATAAAAGGGCTATCCTGCTTGATCATCCCTCGTTTGTAAATAAGGTGAATATTAGTATCATTGCTATTTATTTTTTCGTGACCACATAACTTGATAAACATCAAAGGGTGAGTCCACTCTAGGCCCTATTTATTGTACCATCAACCATCTAAAGAACTCAGAAGGACTAAAAAGTTGATAGGTTCGAACGTGACACTACTTATTTATGTATTCAGCAGCTCAGCTGTGTTGCTCTTAGTACAGCAGCTGCAAAACGATTTGACTGAAAAACAGCAGGTAAGATGATGTGGAAATGACCTTCATACATACTACATACAGCACAGACTGTCCATGCTACTAAAGAAGTGGAAGAGTAGCAGATATGGACAATTAGCTACAGCAGTAGAATTAATATGACTGGCTAGGAAGTTTCAGAAAGAGGTGTTCTTAGAATAAGTACTCTTAGAAAAAGAGAGAATAAAGAAGAATATTTCTCAGGTTGCTGTCCTGCTTCAGTCATTTTAACCTCTAACAGCAACTCAACAGCACTGTGCATGAAGTATATTTCCCTACTGGTTCCCCTGGTTCATAGTACGTAACAATTGAGGTCTGCTTAAGCACTAAATTATTCCACTGTGAGCTCAAATTAAGGCTTAAATTCTTGAAACTTTGACACCAATGTGTGACAGGTTATGAAATGGAGCTAACCTATGCTTCGTTATTTAGAGAGGTGATGGATTTTGGGGACCCATGTGACCTTTTAGAGGCAGGAATACTGAAACCTTCTTGCTATTCTAATTTTGTAAGAAGAATAGAGAACAAGAGAAATACATACAAAAAGATGGCTGATGTTGTTTCTTCATCTCTTATACAGTAATTTTCTGGATGATTTCAACAGGCTGTATCGAGCTAAGAAATGCTGATATTGTCTCTTATTTAAATAAACCACTATCACTGAAAGTATTCAAGACTCACTCTTACCCTTGGTCTCTCTGAGTTATACTACCTATACTACCCATTGTTCTCATTCCACAGGGAAACAAGCTATCCAAGCTGTTTTCTTAACCCATGTGAGTTCCTCTCTTTACTGGCACAGCTTTTATGCCCAGTGCAAACCAGTTCTCAGTTCTCTTTGTAGAAATCCACTAAATTCTCTTTTGGTCAGAGACTGTGGGGAAAAAAAGAAAAGCCTAAGCAGAGGTTTAAGTAGCAAAGCTTTCTTTTGGCACCCTTATGACAGAGCATTTCATTCATTCCTCCCTTCCTCCTCTTTCCCTGGCTTGTTAATATGTTGGCTTTTACAAGACAAGGCTGTGAAGAGTATTTTATGGTGCTAAAAAGAAATTACTGCAGGATACTAAGAGCTTTCAACTTCTGCCCTTTTGACCAGTAATTACCTAAACTAGGTTAGATTATTCTGTCCCTGATTGGAAAAATCATTTGATCAGTTTATTAGATGTGGATGGTGAATACTAACTCCATGTGAGTCTTTCTATTTTCTGTAAAAAAACTGAGATTGTATAAGAAACATAGATTTCAGGGTGGATAGACAAAAATGAACTTTCAAGACAAAGCTATGGAAAGAGGTTTAAGGGAGTCCTTGGCTGTTTACAGTGGAGATTGGTGAGAAGGGAAGGACTTTCATCTCTTTTTGCCACAGGTAAGACTGATACTGAAATTCTGTGTGAAGTTCCAGTACTCATGTTCTTCAAAAGAATGTTGAAAGTCTTCTGACAGTGCAAAAAAGAAACAAAGCCCCCGCATATATGAATTGGAGATTATTATTTATAGAGACACAAAAGAGGTCAGCCTGATTAGTTGACCACCAGGGAAGACTGAGAGATAGCATTCGTTACAATGTATGAGTATTTTCAAAATAAAAGAGTACTTTGTAGGAAAAGGCTGTTCAGTGGAGAATGACTTAATGAAATTGGATGTCAGGAAACTGAAACCCGAATGAAAGTAAAATAACTCTAAAATGCAAACTTCTGACGTTGAGATTATATTTTGCTGACTTTGTATTAGGACCCAATATATTTTGCTAACCAGTTACTATCCCAGAACAGAGGGAAATATAGTGTAGTCACCTTGGAAAAAGAGGGAGGTGTGCAAGAAGATATGTCAGGGTTTTCTATATTCAGCTGTATAATTTATGCGTTGCATAATTGTAGGTGCTTGTCATGGGGCATCTACAGTTTCCATCAGTTAATTTCATAGTTGACTTTATATAATTGAGAAAATGATATTTTTCCATCTGACCTTAATGAGCAGTGACTTTGCATAGCTGTTCTCATTTCAGCGTACATTGTAATTCAATAAAGTTAAAATACTGGTGGGTTGAGATTTGGTGGGAATTATTACTAACTTCCTGGCTTGTTTGTCCATGGAAACTGAAGCAAGTTTTGTGGGTCTAAACCAGAGGTCAATGAAGGACACCCTTTATCAGTCTGAAGACAATATGGAGTCATCAGACTCCATGACACCAGATATGAAAATGTGAAGAACAAGAATGCACACTTACTTAGCATTTTAACATGATAAAATAATTCTCCTTACGTGACTGTCTTCTCCAGTGACTACCAACAGTGCATAATAAATCACCTAAATTATATCTGGAGAGTCTCACTATTCTGTAATTGCTGCAATAGGGTGTTTTGTATGCTGTGATTGCTTTCAACTATGTTTGTTTCACTTGGAAGACATTGAACCTCTTACCCAAACAAATTTTCACCCTGTATGGTGTTTCCTAGGCTGCACAGTAGACAATACCTTTAAAAGAGTGGGGGTCAGGAGAGGAAAGAGGAGTGAAAAAGTGAATACTGAGAAGCATCTAAATATGTTGTCTCACCAAGAGTAAAGCAATAACAATTTGAACAATAGCTAGGGCTTCTTATGATGATTTCTTTCTTGTTCCTTCTATGAATTCTAGACCAGCATGCAAGGTGAAAGCTTAACTACAGCACTTTACTTCAGAAATGCTCATAGGCAGCAGAGCGTGCCAGGCTTTATTGGAATTTGAAACTGCAGTCAATGGCATTTTCTGCCATTCTGATGCTCATCTTATTCAAACAGTAAATTTACTATCTAATCACAAGTTGCCTTGTCAGTCTAAACAGGGTAATGCAGGGCTTCAATGCATAAGATAATCCAACAAGAATGACAGCCAGTAAAATTACTCTTGTGTTTGCTTTTTCATTATGGAGGGAGCCTTTGTTCTTTCAGAATTAGTGGCCTTATATCCTTTGGGGCTTCCTAGATGCCCAAATCCAAGTTATACACAGCAATCAGAAAGGTGGTCAGCTACCACTTTCCAAGGCTCAATAGTGGAATCAGACATTGATGGGAAGCAAAAGAAAATATTGTGATCACACTGTAAGTGCTTCATCAGAGGCAATAGGCCTCATTCTTTGCTCCCTTTCACTTTGGGTAGTTACATGCAAAGACTATAATTCACTTGGGCGAAGAGTTCACGGTCCATGACTCAGCAAGTATTCTCTACTCTCTGATGCCCATTGCAACATTTTGTATTCCCTTGGCAGAAATTTAAGCAGACATAGAAGATTAACAGCCCTGGAGAATCAGGCCAATAGTATTGCTGGAAGTAATTATCAACCTTTTAATTTTGTGCATTATACACCCTCAGGATAATGGTATTTAAAATAACATCAATATTTTGACATGTAAACCTAACAAGGACAATAATAGAAACTTAAATCAGAGGTGTTACAAACAATTCATGTACAGCCAGATGCAGAAGGGGTATGCTCAATCCTGGAGGCCATGTACATTTCTGTTGTGCCTATTATCCCTTTTGGAGGTTGGCCTCCAATTTAACGTTATTGAAGTAATTTGTAAAGTGCACTTGTACAGATTTATGTCAATATTTAGAGGAAACAGTAAACATGATAGGTAAGAATGAATTCTGCTGAGAAATGTGATTTCAAACTTGTCCATTCCTTATACATGCTACCTGTAATATTAGTTTCTCAGCATAAGATGTGCTTACCTAGATGTTGTATAAGGTAGCCTAGCATACTGGAGACCTGAATCTATAGTAATCTGTAAGTCTATTCAGTTAACTGGGAATCAGGAACATTGACATTGTTTTCCTATTGCTGACACAGCCTTGCCAGGTAACTTGACTTGAATCACTTAATCTTGGATGGTATTTTTGTATTACAGGTGTAAGACTTTCAGCAGCAGGAATAGGAAGGACCAGAGATAATTTTTTTTCCTTACATGTTTTGTACATTTGTCATGATTTTTTTTTTTGATGTATACCCTAAATGTGTACATTTATAGAAGATCATTGGTCTCCTGGCACGCATGCCCTGGCAGAATGCCATGCAGAAGTAGCTATGTGAACCATTGCAAAAACTACCAAGTCAGAACAGCTGACACTGTACAAGGTATTGGACTAAGAACTATTAGACTTACAGAACCGAGATTCTCCGTGGTTACATTTCAAGCACAACACATCTGGGGAGCTTGTACTTCCACTCTATATGCTACGCCTATCCTGAGATGTATGAAGAATTCATGTTCTAGAACTGTTCATCTGGCGGTTTTCATCCAGAAACAGATTCACCTGTCCTGAAACCATTCCTAGCCAGAAGCAAGGAAGCAGCTGTCTGAGGTAGCACATTACTTTCAGAAACAAAACAGCAGTGGTACCACTCTTTGTTTTGCCTCGATCAGGTCCTTGAGAAGTGAGCCTTGCTACCATTTCTGTTAAGCTGCTGCTACTGCTGTCGTGGGGTAAGCGAGATTTTAGATGGACTACAATGGGTGATTCCTACTGCTAGTTGCAGCAGTATCAGTCACCAGCAAGCTTGGCTCTTTAGATCTCTTTCTGCTGCCACCCAGAACTCAGAGGAACCCTGCCTTTTCTCTCCCTTTCTTAGTCCCTCATCTCTGTGGTAGTTAAATTCAGTTCAAGTTTCCTTGTAACTTCAAGTTTCCTTGTAACTGTTCATCTAAGCTCATTTGAAAAGTACTGCATTTACCTGAGAATGTATGAAATTAGTATTTTAATTAATGGAGAACATAATTATAGATATATTTAAAGATGGTAATGCAGTACAGGGTAGGATGATTTGGGCCCTCATTGACCCAAATTTCAGAAAATTGTATAGAAAACTAAAGAGATTTTTTTAAGTCTTTTAACACAATGACAAATTACTCTCTTGTATGAAATAAATCAAAGCTATAACAAAGGCTGACGTATACTACAAGACCAATGTTTGCATGACAAGAATCAGGAACAATGACAAAAATAAACACCGCTGGAAAACTGATTTATGAGACCTGTTTTTAAATCTACCCAAATTGTATTAGCCCAGACCTTTTACTCAAAAGATATTACCTGAATCTCTTACCCTAAAACTAACTGGAGAGAAGGATAAATATTTCAGTACCAGAGTATAGCCATTTATAGTGATGTGCTTAAGTACAGCAGCAGGGTTTTGATTTATCTGACAGAAAAAGAAGCTCATAATCTAGAAAGAGGAGTCCAGTGGTTAAGACCTGAGGTACGATTTTATACTATGCATAATTGGTCAGGTGATGCTCTAAAGAAATAATCCATCCTATAGGTAAATGACGTGAAAGATCTAACTTTAAACTAAAAAAGCCAAGCAATCCACATTTAACTTTAGTCATTATGAGAAGAGTAACATCTAACAGTATAAGTCACTTTACACTTCTATTCTTGTCTCTGAATTTTTCATTTTTAAAATTAAATGTGAGTTGAAATCATTGTCTTTTGTGCCATTAATGCTCTAAAAAATAAGACATCAAAGACCAGATGAAAGAGTCCATTTTGTAGCCTAGAAGAACTGGCATAGTTGAATGTACAACCTTGTTTAGGTCCATTATCATCTGGTTTGTGAATAAGTAATTATGGACTTCTAACAACTCATATTATTTATGTATGAGTTTTCTACCTAGGAGCAGAATTAAAGGGTTATTTAAACCAAGTGCTATTCAGTAGCTGAAAAGAACCTTGAAGGAGTTACTGGGTTTCACCACTGTGTAATCAGTAAGTTGTGCAGAGTAGGCATTTTTTACTCCAACATCCATTATGGTCTTTTTAGGGTGGACACGCACTGCTGAATGAAGGTCTAACATACTCCAGCAATTTTTGCTTTCTAGACTAGCAACCTCACAGTCCATATGATCTTTTATGTTTCTTCTCTGCATTGATTTATCAAGTACAAGGCATGACTCTTTCCGTAAGTGGCATACATAATGAATAATGACAAGGTATGGGTTCACGTTCAGACAAAACCCCAATAAACTTCATTGAGCAAAGCGCATTAAAAAATTGTAAATATTGTTCTTCATTTTTTTGTTAAGTATCTACTGATCCTATGCTGAATCTATATTTCTGTTCGTCCACATGTGGAGAGAGCCATCTACCTTTGTGTAACTTGCTGATTTGTAAGAAAACTACTTATAGTGGAGAGATGAGAACCTTGTATGTGTGATGAGTTCTAAGCCTAGGCTTGGTCTGAACAGTTCAGAGCTGGAGCACGTGATTATATGGGGCTTCAACACTTTTTGCATCCAGAAGAGGACTAATACTTGACAAGTTTACTGTTACAATGCTTTCAACATCTCTTATTCAAGATTTTTGAAGAGCTTGCATTAACCAAACCAGCTATACTGTGCATACCTTGGGAGCAAAGTTCATAGAGATAAAATAGGTTGTATGAATTCTAGCGATGACTAAAGCTACAAAATATAAGCTATTATAACTTTTAACATTTTTTTCCCTTGAAAAGGTAAAGAATACTATTGTAGAAAAATCATATTTTCTACAAGGTGGTGTAAGGTTTATTGCATGCAGTATTGTTGCATTGTAAGAATTGTAGTTGGGAAAACAGACACCTCCATAAAGTCTGCTATTCTAGATGACCTATGTCTCCGGTAATCAACTGCAGCTTCTCCTTAGACTTAAATGGAAGGATATTTTGCAAGAGTCATGGATTTATCTCGAATTTATGACTTGACTTACTTATTCATGTGACAAAAGTGCAGATTTATTAGACCACAAATTAGGTGCAGAGTTTTAAATGATTACACAAAGGTGTTCTAGTCCTAATAATCTACAGGCACAGGTGTGAAATGCAGAATATGTTTTTGTAACAGACAATGTTGAGTGACAGCTGAAGTCATTTATAAGAAATACACAAGTATTAAGTTCCTCCATTAGAATCACTGTGACAGGATTCAGTCAAACTGTCTACTTGACATATTAACTATTTTCATTTTTTGTTGTGTTTTTTATTAATCTAATAATTACATCAATTACATGGGTGAAAAAACTACCTTGAGTATGTGTGGGAAGTCTGCTTCTCAAAAGTTCCTGTTTGATTTGTTGTCATTGATCCAATTTTATGGGATATTCAATATAGGAGAAGCAAAGAAACCATGCAGTTTTTCAGTGTAGAATGAGTGACATTATTAAAGGCTGGCTTTTATTTGCTAGCCACTGTTTAGGTTTTCTGTCACTGTCTGTTAAATTCATATAGATTGGCACAGCATGATCCTTTTCCCATTCTCCGGTTGCTTGTGGGTCAAAATAATTCCTTTAACTAATCACAGAACATTAAAATGTCTCACTATAATTCAGTGCACCTAAATATCCTGCCCTGTGTGCGTTACAATTTATCTAAGTGGCTAAAACTCTAATGCATGACAAACTGACCACCTGCCAGATTCTCTTTGCTTTGTAACACAGTACATAATGTCTAATATTTTCAGACTTTAATGCCTCTTTTCGAACAGTTTTGCCCTTTTTATTGCAGCAAGAAGGGATATGCTTTGAAGGCTCATTCCTTCTGAGTGTACTTGGTAGGAATGGATGTTCAGCAAGACCAGCCTCTAAATGGGGTGATGACGCAGGTTAATTATTTATAAATTAATTGTGTGGAAAAGAAAGTGATATCACTGGTAAAAAGCAGTATGTCACAACCTCCCATCCTACTCAGACTAAATAGTAGTAATGTTTGCAAATAGAGCCATTGGGCTAAATGGTATAAAAATTTGGGACTTAACCATTATTTAGTGCTCAGAAATGCTCAAACTACTTCACTGACTGAGGGCAGCCTAAAAGATCTCTCTTTGTAATCAGTATTTTTTACTTTTAGTCAAGAGAACAGAAAAGTCCAGGAGTGAGAGCTAGACTGGAAAAAAAAAAGAAAAAAGTTAAAAAAAAGGTGAAGGAACATAAGAACATTGTGACAACCGTAAAAGTTCAAGAGTTAATAATGTGTTTTCACCTGTCTAGATGCTGTCTGTTTCCCCTTCACTTTACTGGTGTAAAGCAGCTTGAGATACTTAAGTACTAGAAGATCAGACAACTGTTTTTATGGAATCGCTGTAGTCATTTCAATAATAGCAAACTCTTCAGGTATTCAAGTAAATATCATGCATAGTTCCACTGCAATTACATGATAACCTGTCACAAATAATAAATTTCCACTTATATAGCATCAAAGTGTCATCTAGGGTTTTTCTTAATCTTTGAGAAAGACAAAGACTCTGTATTTGCATGAGAGTGTTAAGTACCTCTCGAAGATCATGAACACCTGTATTTAATTCATGTGTTATAATTAGAAGAAAGTATTTATTTATACTGTATAACTGTGAAATTATTCATTTGTTTGCTCCTAATGCATGAACAATGATTACTACCCTGTATCATTAGTGAAAGCAAACATTTCACGATATGAAAAGAAAAAACCTGAAAGAACCTCACTCAGCTTAATGTTTTTCAGTTTCAAGAACACAAAGTGCTATATTAACCTCCCTGGAGCCAGAGCATGTAGCCTATATAATGTGCCTTTGTTAAGGGATTGAGGAGAAATAAGTCACTCCCTTATTTCCCTGTGACAGTTAGCAGTATTTATGGTATATCTGCAGAGCTGCTGCTATTTGTCTAGATAAATCATAGTAGGCCCAAACATTTGAAATATTTTTTAGACAAACAGTAAATACAGAATTCTTTTTATTTCTTTCATATTTTTTAAAGCCTTTAGTGTTTTAAAGATTTCTCCATCACTTTGAAACCTAAATTTAATTTTTTTAATTGATATTATCTCAGAATGACAGGCTTCAAAGACCAGGTACTTTCAAGGAAAACAAACCTAGCATTGCAGGATCTGGATAAGAGGTATGACACGCTGTCATGCAAGAAGGCAAGGAGCGAATGGACAAAACCAGGCACTTCTCTCTGACATACCAGGCAAAGTGGGCACTGTAGAAAGTCATGCTGCATTAGGTCTGTACAGTATATTTCTTCAAAAACAAAGAGGCAGGCCAGTACTGTCACTGTTTATTTCTCAGTTTCCTCTCAAAATGCTGAGTCCACTCTTAGGATTTGTAGGAAATCAAACAGCAGTTCAGTCTGTTCTGTCTGTTCTGTCATAGCTTCAGAAAGCTATGAAAATAATTTTACTTGAAAAGAAACCATTTTGTTGAGGAAAGAGAGAAAAAGGTGGTATGCCTGTGTGTGTGAGAAAGCGAGCAAAAAACCCCTAGACTTTGGCAGAATCTTTAAAACTTCTTATTAAAGTGTGAAAGAATTCCAGTGCTCTGTGGCATGGCTGTGGATGTTTGTCAGAGGAGAAATGTCAGAAACTTACAGAACTCGCCCAGATTTGATTACTTTTTTTAATGTCTGGGTGTTTATATGAGCTTCTTTTGTTGGGGATAAAAAAACCAATAGAAAACCAACATTTCCTTTAACCTGTCAGTACTGGTTTTGAGAAAGGTATTCTTATCAACTTCCCCTACCCCTCCCCAGGACTGACATAAAACAGGTCTCTCGGGCCCAGATCCTGCTGTTTTTTCAGTCTCTCTCTTCTTGGAGATACACTCATCTCACTGGGTGGGGATATACCCATGGGAAACCTTCTGGGATTCAGATTTTTCACTTGATCAAGGATTTTATTTTCTTTGTGTGATAGATTTTAAAAATTATTATTGATATGTTGTTCCTATTTTTTCAGCTTTAGTTTTCCAGGGTATTCAGTAACCTTCAGAAAGGTTACTTTCTATCCCCCCTCAGCCTCCTAAGAATATCCCTTTGTGAAGTAAAAACCTAGTCATTTTTGCTGCTGTGGACTGACTTCTGGCAAACAATGAGGGGTCAATTTCAGGTTACTTGCCAAGATATCCTTACTTGGGAGATTATACACAGAAGATACAATAGATTAATTAATCCTCTAAACAGCCAGTTCTGTCAGTAATTTATTTCTATTGTTACTTCCCACTGAATATTAAGCATCTCGCTTATTAACAGATATTATCTTAGGGGTTTACAGACTGCTTGTCTTCACAGCACATTGTAGAGCTTCTGCCTGTGTGATGTTATTGGAGTAAAGTACTTGCTGTGGTACCCCTGGGTTACTAGGGTAGTGGAGCATGCTGTTACTTGATTTGATGTGGAGGAGGCGGGTGTGAAGTAGATAAGAGTTGAGAGGTGGGTGTGAGTGGCTGTGATCGTAGAGTGCTGGAATGAGAGCACTGGGGTGTAGGGGTAGGGAGAATGAAATTAGTGCCTTTGAATTGCTCTGAAACTGTTTGACTAATAACCAGCTCAATTTATAAGGCTGATAAGTGGTGTTCTACCTTCTGTCAGACTATTATGAGTGAATAGAAACCATTTTGGTCGCATGGGGGAGAGAGCTTTCTATTGTCCTCAATACATTTGGAGACCTTGTGTTGCTTATTTATGTTTATAGTGTAAATATACACACACATACATATAATTATATGCATATATCTTCAGTGTTTGCCCATAATAAATTAAATCCTTTTCTAAGAATCCTCTGAAATATTGGGACCATGCTAAAAGACTTCGAGCTTCTGACAATGAAGCTATTGACAATATTCTAAATGAAATTTTCTAATCTCCCTTTCAGTTGGCACATTTTTTTC
This sequence comes from Himantopus leucocephalus, assembly GCA_003993805.1. Lineage (NCBI taxonomy): Eukaryota > Metazoa > Chordata > Aves > Charadriiformes > Recurvirostridae > Himantopus > Himantopus leucocephalus. The sequence goes on from RSEF01000006.1 coordinate 4,044,242, forward strand.
CCATCTTAAAAGGCAAGTACCATAGCGTTAGGACTAAAGGCTTACACAGTACAAAATAAATAACCATAACAGTAAAAAAAAAAAAATTCATATGAGATGAATAAATATCCCAAGCCTGATTTTAGCTTTAGCATTGCTTATGCACCTGCTAACAACCCCATGCCAAATAAGGACTAGTGCTGTGTGTAACTTTAACTTACCAGTTCTGCAGTGGTGTTGTATCTGACGTGCATTTAGGCGCTTTGTCTAGTAGCAATAGCAGCATATAGAGGAGCATGACATAAGAATCATATACTGTGACAAAAACTAAGGTAAAAAAGGTAACAAGCATAGCTTCCATGTGATTTAAAGTACTGAGCATTTCAGAAATGAATTGTCTGTGAAATGTTCAAAGGGTTGACTTGAGATCTGTAAAGCCAGAGAGAAAAAGGAATTCCCATTCTTCCCTCGGCTTCAGCGCTTTCATCTCACACTTCAAGCTTTCATTCATACATTATAATTAAAAATGAATTATCATTAGTAAAACCTAATTAAATTTAACCAGATAAAATCCTGGACTAGCATGGTTTAAAATATTTTTACTTGGAAAGGAGAAATCAAGGATTGCGTCACATGCTGGGAGACCAGTGGGTAGTCTGCTTTTTTTTGTGTCACAGTTTACTTGGAAATACCTTTTCTATCTTGAAACCATTATTTTCACCCTTGGAGAAATCAGATAAAACCTCTTACTGTGTAGTGCTATCTCACTTATGCTCCAGTAATGGGAAAATGTGGAGCAATACAAAAGCATTACTATTTATTTTTGTATTAATTTTTCAAGTTTAAACATGGAGGCATGGAGGAGGGAGAATTACTTCAAATCCTTAGCTAGAATCAACTCTTTCTTAACTTACTTATGGGTGATCAAGAGGAGCAAGATTTAATTTATAATGATTATATAATTACCCTACTTAAGATAAAAATCTTACTGTGCAGTCAAAGAAATGCTTGACTGTTTGCTGGCTGGATCTGTCTGGTGAAAGCTGGTTGACAGATGTGTCAGTGAATTAGCTAAGAATCTGATGGTCTTTGACTAAGTGCTAGCGTTACTACTGTGAATTTAGTAGATTTACAAAAACCTGACTCAATGCTCAGGAGTCAAATAAGCTAAAATGAATTTTAGAATTTTTCAGGCAACCCAATGAAGAAAACAGAGAACTTAATTATGCCTGCTTCTACAGCCATGGTCCATCTGCATTATCAACACTGTATACATCCGTTTCCTTAGCTCAGAGCAGAAGGAAAGACACAGACAGTTGGAGAGAGGATATGAGAAATCTATGAAGTCTTGGATGGCTTCCTGCTTTCAGAGAGTATGAGGAGCAGGTGGACTGTCACAGGCAAAATGATCATGAATAGTATATGACTGTAGAAAAGGATTATAATCCTTCAAGTAAGAGGATAAGTATAAAGTAACAAAGTAGTAAATAAGTAGCACAGAATTAACATTTTTAATGTTTCACAGTAATATTATTACACTGGCCCCATTTTTGTTGTTTCTCGTTGTGTCTTCTTATCGTGGACAAATCGGGACAAATTAGATTCACTTGTGTCATTTCTTGTCCACTTTCAGATACTTATACTCAAAGTAATGCCATTCAAAATTTGCCATGTGTTTGGCCCATGAAACGTATCACAAATTTTGAAACTCTATTGCATTCTATAATTTCATTTCCTGTCCTTTTCCTCCTGTATAAAATTATAGTATAACTAACTTGTGAAGAATTAGTAGAGTGAGCACCCAGTAAAATTATTTATTTCAGAAATTATATATTTGTTTCAAAAAAATCTTCGTTTTGACTTAATTCACTGATGTAGAAATTGGATTTCAGAGAATGAAAAACAGTTGCAGTGAAGACAGCTAATAACACAGTCTTTATATATCCATGTAAAAATCTACTCCCCCCTCCGCCCCTTTCCTTACCTTAGATTCCATGTTTTGCTCCTACTTCTTCATGTCAGGAACTTTTTATCCATTCTCATGACTCAGTTTTGAGAATTTGGAAATTGTACACCAAAGAATCCAAAGTATTAGAAGATCAAAAATGTTCTCTGAAACAGGCTTCAGAAATATTACCTTGTGTTTGCATGACTGCATACTTCACTCTTTTTTGCATCACTCTGAACTTATGTTTGTAGACAGGCATGTTTCCCACTTAGACTGTCCTAGCCTGTGCTGTAATCTGTTTCACTCTTGAACAGATGCCACACAACTTTCATTTCATGTGACACGAATGACTTTCCCTTGGATGTACAAAAAATATGCTGAACTTGTTTTTTTTACATCACTCAGGCGTTTTAACTCAAGGCCCAAGAGGGCAAAAGTTTCCCTAATTATTCACTGTGCCCCTTACTGAAACACTGACTAGAAAATGTCTGCTTATCAACCTGCTAAATGGTAACAAACTGTATTTAAATGTGCAATTAGTATGTAACCTTTTAACTGCTTCCCTGTGCCTTACGTTCCTGTTGTCTTTTTCAGATATCATTCAGAAAATGTCATAGATGAAATCCTTCAGTAAGGATGTAATATGGGACAAACCTGACTTGTTACGACTTTAAGATTGATTTTGTTGAGCTGCAACTCTTTTTCTGTTTCTAGAATATGGCTTCCTAATCTGCATAAGGTGATTTTTTGTTTTGGTTTGGTTTTTTGCTTTGCTTCATTATGTTTGAACCTAGCATAAATATGCTTCTAGCTAGTAGAAAGAACACTCCTTGCATAATGATCAACATACTTCCTTAAATAAGGGATGAGTGGCAAGTATGGTTCTACATTATACTTTCAGGGAAATACCTTCCTATATTCCCTGCAGTTACATCTACACTAATAAAGCTTCACAGGAAGGAAAAAAGCTTGTAACTCTGGTTTATGTTTATTCATATTTTGCCAATTGCTCTGGCAGGCCATTGAAAATGTTTCCTCTCAGAACCCTGTTTTCAAATCAGCCAAACTGAATTTCAAACAAGCCCTTTTACAAAATGCGTCAATAACAGATTAAGGGTAGCAGCTGTTAGCTAACATGATTATTCCTATCAGTGGAATAAACAGTGCCACTGTCACTTGTGTTATTTTGATACTGGAATACTGGAGTCTTGACTGTAGATCCTAGGAGGAAAGCTTGGATACACAGGGAAAGCTATGTTTGGTTTGAGGAATTGCAGATAATATAACATCAATTAATCTATGGGATAATGCTTGTTTAGATATTATTGGTTTCATTGATTTTTTTTTTTTACTGTTGTAGCTCAATAATTATAAAGCGCCTTCTAGATATTGTCATCAGTTGTCATAATTGTCACTTTCCCAGACAAAAGTGCCATTGTAAACATAAAACATCCATATTGAAGCTAAATGGAAAAAAAAAAGTGTGTTATACTATGCAGTATCTGTGAAAAGCAAGAATTTTTTTTACATTATTAATTTATTTAGAAAGTGCAGGTGGTCTACTTCTATTTACAAGTCCTCTGACACTTGCCTTAAGAATGTCAGACTCGGACTCCGTTGCAGTAACCCTTGTTGCGAATTTAATTCTCATCTGCTTACCTGTGCAGACGCTTGGAAAGATGGTGACAAAAATGCTTCTCACCAAGCACAAATTACAAGGGAATACCTTTGAGTCAGTCCTTTTGCAGAACCAAGCCATTACAAGGTGGTTGTCCTCCAGCCTGAACCCAGGCTGTACACCATAATTTGCTCCCTGGTCCTGGTTTTGGGAAAGGACTGTTTTACTGATGTCAGCTTCTGGCAGTTAAGACTTCTACTGTGAAATTACAGTAGGCAGTAATCCAGATTAACTCTTTCTTTAGGAGTCAGAAAAATCTGTGCAAGATGTGGTACAAATGCAAAAGCAATCCGTGGCTGCTGGCTAACTCCTCTACCACACTAGCAAAGGAGAAGGGTGTTGTGGCGCCATCCTGGGAGTGAGTGGTTTCATCTCTGCCCCAGGAGAGAAGGAATTGAGGGCCCTAATGCTTCTCTCCTGCTGAAGCTGTGCACTTTTTTTTTTCCTACCATCTGACCATTATGCGATTTGAGAGGGGTGTCCATCATGACCTCTGTGCATTTGCGGATGAGATGTTGCAGAGGGTTACTTTGAAACCTCCCTTGGTTCATGGTCTACAGCTGCCAAATTAACCAAAATTGTCCTGTTTTATAGCTATGGCTTAATTAGAATATTGGATGATATCAAGAAACCTGTTAGTTTAATTCTTTGCATTTCAGTCTGCCTTTTTAAAACTCTTTCTCTGGGAAAGCTTATGAATTTTCAGTTTGAGACAGCTGAGGGAATGCAACAGATCACCCCCCCAAGCAAATTCCATTCTGCTGGTGTTTGTATGGAAATCATTAATTTGGATTTAGCCACAGTAAAGTTTTGCCTATACAGCTATAAGCAGTGTGGCAGTTAATTACAAAAACACTCAAATAATTGTAACAGAAGGAGTATAGTATGGAGAAAGAGTATTAACCTAGCAAGCCAAAATTAAATGAGCCAACAGGAAGAAAAATAAATCAAAACCCCTCCCCAAAAAACCTCTTTCACTTTTTCAAGAATTTATTCTTTTCATTCTCACTCTTCCTGAAGTACTCTGAAAAAGTTGGCTGGCAAACATTTTTTTCCAGAAATGTAATTGAAAAGGGCATCTCATTTGCAGATGAATTATGTCACTGAATACATTAGTAAAATATACAGCAGCCAAATCACCAAAGGAACATGTATAATGAAGAGATCGTGAGCAAGTTCTAGGGTGGTATCTGTAAATTCACGTGCTGCAACCTTCAAACAATGAACAAATCTCCATCTCAGTCAAACCCACATTTGACTTCAAATGTATTCTTGAGGCCCACTGAGGCCAAAACGATGTTACCACATTGCTAATCATTTCCCAGCCAGGGTCAAAAAGGCATAGTGTTCACAATGGTGACAAAGGGTTGAACGTGTTGACATAATTTTTCATTATGAAAAATTTATAAATGAAGGGAGTTTGTTATTGTTCAACAAATACCAATACCAAACTTCTTTTTTTCCTGATATTCACATCAGATCACTGAAACTTGTAAGTTTTAGAAATTTTACAACTTTGCCATTTATGCAGAATAAAAACAACTCTTAAACGTTTTCCTAGCCAAACTCATCTTCTCTTTTTAGCAGTAAACGGTAAAAATTACCCGATGAAAACAGAATTTTCTTTCTGCTGGCTTTCCTATGAAAGTGAATTTTTTTGACAGTGCTTATGAAATGTACCACTTAATTTTTCCGTGATTTGAAGATGCAATTTAATTTCAATGCCAATTAACAAAGAATGCTTAATTAGAATAATAATGGATATCCAACTTTATTCTCTTTATTGCCTGATCCATGGTACAACCATTATTTTAAAACCCTATTTAAAACACATTGAACACCTTGTACTGCTGCAGTGCCATAGCTTGCCCAGTTTTTAAGCCATGGTATGACACACGCACATATATTTTTCATACCACTGTACACACATTTTGAAACTCTGTTCCACAGGGCTATGATGAGAGGGACTGTTAGATGCTGCTCTTACGTATAGCCTTTCATTTATCGATTTGTGTCTGGGAAAATGTTGAGTTTTGGGAGAACAATCTATGATGATCTTATTTTTTCTAATACTCTGTGCTGAGTAGAGGATGTATTTGGTAGAAGGAATTGACAAAAGAATTTAAACACCCATCGGAGCATTAATTCAAGTGAGCTCTTAGGGGAGAGTTGTATCATAGAAAAGATTGTTGTCTTTGCTGGAATCTCCCCAGAAATGTTGGCCTAGAATTACATTTGTTCTTTTCCCTGCCTGGTGTATATGTGCAATTTAGTCACATTACACATTACTCAGACTTCCTCCAGAGCAGAAACGAAAGGTCTCAACTACAGGTTGTGAGAGAAAATGGAACGCTAGATGAGAAGACGACACTTGGTATCTGAAAAGAGATGACAAGAGAGCAGAATGGACGTGCCAACTGTGGCTGTTTCAGGTGACTGCTTCAGGCCTCAACGTGATGGTGAGGATTGGAATATTCAGCAGCATCAGCAAGAGGCAATTTCAAAGAGCAAAAATCAGTATGCAATATATCGCTTTCCCTTCCTCAAAGGAAAATTTCCAACAGATTCTAAAACATGAGTGCAGAGATTATGGCATCTCTACATTTCTTAGAATATTCATAGTAGTTATTAATGGTATTCATTGATTTGGGAATCTGGATGCTTACTCTGTGTGCTTAAATTAAGTTCTTTAGTGATGAGCTATTATTTAAAGCCTAGTCTTTGTTTCTCAGCCACAATTACCTTCCTTGGACACATAGAAAGTCAGAGAAGTCATAAATAAAATGAATACACTGACTATTGCCAACTTAACTTTGAGACCTAAAGATTCTCCTAAAAAAAGAGACAGCTACTTTTAGTGTAAGCTGTATACAGTAGCAGAAGGCAACCCAGCAGACTGAGGACCAGTGTACGATATTGCCGTGACACTGAAAAATACCTCTATAGCCAACAGGAAACACGCTTTATTACCGTAATATTAATATTATTAATGATAGCATTGATTTTTTTTCTTTTTATAACTTTGGCCAAAAAAATCAAATAATAAAATGTAAAGTACAATCCAATTAGAAAGGAAAACACAACATGGTTCACTGTTACTTCAGCTCCCACAGAGAGCAAGCAGAGAAAGTCAAGATCCCAGTCAGTGATAAGTAATGTATTGCTTGCACAAGATACTGGGAGTTTAATGAACACTAACAGAAACTCCCCTTATATCTTTTAAGGAATTCATTAAAGTTGTGAAATAATGTATATTACTTGGGCCACAGTGGAAAAAGAATTCTAGCAACTTCAAAAATAACGCCAGCACCAGAAGGCTAAAGAAAGGTAATGAAGGTTAAACAGGACAAAACCACAATAGACTGTAAAATCAGTCTCCAGAACCACAAACAAACCACTAACCTCATTGGTTACCCACATTTACGCTAAGTTCAGTGTAAATTGAATCTCACAGAAGAATATACCAAGGGATGCAAATTGATGTATCATCTCAGGCTAGTGGGCTAAAATCCGGTAATGTCAGAGAGGTTTGAAGTGCAGTATAGAGGAACAACATTTGCCTCTCAAAAAACTGCCAGTAGATACTAGAGCTCCACCATTGTTCCTCCAGCCTTTATCAACTTTCTCATTCATCAGTGGTGGAGTAGAGTTACCATTAAATACAAATAAGGAAGGATGGGTGGTTTGTAACTTAATCTCTGTTGTCTCCTCATTCACATGGGATTACAGCTGTTGCATTATCTTGGAGAGAACATACATAAAATAAGTCCGTCCCGTCTTCGGTGGAAATGTCTTTATTTCATGAAGATAAGATTTAGCTTATGTGAACAATGAATAAGTGGGCTTGGTAGTGACAAATTTCAAATTCTTCCAAGGAGTCTGACTGTTGGTTTTGTACTTACAAATAAGAATTTTTTGGTAAAACTTCAAGGATATATTACATGAATATTCTGCAAAGCTGCAAAAAATGCAAAATGTGTTAGCACTTAAAGAGATTGTTGCTATAGCTGTACAGAAAGGTGAGAAAACGAACAGATAATTGATTCAAAACTGCTTTTAATTAGGTGTTATCCGTATTTATTTTCCCTTTTAGTGATGAATATGTTTCAAACATTATATTCACCTTTTAATTTCAAAATTTCCATCTTTGCCTTTTTCATATTGCTTCCCAACATGTATCATTTTTCTGAGATACCATAAAACTGTGAAGAAAAATATTCTCATTAACACTGCAGCAGTTAATTGTGTGAGAATTAAATATTTCAGAAATGTCATAACTATTTTGTTGACAGTTTTTGTCCTTCATAAAACAATTGAAACATCTTTCCATAAAAAAACCCAACAAAACAAGGAATAATATAGTCGTTTTGGTTCAGATTCAAAGCTAAGTGAAATCAAGAATATCTCCACTTTTTTTTCCATTGATGGCCATGTTCAGTTTGAGTCATGCCTGAGTATGTGACTTATTTGAGTATTTGATTAAAATAACTGCATTATTTGCACTGCTTTATTGAAATAACTGTAAGATATGTTTTTATTGGCAAATCATTCTTAAATAACTCCTTAAATAACTCTCTTAATGCATAGCTATGCATTATAGATAATTATGCCTAAAGAAATAAGAGGTTACATTACATGCATTTATATACACAAGTATGACATTCAGATGTGCTTATATACACATAGAAATGTAATAATGGAGGCTCATTTGGTTAAAATGACATCTTTAGAATAGAACACCCGTTGCCTTGCTATCTTAGTATTAGCAAGAAAGAAGAGCAAAAGACCTGTGCTCTTTCTTCTTCTGCACACATTTTGCTTCAAATCTCTGTCTACCCATTTTATAATGGGTTATGTCTGACTTGGGTTATATTATGAGCAGATGGAAGTATTTCTTTTTACAACATATTAAAATAAATTGTGAGATTCATGTCTTACCAAAACGCAGTTTCCTCTGGGCTTACATGTTAGAATATGTGATGAATAGTGTTTCTTTGTTCACATTGGAGTTCTTTTAAGAAATCTGGGAAGAGGAATGAGAGTGCTTCTTACTTGACAACTTCTGAGCCTGCTCAAGGCAGGAGAGGCTTCAGACCTACATGTGAGAATATGGAGTTACAACAGGCAGCTGAGAGCCTGCAGCTCTGGCAGACATTGTCAGACCTGAATGAGGAGCAGAGGCAAGACAAACAAGCCTAATTGGTGAGAGACGGTGAAACTTTCTTAGAAAGAGGAAATGGTGATTTCACTATTTATTTCAGTAAGACTGGGATTTCATATCAAGTTTTGTTCTATCAGAGTATCCTGAAGTGTGGGTATGGATGCATGAATATACCAAAGTTAACTGATCTGTCTAACTAACTGATTTTTCAGAGGCTTTTTTATCCAAATGGAAAAGAAAAATTATATGCTTGAACTCAAAGAAAAAAAACAGGGCATAGACATAAAGTGAAAGGGCATAATTCTCTTAATTTCAATTTAAGGAATAGAAGGAACTGCAGAGAAGGAGGATAAGAAACATTGCTAGGATAACTTAGGGTTAAGTAAAAGAATAAGACAAATGGCTTAAAGAAAATGATATTTTTCTTTGTGTTCATTATACATGCAAAATAAAGCACTTACTCTGATTCTAATTTATCACCATTTAGGAAGGGGCATTCTTCAGCTCAAAGTTTGTAATTTTTCGGTAACTAGCTAGTCACAAGTCGGTTCTAGACTGGCAACATGTGCTTACTTTTGGAGAAATCACTTCTGCCCACTTCTCAAAGGACAGATGCTGACACTGTGTCTCACTACCACAGCTGCCGTGCTAACCTCCTTCATGTTTTCAGCAGCAGCCAAGGTCAAACACAGACCTAGTTTTGCATCTTCGGGTCGATGTAGCTACGTTAGTAGCACTGTTACAGGCTAACAGGTACTGCTTCCTAGCATGTTTTTATCCATATTGTGGATGAATAAAGAGCTTTGATCATTGGAGCAGAGCGCCTGAAATGACAGCAGTCAGGCCACTTAGAGTGTATGAGACATCCTAATACTTCCCAGGAATGAGTGTCATGAATGGACTATAACTAATTTAATTTAAATTACTTTTTAATTTAATTTAATACCTTGAGTTGGAAGGGACCCATGAGGATCATTGAGTCCAACTCCTGACTCCACACAGGGCAACCTAAATGTTAAACTGTATATCTAAGAATGTTGTCCAAACACTGTTTGTTTATTGTATTTGTTTATTGTCCCAGACTAAACCAGATTATTTCTTAAATCAGGTGAAAAATATATAAGAAACACATTTTGTGAGAAGGAAATATTTATGTGGAGGAGGAAAGCCATTAAAATAATTTCTGACTGAATATTTGTAGCTGCAACGAGACTGATGCACAGTGGAAATTCTCAGGGTACTGTGGTTTTTATTTTTAAGCCATAATGATCTTCAAACCAGGAAGAGAGCGGAATTTTTAAAAGTCTGTGGTATTCGGTAATCCTTTTGGTAATCCTTTGGAAAAAGTGTGAAAGTGAATACATGGTTTTTACAAATGGAATTTATGTTCAAAGAATCAATATATTAGCTATGTGTGACAAAATCTTATTCCTCTCTTTCCTTTTACCTTGGTGTGCATTGATAGCACCCCAAGGCAGCAGAAGCATATTTCAAATTTGGGTGGGTATGGCTGACAATGCAGTGAGCTGGCGCAAAGTGTCAGGATGATGAAGCAGCACTTCACAGTGCTTCATTTGCAGAGTAGGAAGAAAGGAGGAAAGTTGGAATGAGCTATAAGTAGGGGCAAAGGATCCCTATAGTCATAGATCATCTGCTGAATGCAATGCCATGGGATGAATACTACCTTGAGTCATTAGCAGTATCTCTCATGTGCTTATAGCTGTCCTTTGTGACCTGTGGAAACATTCAACTACCTTCAGTAACCTTGTAAAAATCCTAGTTAAGTGGAATTTGCAGAAGGGAACACTAGAACATGAAGTTAATATATGTCTAAAATATATATTTGGTATAGTAACTATGATGCTATCCAGCATCTGTGTATTGTCTAGGGTGCTGCTCGGTATCATAATGTCTTTCATTTCCATAATTATCATGTATATAACAGGAAGGAAGAAAGGAAGGTTTCGTTTTTCTTTTCTTTCTCTGCCAATAAGGAAATCAATTACAGGTCTTATCAGATTAGGTAGGAATCATTTATTGTCCTTTTTATAGTGGAGACACTGAATGAGTCAATAGTTGATAATATGGAGTGACCAGAGAAGAATCTATTGTTTCTTCTCTGAAAAATACTTTGCCAAAGGGCTGGATGCTGAATTGAAAATAGACTTACCTCTTTCTGTGTTATTTACATACTGTTTCAAAATCTGCATTTATTGAGTAGCTTTAGGAAACCAGTGTGATGAGATATTAATTTCCTTCCTTCCAATTTTCCACCACAGATTACTCTGCTTTGCAAAGCTAATCATAATCAGTCCAATAAAAGAGTTCTTTTCATTCAAATTTATTTTTACTTTACTTTATGATATTTTAATATAGCACTTTTTTTTTCACCTGATTCTTAATTTTCTTCTGCAAAGATACTAGGTTTTGGAAAAGGCTGGGTTTTCAGATACATAATACGCACTGCATTTCACTTGGTTTGAACGGTAAATCAGCAGCTGTAGCTGATACTATTGAGTTATGACATAAACTGCAATACGTAGAATGGATTAGAATTAGGACCAGTGATGTTTCAAACCCACTATGGCTGCTTTTAAATATTAGATATTTTAGATCTAAAATTACATTCTGTGTGAATACTAAGTAGTCAGACCAGTGGGATCTGCAAGATGGTGCAATAACCTCAACGGAGTTCCTGTCACTTCCTCTGTCAAAAAAAAAAAANAAAAAAAAAAAAAAAAAAAGTTAATAATTTGGAACTTCCTGTTTTGTTTCCAGCAAGGAATACTGCAAAATTCAGGTCTTAACAACCTTGCTCGCTCTCTCTACTGCAGTCTTGGTCAAACCCAGAAGTATCAGTTCACAGAATTTAGAACTTTGACTGAAAATTGTTCTGTTGAAGATCACACTAGGATGTGCTAGAGCCAGAGAAAAGGAAATTCGAGCCTTTGTTTTCAAAACTTGCTTGGGTGAGTTTGACTATGCATATTACATGTTACTTAAGCCTGTTGATATACTGTCAATATATCTCTCAAACTGAGGGAATCACAAAGTTTTCTTCTGAGAAGCACTGCATTGCAGAGATAAGAGAATAAATACTTGTGGATAGTGATTTGCAGGTGCTATTAAATGGATCTGTTCTACACTTCACTGTTTTTATCTGTGGCACTCACTTCTAAACTACCTTCGCTTCATCATACCTGTTCTGTTAATATTATACTCATCTTGGAAACACTGCCTTCTGAAAGTTCTTCTGTTAGAATGGTGTCAACATAAACCAGACCCTACTAATAGCTGTGATACTGAGTAATTGGCACATACTGCATTTAGGTTTCCAGGCCTCTCCTGCTTTGTTTAAAGGAAGTAGGCATGAACGATAAGCATGTGATCTGTTTTGGCCTTCATCTCTGCCAATTGTGCAAAAGTTCCAGCAGTGTGAGATACAATCCATTCAGAACACACTAGGCTTACCAAATCTGTTATAATTATGCGTGTTCTGTCTTCTAGAGTTCAGTAATCAAAGGTGCTCTTTTGTGTTGTAATTGTAGTATTCAGAAGTAAGCTTCTGAATGTGTGGGAGAATTCTAATAGTAAACGGCATTCCATGAGAATGGTGTGAAAAGATGCAGTATAAGAAGCACTTGTAACTGACAACTTGGCATATATGAAGTCATTTTCATCTTTGAAAATACATTGTTTTATTAGCTTCTATTAACTGTAGTATATAACTGCAACTAAAATAGTTATCTCAGGAAATGTTAGATATGTAGTGTATAAAAACAAAGGTCTGCATTAGACAAATTTGGGGGAGTGGTGAATAAATAATCTGAAGAAAACTAGAAATAAATGATATTTTTTATATTTTCTTATACACTATAGTCATGAAATAACAGGTTATGGAATGTTGTGGAGAACTGGTGTTGCAGAGAGAAATATCTTGTTTTGGTAACGCTTTACACTGGCAAAATCCAAATTATAGCTGAACTTCTAAATTTCATACTTTTAGTCATCTTTTTATTGTAATTTTTTTCCTCATGTAATATTTTATTTAAATATTACTATTTTAAAAGAATCTGCTCTAGAAATATTTGGAATTTTCAGGCATTTAAATTGCTATCGCAAGAGCAAGTTTCATAATAGAAGATGGATATAGCAGCTCGTACATCATGGCTCACCCTCTGTCCCAGAATCAGAATGCACTGAGCTGTTTGGTTAGATCAACAAAAGCAAAAGCTGAAATATCACAATTTCAGAGCACAATGTATTGAGGGAAACCAAAACTGTCATTTGGTTTTCTGTAATACATAAGGCTGTAATTTGTGGTTATTCAGTAGCTGCCGCACAAGTAGCTGTGCTTTCCCTATAGTCAGCTGGAGCAGGATTGCATGTTTGCCACCTCAATGCAAGCCATCCCTGGTCATGAATCAGAGCCCTGAATATTTTCAAAAATTAAGATTTAGCAAATTATTCCCATCACTCTTCAATCCTGACTAGTTGTAACATGTTCTGTGAACTAATTAATCAACCCAGTCACCAAATGCAGGAACCAGCAAACTGGCAGTTTCAGATTAAGGCAGGCAGCTAAAGAGTACTGACTTTTGTGCTGTAGGTAATCAAATGTTACTATGTCTTTCTCAGTGGTGGGGAAATTGAAATCAAGAAAGCTGAATTAGTTCACAAAAGTCCCTAAAATTAAACAGGGATAGATTGCATGAACCTGCACTATTCTTCACTGAACTTCTCTGGATTACCTACTGCAAATAGAGTTACTAATGATATTTAACTTTCCCTGGAAGTGTTTTGAGCAATAGCTAAATAATTTTTATGGAATTATAAAAAGTTTAAAGTTAGTTATATGATTGTCTGCAACAGCTGGAACTTAGGGATTGCTGGTTCTCAGTATTCCTGTGAAGTGTGCACACAAAAAATGCCACCAGCTGAAAATTTCCAAGGTGAATAATTTTATTCTTTTCTTTTTTTGACTGTTAGAACTTCGTGTATATAAACTTTATCCAGCTGAAATGTTAGGGAGAAAAAAAGTAAGATGTTGAGATATGTGAAACTATGCTTCACAGAGAATCACTGCTCAGGTCACATAGTTTAAACCAAATCAGGATCAAAACACTTTCTAGAATAATTAACCACATGTAATTAACAGACAGTCAGTGACCTATATGTTCAGGATCAATATCAGATAAGCCACAAAACTAGACACTTACAAAATGTTAACATGCCCAGAAATTTCAGCCCTATGTAACTAATCCCAAAAGTTTTAATACCCCAAGCCCCAGCGATGGGCTCAGACCACCCCACCTCCTCACCCTCCCTGAGTGATGTACACGCACTTGAGGTGTGGGTCCCTAATTGGTGTACCCCGAGGTCTCACTTTCCTGGCTGGACTGTGGCTGCTCATCGTGTCTGATGACAAAGATGCTCTGTCAGGCCTTGGCAGAGGATGTGCTGCCTGTGGGACAACTTGTGGCAGGTTTTGACTACTTCTGTGTCAACCTCCAGGTCTCCTCTCTCTTACAAATATTCACGCTTCTGTAATTCTTTTCAGGCTGACTTCTCCTTTGTTGCAGAAGTCTCTGTAATTTCTCGTTTGTTATTTAATCCAGCTGATGGTTCTCTTTCGCTTTAACATGAACAATTTGGGGCAAATGTCCTCCCAGATAGTTTTGTGTAATTTGATTCACTGATGCTGTTTACACTTGCGTTCCTATCTTTACAAGTATTGTTATCCAGGCCATTTGTCAAAGGTGGACCATAGGAGCACTCATAATATGCAGCTGAAAAGAAATATTTACAGTAAGTGTTTTGAAAGCTTTTGGTTAGTTTTCAGCCGTGGGCAGATGGAAACATTGGTGTTGAAAATGTCAATTCAGATCTTAAAATGTGAGTGTGAATACTTTGGAAATTTTCACCCTATCATAGCTTTGTCATGGACTTGCCCATACTTGTCTGTCTGTTGGCACAGTTCATTTTTCTGCTCTTAATAGAACAGAACCATATTGAAAAATCAAGGATATATGTAAGTGTTTTTGTGTGTCCTTGATAATAGCTACATATATATGGCTCCTATACTAACCAATTATACTAACTCTTATGTAACACACTTCCCAATTTGGTCTGTATTTTCATTTGTATTTTACAGTGCATTAGGGCACTTCAAGTCTTGCATTATGTTTACATAATAAGCTGTTGATAAGATGAATTATGCTGCATTCTTTGGCTTATGTGAATTAATTAACATTGTATTTTTCACTGGAAAGGACATTTGCTGTCTATTCTATTATATCTTTACTGCGTCTGCTTTCTAGTGATATTTTGTAAAAGCTTCGAAATGGAATCCTACCTGTGCCTTCAGACATATTTGTTATGGTGATATCAAAATCTTTTTTTCACCTCTTAGTAGGAACCCTCTAAAATCACCTTCTGTTTAACAAAGGCAGATAAAAGGATATTTAAATGCTTGGTCAAGTTGACTTTGCACCTTCTTCTGTTTTACAAGTTTGTTTATTTGTAAAAGTTAAATGGTGAATAGGAAAGAGCAAGTAGAACTCATGAGAGCATTGCTTTCTTCCTAGCTTACCTGCAGTGGACATATTAAAGGATATATAAAGGTGAACAGAGACTCCATTTCTGTATTTTATTTATTTTATCTCCAGGCCTTTAGTGCATTACCTAGAGGAGAATTTAGGTATTATTTGCAGTGCCAGTAGCCTGTAGGAGTGAACGAACTTCTCATGTTTAGCACAAGGCTGAGTACATTCAACACTCGTGACAAGGTTATAGCTAGAAAATATTACAGCTCATCTCATGGGCTTCATGAGAGTCATTTGCAGTGTTTCAGTCAAAGACTGAAAAATCGTGCCTGCAAAGATGTAGACTCCAAATTCATGTGCAGAGCAAAACAAAGTCGTGGTCTTTACAATCCGGAACAGTGATCTTTTCTTCTCCCTGTAGCCAAAGAAGCAGAAAAGAAGAGGTGGTGCAGAAGCAGTTGAACTACCTTGGGACTAAAGAAAACTGCTCTCTCCAGTCCTGTCAGAAGAGGGAATAATGAACGTTGCTACAACAAGGTAAGTACTTTTTCCTTTTCCTTTGTGGTTGACAGTTTGCAACAGTGTGTATATCATTGATAGAGACTTGATTATGGCACCAAAGAAGATTTATACATTCTAGCAGGAATGATAACTTTCTGGCTTCTGGAGGCTTCTGAGGTATTTTTCAATCACTAATATTGCCATGTATTTCTTGTTTGACTTTAGGTAAAGTGACTGATAGCTTTGTACCTCCTTCTTAGTTTGTAAAATGGATTTTATAGTATTTCCTTTGCCTTTTTGTATTGTGAACACTTATGCACATACAAGAGGGCTCTCGGGTTTAGTTTTTGATCTTATTTTAGTATAAATTACAAAAAAATCGAGGAGGAAAAGAATAATCTTTATTACTTTTCTTTAGACTGTTGTATAGAGCAAATCTGACTGAACCAAAGGCCCTCATCATCAACTTCCAGAAAATTCAGTGCAAGGGATCTCTGTGCATCACTGCCCAACACTGGGCTCATTATAAAGTCTTTCTCTATGTAAAATAGCTTATCTTTAACAAAGAAGTCCACTAGAGTTCACAGAGTATACTCATGATTGCAGCAATAGTTACAGTAGTTATTAAAAGGCAATGTAGATAATGTATCTGAAAATGGTAATACAAAAGACATAGCCTTGAAAACACTATTGCAACTCTCATACTGCAATTTCTCTGGATGTAGGAAGATCTTATCTGTAGTCACAGGAACAAACACTGATAAAGATATCCTTGTCAAATTGTCTTCCTTTTAAAAATGTGATCAATGACAGCTACCTATTAAAGGCACAAAAGTCTCCATGATCTAAAGTGAATCAAAAATATCTCCTCACAAATTATGGAGAACAATAAATACTGTAAATAATAATTCAAACAGGACATAGATAATTGAGAAAAGCATTCTTTAAGCATTGAGTGGGCCAAAGGGGTGTTACTTGGTTTTCAGTACTGTATATGCACCTGCAGTACAATTTTGTGTTTTGTACGTCTCCAGTTCTTGGGCAGAATTCCCATGATGTTTGGTATTATACCAGTTCCACAAAGAAAAGAGGGTTACACTTTGTATCAGAAGCCTTACTAAGTGTTTTCTGGACCTACCAATTCATTAGTAAAATATCTACAGATTTATGCCGCAGGATAGATCAAGTCTATCATCTTGCCACTCCAATGGATGGCTAGGATTGGGCTGACCTTCAGGAAAACAACAAGAACTGAGATGACAGTGAAGGAGAGGCAGATGGCATGAACAGAAAGAACTCCAAGTGAGGGGAGATGTGGAGTAAATAGCCAACAGCATAGAGAAAATATTTTCTAAAGTTGTTTGGCAAAGGAGGGGGCAGTGATGGAAGTATTAAGGAAAATAAACATTGATAGCTTCATCTCCCTCTCTCACAAAGCACCTCTGACACCCTGTTGGTGTTGCACTCATCTTAAAGTTGTCATTCCCTAACTTTTTGCTTTTACAATAATGGCCTTTTCAGTGGTATATCTTTGTATTTGATTTATCATTTTTCTAAAGAAGCAACCTTGCTTTGTGTATGTTTTTTGATTTGACAATCTTAGGACACCCAAACTTACAGTTTAATTTGTGGACCCAGTAGACGTTTAAACAGCTCTTTAGGAAACAAATAACATTTATTAGTATATCAAGGATGAAGAATGTTGGTGATAATTTTTATGCTATTATACTCTTAATTATATTTTTCCACACTTCTGTTTTGTTTGTTGGTTGGTTTTTTTTTACATCAGCAATCCATGATGTGGATGATTTCTTAATGTGTTCTAATGCAGTCAAGGCTCATGAAAAACACAGAAAGCTGTGATGATAATGTGCTTTCTCTATTCAAGACTTGAAATCTGTTCCAGTTTCTCCTCATTTCTTCCCCATAAATAATTAACTGTGTGAAAACTAAGCTTATGGTGCTATTGCATTGTGTACAGCAAATGACACCAAGAAATCAGCATTTTGTATGTTTAGTATCTTGAGACTTTGTCTATTAATATTGAAGTTATTAGGGCAATAAGGAATGCTGAAATGCAGATTGTATAGTTGCTGAGATTTAAAGAGCAGTGTGGAAAAAGTATGTGGTTTCACTTAGATTTTTTTGTGCCAGCTTAGTAGTGACAAGGGAATAGAAAGTTAACAGGTGTGCACAAATGGGATTAATTTTTTTTTTAGGGAAGTAATCAATAGGGTGTAGTGAGGAACTGGTAGGAAAAGAGAGTGTTGATAGAGGAAGGCCAGGAAGACAGCCAAAACACTGGACCTTCAGGTGTTTTCTGACTGGCAGGTTGTTGGTTCATTATTTCTAGCACAATTCAAACAGCTCAGAAGGCGGTCTAAAAATTGTGTCCTCAGGTTTTGTGAAGGACAGTTTTATTATTCATTTATATCTTCATCAATTAAATTGTGGCAGTTCCAAGGAGATAAACTGTTATTTCTCATTTGTATTGGTTTATTTTTCCAGAATTATTTAGAATCAGTTTGCTTTTCTTAGCACACATACAGTAATCAATTGACTTACTGGTGTTCCTTTTGTTGAAAACCATTAAAAGACAGTAGCATGTGACAAAATTATTTAATTTAGTTTGAGATTATCACTTCTAGCCCTGTAGCAGAACTATTTGTTGAAACTTGGACAGGTCAATATTCCATTACCAATACCAAAAAAAAAGTTATTTTGCTAAACTTCTGTTTAGCATGAATACTGAACGCTCCAACAACATTGAAATGCTATATTTTAGTTTCACGGTTTGAAGCTTATTTTTATGCTCTTTATTTTTGCTATTAGATATTAACAATTCCATGTACACAGGCTTTTTTTTTTT
>RSEF01000006.1:4063022-4094727 GCA_003993805.1 Himantopus leucocephalus
GCTGTTGAGCTAGGAAAAGGAACGAGTGTGGAACATCACAGACTTTGCAAGAAAACTAAAAGAAAACTAAAACTATTTTTATAAATAGATGTGTGACCACTGAGACAAATGATCTTTTTCAGTTGTGGACTCATGTTCACGGTTCTTCAAAATATGTGCTTGGTTAAAAAAACCCGAAAACCTAAATAACTCTTCCTCATTTCCCAGAAATTTTTACACTTTCTCCTTTAATGTTTTGGGGTTTTTTTAGATTATTTTTAAAATGCTTTTGTGCTTTAATGTGGTTTTGTTTAGATGATAAAAATATTTAATTTATATGTATTAAAAAAAACATGGGCAGACTGAATGATTTCTAGAAGTAGCTTTACTTGTAGTCACAGCTAGTTTATGGAGGCATGGTATAACCCCTTCAAAGTTTCAAGGAGTTGTAAAGGAAAAGTTGTTATCTTCTCCTTGAATATTAAAAAAATATTTTCCTCCTTTAAAACTCTTTCCTTACTATTAAATTTACAAAGGATCTGGGCATCTCAATGTACACCATTCCTCCTTTTCTTTCCTAGTGCTTCACACTTCTGATGTTCTAGTTTGTAAATTCTTTACAGTTCCTACCCTAGGAAATCACACGTTACTGTACAGTTTCTTTGCTAAACACTGCTCTCTCTTGTGCTAAGCATACCTGTTTCCTAGAGGTGCAGGATAAAGCATAGCTTCTCCCAAAACTCTGAGCACAGAAGAGATGAAACGTCAACATCACCTTTTAAGAGTGACAATATCTGTGCACTGTGGTAAAGGGTTTACAGACCAATGTCCTTATGTTGTCCTTTTTTTTTTTTCTTTCAGAAGGTTTAGAAAGAGAATCTAGCAGTTCTTGCCTGCAAGCCCCGCTCTTGTAATTGGCCCTGCTACAAACAGCAAATGGGGGAGAGGCGTGTCCTTGGTTGCCTCCTCTGAGCCTTGTTCTTCTGCTTACCATTCCCCCCAGTACTAGGTAGCCTGGTTGGCTGTTTCTCACAGTAGTTATCATAACCTGGCACTCTGCAAGTGAGCATGATCGGTGCCCCGCTGGGAAGGCAAGGATTTTTCATTTCATGCCTCATTTATATACTGCATTACTGACCCTATGAAGTAAAAGCTGGTATCTAAAAAAGAAAACGAAGTTAATGAGCATAAGTGCATTTATTTATTTATTTATTTTGGATTCTCGGCACAAGGGAATACGCATGGACGTATGTTTACTTTTGTATAGTTTTTGAGTCTTTTAATGGAAGAGAACCAAAACATAAATGTTACAGGTTGTAGCCTGTGATGAAGATAACTGAATTTCTCAGATCAAAGTATCATCAATGAGCACTTCAGGACTTGTGTAATGAAGTCTTACTTGTATTACTGGGTAAGAATTTTTTCGTTATTTTTAGCTGAGCTGAAGATTGGTACTGCTGCCATCAGTGGGAACTCTAACGATGGCTTGATTGGAAACGAGATTCTCCTTCCCCCCTTGCATCCTGTGATGTGTGGCAGGCAGATCACATCCTGTGTGCAGACAGCAGCACATTTTCTCTGACTGCAGAGATTGCCTCTATTCTGCTCCAGGGCAGCAACAATTTCCAGATTAAAATGCCAAACTGTTGCACTTGTAATTTTATCAGTGATAGGAGGATTAGCATACCCAACCAAAAGCCAGTGAAATTTGTGAGCTGTTGTGTGAATTACCATGAGTTGTGTGATGTGTGGCAAAGCGTAGACCAATAGGTTTGAGCTCCATAAC
Source organism: Himantopus leucocephalus (assembly GCA_003993805.1). Taxonomy (NCBI): domain Eukaryota; kingdom Metazoa; phylum Chordata; class Aves; order Charadriiformes; family Recurvirostridae; genus Himantopus; species Himantopus leucocephalus. The sequence goes on from RSEF01000006.1 coordinate 4,064,788, forward strand.
AGCCTGTAATTATGCCCCTTTTTTAAATGGTCACTTTTCATAAAACAATTCAGTTGAACTAACCAGAGGCTGTGACTCAAGGTTTCCCTTCTAGAAAGAGCTCCCTAACCACTATCCTGGCTTCATTAACCCTCCTGGCCTCCTTAGTATTGCATCTTTGGACCTCGTCTTCTGTCTGTGTTTTATTAAAATGGAGGCAGAAATTTACTTTCAGAAGAGGATTCTAGGCTGTGATTGTGTGTTGAAAGAAGCACCTTCTTGCGGCACTTGGCTAGGCTTTATCAATGGGTTCACTGGAGAATTTTCAGCAAAATAAGTGAGAAACAGATCATTCTGGTTTATGAGATATAGATCATTACCTCTCTGAGGCACTGACCCATTCAATTGTTGCTTTTTAAAACAAATGACTGTGCTATGCTTTCCATGGAAGTTGTGTGGTTCAGTGTTAACGTAGGAAGAAACCCTTTCTGGAATGCCATACCTCTCCTCCATAATAACATGTAAGTCTGCTGCTTAGTTTTAGATATGTAAACTAGTAGGAAAAAGTACATAAATAGAGTAGGCAAGAGAAGGCAAGACAAAACTATTTAAGTATAAAAGTTTCCCCTTTAAATTAAGGTCATGTTTCTGAGAAAGCGAAAAAGTGACTGCAGCGTGGATTTGTTTTTAAGTCTTCTACTTCCAGTTATTGTAAGCCTGTATTTTCCTTCAGTATTGACTGTATTAAGGGAAATTACAACTGAGTATCTTTCAGATACTCATTAGAAGCAGTAATCACTTTTTTTAACCTTTGACAGTTAACACCGTGGAATTTCATCTCAGATATAGGCTTTAGAACAATAAAGGTTAATAAAACCTTATTGTGGAGGCTGTATTGTTTTCTGTGATGAAATCATTGGAACTTGAAAATTGAGTTCTCCAACTGGAGGAAAGTAAGGGAGGGGGGAAAAACATAACATCTGGATGAAACGTAATTCTAAGGCAAGAGAAATACTAAAGTCATACCCAGTTGAGGTGTCCTACCCCATTTATTGATTTATTAAGAAAAATAGTTAACCAGGACATGCCTATGGAACAAGAGGCACGTGAGTGAGATTATACAGTTTTACAGTTTCTAAACAGGGTTACATTGTGACTGTATTAATGGCAGAGCTGTGCTATGATGCTGATTTCTGTAAGACTGCACAGAGGGTTAGCAAACATGAAAGTCTGAACCATCAGATTAGACACCTACATTAACGTTTCCATAGAGGAATGAAATATGTTTACACATAAACTAGAGCTCTTGGGATGGTGAGTTGGTTACAAAATAATAATATAATGCATTGCTTGTATTTATGGTCTATTCCATGTAGACAAATGGTATCTGTATATATCTTTTTGATGACAGCTTACGACTGGAATGCCAAGGTTTTGACTGATGAGATATCATTGCTGCTACTGACGGCAAAGGTTATCTTTTTTACGTAAATGCAGGATGGTATTTTGATAAATTTATTTGCAAACAGAGCAAATGCATGCAGCTGTGCTCGAGACCTTTACCCAGGGAGTACTGCACTTTCATCTTCCCCTGTATCCTTAGTCATTCTTTTCAAGTTTTTCAGTGTCCCTCTTTTTTTTTTTTTTTTTCTCCCATTCATCCAAGAGCTGTTTTCTTTTTTTTTTTTCTGTATTTCATGCCTGCTAATCAGGTAGAATATGTAAATAAGACACCATTAATATTCAGACACACTCAATGAGTTGAATTAAGCTATTTTGTTTATAAGATGAAATTGATTATCTTTTAGCAATAGTTAAAATTAAGGTTAGGTAATTAAGACTTTCCTGTAGGCTCAGGAAATTATTTTAGTAAAACCATTATGAATATAGGATAACTATATTTCCCCTGAGTGAAGAAGGCTGGAGTTAAAAAAGCAGACAACCTGAAGGTGATTTCTGCATTACTAATACTGCAGTTTCTTTTTCAAGTTTTAATTAAAATATTTAATGTGATGGTTAAACTACAAATCAGTTAGTGATGCACCACAGCTGATATTTATTTCCCCATTTTTTGCCCATCTTGAAAGGTAGACAGAATTTTTGCTCTGTTAAAGCAAACAATTGGCAATTGTAGTAAATCTGGTCTTTTCAATACTCTCTAGCAATTAGGAATAAAACAAGGTTCCTGCTGAGGCGTCATTATCAGAAATTGTTTCCTACAAGAAAAGCATAATTGTTCTGCTTTTAAAAAAAAAATATCTTTTTTTTAGATTTTTTGGTCCCCTTTTCCCCTTTTTTCCTTTTCTTTTTTTCTTTTTCTTTTTCTTTAGATCTATACATTGTTTTTTCTGAAAGGGATCCCTAGGTCCTTAACAGGAAAGTTAAAAGAGCTGGGAAAACTGTGCTGAACTTTCTGTATTAGAGGGGGATGTGGGACTCATACATATCTTCCATTTAAGTGTAAATATGAGTAATCACCATCATAACATGATCTATCTGCAATATAGGGTCCATACTCTTTCTGTGATGATTTTTCTATATCTCCACAAGGACACATTACCAGATTCTGCTTTTAGAACGTATCAGTATAAGAAGCAAAACCAAACCCCTTGAGAATATCTTAAGGCATAATGCAAGCGTTATCTCTATACAGTCATATGCCAGCAAATTCAGGAGGAAGGTGATGTTCCAAGTCCAGAGGAGCCTGCATACAGCAACAGTAAGCTAAACTGTCTCCTAGTAGTTTACCGTCTCCCAGCAGTTTTCAGTAGTTGCCACTGAAAGAACAGTGGCAAAAAGCTGTTTTATTTGATTAACGCTTTCCCTTTTACTCGCATACGTGCACCCACACCAATACATACAGAAAGAGCAAGTGAGTAATTCTAGATTTCACCCATTTACCTTTCCTTGGTGCCTTTACTGAGAAGAATGACAAAACGTTAGGGTCCTGATTTTTAGTTTCACTGCTTATTAGCAATCTACCACAAACTCTGCAACCAGCTTTGATAAAGACTCAAAGGAAGTTATGACACCTACTATGTGCAATTGCAACCTGCATGTGTCAGAGGAAGAAACCTCAGTACCGTTCTTTAAAAATGTGACTATGTTTTCAGCAAATCAATCTCAAATGATAAATTATAAAATTCATAATAATATACCTATACAATGTCTATAGTAATAATAAAAGAGTAGAATTTGTCCTTTACTGACAGTGTTTTAAAATGCCATTAATATCATAATTTTAACAAAAATTTTCATTCAAATTTCTGAAAGGAAGTGTCATTGAAAGCATACAAGAAGGCTTGATTTGTGCAGAAGCCTTTGGAAAATAATAGTGCAGCTAGTTGTGCACTCCAAAAATGGAAACGTGTTTCTAATAACAAAAGGCAATCTACCAGTTTTCCCAGAGTAGCACAATCACTGTTGGTTGTATTAAAATGTAAGGTAAAAGAAACATTCTTTGACAAATCTTTGCATATATAGTAGAGATTATAAAATTGATGTTTATTTTGTCCTGGCAGTCATTGAAAAGTGTTTTTTTTTTTAAATAAATAAGATGTCTTCTTAAGATGACAACAATGTGGACAGCTGATACAGGGAATACAGATAAAATTAATGTTAAACTCTATATGTCCCAACAGTGCTCAAGCACCATGGGATCATTTAGTATCACTTACTATGAGTCAATTAGACCTCCAGTTAGATAAATATTCCACAGTTCACTGTTCATTAGCCTGACAGTTGCAAATGAAGTGCTTACAGTTTATGCACCGGTGAATCCCAGGGCTAGGAAGATGTAGGAGAATGTGAAGGCCTTTGTGCCTCTATTTGTGTGGAACTTTGAGAAATGGGATGTTAGGAATATTCTTCCAGTAATAACACAGGTTGCCAAATCTTGTTTTTCTGCAGTGAATGAGGTTATCTGCTTTGTGGACATTTAATGGACCTTTTTATTTATTTTGTACAAGGTAAACATATTCCTGGAAGATTGTGAATGCTCTTACTTCCAAGTTACTTTCATGGTAAATGAAGTAGCTTTCTTCCCTTCGGGAATTTTGAATCCTAACAGAGCAAAAGAGTAGGTTTTGAAAAATTGGTCCAGTGTCTAGGGAATAGTATTGGGATTTGAAGTGTCCACATGTCCCTTCTGAATTCAGTCACACACGATCACATGCTGTGATCTTGGGAAAAGACTTTTTAGTCTCTTTTGGATGAAAAGGCAGGAGTATCTTAGTTCCATTACATGAGTTGAGACTTTATTGTGTTTCATCTGAATTTCTCACTGAATAAATGAGGACTGCATTAGTTCCTGTCTTGTGTGCAGGGTGGTCAGTTCAGTAATATTTATTGGATTGTCTTAGTGATTTTGTTGTTTAGGAAAAGCTAAAGTCAGTATGTACAAGAGCTGTGAAATAAAAAGATACTGTTCAAGGTCATTGACGCAATGAAGATCAGCACATTGCAGGCTATCAGACACGCCAAATGTAGTATTTTGACAGACCAGGTTGACCTTGACAACATCTCTGAATGGGTTTTTGCCTGGGAGTTCATAAAAGATAATGGTGGGGAACAGATGTCAGAGACATATAGATTTTCCTGAGAAAGGAAGAAGAAATGCAAAAAGGAATGACGATTACATGAGAACAGGTGATCACAAAATTAGAATGTCTGCAGGCTGACAGCTACAGGAACAGATGGCAACAGAATTCAGACTGAAGTAGAAAGGAAATACAGAAAAAAACACAGACAGTCTTGAGTATAGTGCACATATGATCTCCTGTACTATACATCTGTAGGTGTGAATACAAAAATAAAAGGCAAAAATAAGCTCTATGCTTGTGAATAAACCTGTGGATTTAAACGTTAAATGCTTAAGTTAATTGGCCTAATTCTTACTTGTTTTTCACATTTCAAGGTGGAGCTAAAGCATTGCTATACTGATTTGGTCTAGAATAAATGACTTCCAAAAGAGAGAACAATGGAGCAATGAAAAATTCAACACAGTGTCAACATGAGTGAGATTTGCATAATTAGAATTTTGTACAGCATCTAGCTTTGTGATCTAAGTTCTCCCGAGCTGAACAGTTACATTAGAGAAATGAAAAAGAGTAGATGGACGAAAGGAGGTTAAACGATGTCACTAAGAAGAATGAGGAATGGAGAGGCTTGCTATCTCCCTTGTAGTTACAGTTGTGTGGATATGAAACATTCACGGAGTTTCCACTGATATTCCTGTATTAGGGGAATGCTGCTATGGAAAGAGAGAGCTGAAGTACATAGGCCATCAAAAAGACTTTCACTGCCACAACATTCTGATTTCTCCACGAGAAAGTCTCCCAGCCCTGCTAAAGCAGCAGAAGTTCTGTGATATAAGTAAGCACTCCAGAGCTAGGTGCCGAACCAACACTGAATCTGTAGGCATAGCAGGATGAGAATAATAGGCTCTTCCTGATGTTACAAAGGCATTTGGAGGTTACATTCATTAAAGGCTGGAAGGTGGGGGGAATAATCTGGTAATGGGAACTATGTGAGCACTTTTCTTAGACAGATTGTTACCACCTGGGAATTAAGAGAGAAACTCATAATCCTCTAATTTGTCATGGCCTATTTGAGGGAGTTTGCAGGTCTCAGTAACAACATAAGAGTGCAGTATTAAAAAACCTTGTAATAATTAGTAGGCAAGCGGGAAGACTCAACAGAAAGGTAAGGATTCTTGATTCTCAATTTAAATACCTACTTTTTCTGCTCTGCTAGAAGTGTACTAAACTGGAATTCTATCAGCAAATTTAGTTTCATTAATCGAGTATGAAAATGTCACTGTCTTAGCTGATTTTATGTGTGTTGGGCCCCCTCCGATCAACCCCCCCTGAATTTTTGAGTCTCTGTTAGCACTATGTGACTAATCCTATGTAGGTCAATGGTATTTCAGCCAGTTGTTTGCAATAGCAGCGTACAGATATTTTATATTGTTACAGAAAATGGGTTTTGTTTTCCCCTTCAACACAGGCACAGGAAAATTGTGAGGACGCATCTTTCGATATGTCTGCAATATTCAGGTTAATAACCTATTAGTAAAAACTGTTAGGCTAGCATGTTGCCTCTATAAGACTGCAGAGTGTGCAGTTACTCTTACTGGCAGATATGATCAAATTGCAGGTTGTTCCTTTGTTAGTGACTGCCTTTTTTACATGGACCCTTTCCTGACCTACTTGTTTCTCATGACTACACCTGCTTCCTAAAAGTAGCCATTCATAACTTTGCATTTCAATGCTAAAACCATTTTTATGAAAGTCTATGTATGCTCTACATAGGGCAGGACTGAAGACAAACACATCCTGAGTACACTGTTTTCTTGTATTTAATACTACAGTGTGGTGTGACAAGTATACTATTGTTGAGTAAATGTTTCGTGGATAATATAGATATAACAGAGCTAACAACAAACATGAAGAATTAGAAAAGTTTTAACAATGGTTATTGCGAGGTGAATGTATTTTGTGGTTTGCAATCGTGAAGCAGTATTTCGTGATATTATTGTTACAAGGATCACCTGAAAGTTCAGGAAAACTTCTGTGGTAACAGATGTGTTATCCTTATTTTAAATTACAATTAAATTTGTCCATTCCGTCATAAGATTTACTGTGCTTGTATGGACAGCTGTATAAAGAAGTAGCATAGCATCATTTGATCTATAGAAGTGTATTTTCTGCTTAGGAAGCTTTAGTTTGATTTACTATTTTACATTCTTATTATTTTATTGTGAGATGAGAATGGAGGTTTTTATTACATTTATTAAGTATTTTCCTACCTAAAGAGTGGCAAGACAAGATGCTTCTATTAATGAAATAAAGATACACACATCAGTTACAGCAAATATTTACAATGCAAGGTAGGCAGTAATCTTTTTTTCCCTTTAGTAAGGCAAACTACATTGAATACTGTATGGGAATTCATCAGATTGCTGCAGTTCTGTGCTTTGGTATGGGCGTGATAAGTTGCAGAGCCAGGCTGTTCAACATTGTAGTCAAATAGTACAATAAATACAGAGGACTATAATTTACATCTAACATATTTCAGGATAAACTTGGGGAATGTAATTCTCAGCCCTAGGGAATGGTGTGTTCAGGAAGAGATTTTTGAAGTATCTAGCAGAACGTGTATATTCTTGTTTCTATAAACTTGACAATAGCATTGTTTTGCTGTATGAGTTCTCTTATATCATGGTTTGCTCATTGTATTTTTCATTATCTCAGAATTTTGTGATTGTTCCTTATCAGATGAGGAGAGGGAGATGCATTATTTTAGAGGAGGTCTTTTGGGGAAAAGGAAAGTGACAGAACTGACTTCCTGTACATGGAGTAGAATAGCCTTTCTCAAAAATTTACAGTCAGTTTTCTAAAGGTATCTTTAAAGTAGTCAGAGAATAAAAAGAGGATTTCCAGGGGCACTTTGAAGGGCATACATGCTTCTATTCTGTATTGTATTGTTCGGTGTCACTGCTCTGACTTCTGCTATCTGGCACTCTGAATTATGACTGCTACCCAAATTCTTTTTAACAAAGAATGTCTATAGTCATACCCACCAATATAAAATGCTGCTCACTAATGGCTCAACCCAGTAAAATATCCTCTCCATCTGGCTGCCGACTATTCTGATAAAGAAATCTCTACCTTTAGCCTCCTACAAGCTATGGTGTCAGTCTGCTGCCTCTATCCCCCACTTTCTAGTTTTCTCAGCTTATTTTGCTGGTTGCTCTGCATCCCAGTTCCGTAAAATTAGTAGTTAAAAATTCTTAAATACTAACTTTTTTCCTTTCCTTATTTGTTAAGAATAATCTGTATTACATTATAAAATTATGTTAAGGAGAAATCACATGAGCAGAGGTGAGTGGGCAGCAGTTATCAGGAGATGCAAAGGCTAGCAGGATGAAGACATTGGTAATTAGATTATTCACACATGAAATCAATTATTTGACTGTATCCTATCTGCTGTCTGTTATAATTTAGATACCCTCTACTGCCTGTTATGATTCCAGCCCACCTCTGTCTGCTCTTGTGGCAGTCATAGCTCTGATTTCTGGAAACCCAAGGAGCAGATGATGATTGGGCTGGGGGATGAAAGGCAAAAGGGGTGGGGGATGAGTGGGAGGGGAGAAAGGTTCGAGGGAGAGAATGAATCACACTGGTTCAAGCAAAGATACAGTGAGGGAGGACAAAAAAGGCGGATGAAACAGCAGGGACAAAAACCGCACAGAGTCTTTAACCTGTAGTGAATCCATCATTGCACACCATGGAAGATACCAGAAATGTCACTGCATTGCCGTACAAGCCAACGCTTCTTTCAGAGTTTGCTTGGGAGGAGAAGGGGGGCAGGAGGAAGTCCACAGTGATGTGACTTCATGCAACTACTTGCATGTCAACTTATCTCAGACTAAATGCCTCTGAAAGTATTGGGGAAAACTACCTAAAGAAATTAAGATCAGATTTTTTTTTTTTGTAAATACTGGAATGGGAATACATTCTAAAACTAACTTAACTGTAAATGAGGAATAAAGCTCTTGGTGCCCAGCTTGCTAATATACAAGCAGTTTAAATAGAGCTATTTACTATTGTTTGAGATTCCCAGATGGATGATGAGCATTATACCAAAATAAGGGCTCTTAACATCTAGTTTAGGTATCCAAAATTCAATTACTGTTGGAGTTCACTAGAAAAAGAAAGAAAAAAGAAAAAGCAGAAAAAAAAGAAAATGTATTCTATGAAAAGATGCTTAAAAATTAAAATAGATATCCATTAGAACTTTATTGCAATATGCATTCCCTCATTTACATTATTCAGTTTCTTGAAAATGTTGGCCAATATATTTTTCTAGCCATATTCATAAAAGAATAGAAGAGGAAAATAAGCACATTAAAAGTATCTCTGTATATCAGTGAAGAGATTATATATTACATAGTATATATTACATATAAATGTATAATTATCTATAATAATACATATAATATGCGTATTTAAATACCAGTTCTTCTAAAATATTGAACAACTCTACGTGAGCCTCAGTGATGTAGGGAGGAAGTGACAGAATTGGTACAAGAAGGACATATACCACTTTTATGGATCAAGGTGGTTAAAGAATGTGGTTTATTACTGAAGAATGGTAATCTACAATGCTGTAATAGTCCTGTAGATGGAAGTGCACAGGCATTTCTATACAAAATTTATTTTAAAAATTATAATAAAAATTACGGTATTGGTAAAGCAGTCAAACAATTTATCTGATAAAACATGCATATAGTTTTTCAGGGACTAAAAATACCACTTTTGATACAGTTGTGTGGTGTTTTTTTTTTTTCTAATTGATAGTTGTAAAGGATTTACAGATATTATTAAACACAAGGCATGATGATAGGTTGAACTACCCTAGGTAAAGATAATGCAAAATTTATCTAATTTTTAATCTGTTTTATTCAGGGAAAGAGCTGTGCTAGTCTACAGAAATGACACACAGTGTTTTCTAGATATTGACAATATCTCTGCATTCATTAAAAAAACAAACCAAAATGCAACAAAAACCCGAACAAACACAAAAACCTTCACTCTAAATTCATAAATAAAACCTGCAAGAAAACCTGTTCAGTAATGACAGTCTCACCCTACAGTTTTTCTGAAAAAAGTCTTCATTTTTATGTGGTCTTAATCTTTATGTGATATTTATGGAATTTGTGTGGAATACGGTCTGGAGGATGATTGGGTAAATGGCAGTAGCTGTGGTCTTTTGCTGACAATGGGTCCTCTTTCACTTTCTTTTTTCTCAAAGATGGGAAAAGAAGGGTGATTTTTGTAATTAATATTACAAAATATTCAGTAAATTAGCTTTTTTTGGCCCGATTTTTGGAAAAATACTTTCAGTTTTGATAGCTGGAAAGAAGAGAAGTCTTGCCCAAAACCTCCATAGGAGTTTGAATACATTATAAGATCAAGTTTTCATTCCTTGTTTTTCTATGAATTTTCAAAGAAATGAAACTAATCTACACTCTGCCAACTACCTAAGAGATAAGCTAATTCCCCAAGGTTATGAGCATTTGGGTTTTCTTTTCTTATATCTACTGGAACTGCCATGCAAGTCATCAACAGTTTTAATCCATATTTGAATACATATTTCATCTGTCATTTATGAAATGCATTCTATTGTGTCATGAGAACAAAGTTAACACTATTTCTATAGTCCATAGGCACTTTTCAAGAATAAAATACCTTGAATAAGTATAAACAAGGGTAATAGCCTCTTGGGATGCTCCGAGTTATACTGTGAGTGAAATGCTGTAATGCAATCCCTGTCTGTTGTAGCTAGTGCTTTCACTATTCAGTCTCAGTTTGTATGGTAGTGTATGCTTTATATAGTTAAACACTGGGATGCAATATTAAAAAGTATGTTTATGATGGTGAGGTGGCGCATAGCTATGCTGATCATTTAGTTTAGGATCTACCTCTGTAGTAAAATTTAGGGACATATTTCTACAGGTATTTTGTCTTGAAAGGTATGAATACATCTGCAGCAGCATTCTCCAAAGCTTATATGCATCTAACTACCTTCAGCTTCTCATTGAGAGTTCAGCATGTTTTTATTCTACTTGCCAACTCTGTAAACTGTCAGGTATGCAGATATTTTTAACTGTGTAGCCCAAATACTCTTCCGGGACAGATAGGCATTGAATTTAAAGAAAAAGAACAAACAAAAAAATGAGCACCTGTACTGGAAAATATATGCAACATGAATTTCAGGGATGTGAAGCATACACAGATTTGTTTGATATCAGTGGCAGCTGAGGTTCCTCAGCATCTCTAAAAATGAAGCAACAGAACAGTTACCATGGAAATGTTATTTTTGTAAGTGCTAACTTAGGTGGAAGACAGGTCAAGATGAAATGTTTTTAGAAAAAGAAGTAAGGTACTTTTTCCTGTCTGGAATATTTTTTTTTAAGTCAATTTCAGCTCTAGATTAGTCCTTTTGTGTAGTTTGAGTTGAAAAAAACCCTTTACATTAATCACAATTAGTCCATACGTGCTGTCCAGTTAGCTTTCAGCCTGGTCTGGAAGCATACCTATTTTAAAAGCAAATGGTACATGGTAGTTTCTTGATTAAAGAGAAGATAGCATGAAATAAACTAGAAATGAAAAATGGAAGAAATTTTAATGGAAATATATACACCATAAATGGTGGCCTTGAGCTGTGTTTCTAATTACTTGTGGTTTTATATATACACAGATAAGACTTTAATATAAATCATGTAGTGCATCATATTTGCACAAACTGTTGTGAATACTTCTTTATAGACATGTAAATTGCTCAGAGTGAAAATGGGGAAAAAAACCTCACCCAGTAATTAACATAGTCTAAAAGCTTGGTAACACAAAATACTTATGTGACAGTTACTTTATGTTATTTCAGGTATGTTTATGTGTTCTATATTTGTTAAAGGCAAAAAAAAAAAGTCAGATGAACCATATGAATGAGTTATTTGGTAGGCGCGTACCTCAAGGATTGTCTTTATCATCCAATAAAGTGCAGATGACAGACTATAGGGGGAGGTATTCCTTTGCCCAGGAGGCAACTAGTAATTCATGTCCAACTTGAAGTCAGTGAGACTGTGAAGTTACTGCTTTCCAGCCCTGCTGTGAGCTGTGTCTGCCAGAAGCACTTTCTTTTACTTTCTTTCAACTGGCCTGAGTGGCGAGTGTTACATTAGCATTTTAGATTTAAATTTGGTTTTGCCACCCAGTGTTCAATTAGAGCCTATTACAGAATTCTAGCTGCTTTGTCAGAAACGGCCTGTAAATTACAAAGCTGTTGTCACTCACAGAGGGAACATTTCTAGGATGGCCAACTTAGTATACCTAGTCCCATTTTTGTTTGTATATTTGCAAGTTCAGATTTTTACCTTTTCTCTTTTTTTGGCGAACTGTAAAGCTTTATTTTGAGTAAGCTTATGATCACAGAGGTTGTGCCTAGTGTTTCTTTGGTAGCTGGGCTTGAATTTAGAGAGGTGAACGTCTCAAGCTGGTTGAGTCGATGCTACTACTGGCCTGGCTTGCTTACAGCAGAGTTTGTGAATGAGCCAGCAAGTTCACTGCTGATGAACTGGAGTGAGAGTCAATCTGTAGGCAGATGAACCGCTAAGAGATTTGAGGTTGAATAGAAAGCAACCCTCAAAGTGAACATGAAATGCTGGAGATACCAATACCACTTCTGTACTGTGGGGAGGAAGCACAAGGTGGAGTTTACTGTCATTACACAGACCCCTTCTCCCCGCCTCCCCCCCCCACCCAGTTTTGTAAACGAATTTTCTTGTTGAGGTAACTTGCTAGTTTGGGAGAGCTTGCAAGGGAACTAGCACATTTGTAGGTATGGACAACAAAGGGGGGCAGGCAGGAATCTGTAATGTGAGGTTCACCATTTTCATGAAATCAGCTCTTTGTTCTTTGAGCAACCTGCTTCTGCTGTCAGCCAGCTTCCTTAGAACTTCTTGGCAGCTCAGCATGTGGCACGCAGGCATGGGCTTCTGCCAGGATTTACTTAGACTGGGAGATTAATCCCACATGTTGCAAGGAGAAGGAAGACAAGGAAGCATCTCATTGTATACACGTTGTGATATGTTCTTCACCCATAATGAAGAGCTAAAACTTTAGCCTTTATTTGCTTACTCTACCAGCTTGGCAATGAATACACAAGTATATTCAGAGGAAAAAAAAATATGATTGCAACAGGAGAGCCTACCTGGGCAAACACTGAGGAAACCATGGGAAACTTGTACTCCTATTAATAGAGATGGAGTCCCATTTCTGCAATAGCCTGGAATCACTCTGTTTAGAGTGTAATTTATAGCAACGCCCAAGTAATTCAGGAGCACAAGTTTCAGTGGAAGACTTAAGCATATGCAAGAGTACTATCTTCAAAATGTATTCAATAATTCAGCCTTACAGAAATATAATGAACGTAATGCTTTTGATGCAAGTCCTGTTGAATTCATGAGATTTTACATAATCTTCTCAAAAAATTGACTTTCATTGTTTCTGTGTGAATTTCATATAGCTCTAGACTCAACACGTTGTAAGAGGAAAATAATCTTCAGATTTTTCTTGACTAGTGTTTCCTCCCATATCCTTTGCAGAAAAAAGGCACATGTGTGCCTTAATTTGTTTGAGCTGCTTTATTTCCATGGAATCTCTCTGTCCTTTTACCAGCCCTATAAATAAAATAGAAACTGGTAGTTGAAATTCATGGAGGAAACTTTCCCAAAACCAACAGCAGTTGAGAGCTGTGTAACAGGCTTGCAGCTTGCGTATCAAAATGCTTATTTTTTTGGTTGATTATTTTCAAATTACAAATTTATGCTCGGTTTTATTTTGGTACATTGACTTTTATGGAATTTTGTATCTAAATACATTTTGTGTTTCCAAGATGTTCTACCAAGTCAGAATTACCTGACTTAGTGTCTTGCTGTCATCAGCATCTGTGAAGCTGGAGAAATCTATACACAATTTACCATGAATTAATTCAAGGGGCAGCACGTATATATAGAGAGAAGGAGAGCATAAACAAAAAGATTTGAGTCTTGTGGCATATTCGTGATTTGCAAAAATGCCTTTAGCAAATTTCATTAAAACTAAAATGGTTGAATTTACACTTAAACCAAAATAGCAAGTTTAGGTCCTTCAGTTTTCAGTGACTAACTGTTGCAAGGCAGACTGTTGTTATTACCTGCAGAGCTAGGATGATTCAAACCCTTATCTAAACTGACCAGGGAGGAAGTTTCTGCAGCACAGGCTTGATACCTGCTCCTGGATAAAATACAAAGTGGAGACTGCACCTCATCTATTACTGTATATAGGGAAAACTCAAACCCTGAACATTTGGAGATGAATTCTGTCTCCTTAGGTTTCATAGGATGATATTTTTTTACCAATAATGGGTTTGGTGTTTCGTTTTGTGAGTTGTTTTTGGGTTTTTGTTTTTTTCCTTCATACAACCATTTCATTTAGAGAAGCAGCTCTGGAGGTCTTTTACAATTTCTAATCTTCCCACACTTAGATTGCTTACAATGTTTTTGTTTTTCTCCCTTTCCTCTCATTTATGCACAGAGAACTTCTAATGGAATCTAAAAAAACCCAGTCATAGTGTCTATAGGCTTATAATTGTCTGTCTCTCTCCCTTTGCCCGCCCCGCCCCCCCCTCGCCCCCTTTCCTTCCTGTTAGGGATAAGCAAATCAAAAATACTGCTCCCAGTGTGCAGGGGTTGGGGTGGGGGTGGTCTTCCCAGGGAGCATGTATTGTTTGGAACCGTTGCTGAGTGTAGAAGTTCTGAAATTGCGACTGAAATGCAGACAGCATATTATATAGTATGTTATCTGCAGCTTTGTCATCACTACCTAATGGGTATTACAGCAAACCAAGACAGCTATTTATTTCTTCATGGAAGGAGACTGCAACACATTTGGTGTAAATGTCTATGGGTTAATGAAAGCTTAATTACAGCAAATGAAGAGAACGTTTGTAGCCTTCATTGGAGGAAATGAATTAGAAATGACCAACCAGAGGAGGCTATAAAGAAAACAATCAATAGTATTAAAGTGGGGAAAATGGCTCATTCATACACTTAGAAGAGCAAAAAGGAAGAAAGATATGTTAGTGTTGGAAACTAGCTTCTGGTAAGATGATACATTCTATTTTCAAATTTTGTAACTGGCAAGATCTAAGAGTCCTCATTTAGTTTCTCATCTTTGACCTAAAGCTTTCAGTTTAGCAGGTGTGCCAGTGACCCATAGTTATCTAATTTAAGTGTTATTAGAATTACAGCATTGCAACGTGAGGGTATAAATAATACAAGAGAGAGAACAATTACAGCAATTAACCATGGCATGCACCACAGAAAAATCACCCTGCAGCAACTTAGAATTCATTAAAGTAGCAGAGAAATTACTGAGTTCTCAAAACCTAGTGCTGTACTGCTGCAGAGGAGAAGAAACTCTGATAGAATTAGAAGAATGAGATCAAAAAGAATCTTTGTGTGACCAGAGACAGAAGCATAAAAAAATAAAAGGAAAGCACTGGGCAAGAATAAAGTTAAAAATATGTGGAAAATGTGATAATATTTTCTTAGACTTGAGTAAGAACATGTAGATTCTGAATTGGAGATCTCTTGATGCAAAGGTGAGACTACATAAGCCAAACGTAATGGAAGATTGTGAGTGATATCTCTGGTGACTTATGATGCAGTAAAAGTAAGTACTGTCTGAAAAGAACAGATCCCTGTGAGAATAAGAATTACACATTAATGGAGAGACGGGTACCAGCCAAAGCAAGAAATCTCACAGACAACCTGTAGGTATGCTTTTGTTTTATTTCTTGCAGTCTCTGTCACAAGACAACTTTCTAGTAAAACAGATCTTAACTGCAGTCAGACTGGTACCGTGCTAATGATGAGGAAAAACATACAGAAATTGAAATTGCCCATATCACCTTGATGTATTTGATAGGTCTGGAGACAGATCAGTACTAACTTAAGGGGGAAAGCCTCCATCTTTTCTATGGAATCAGGAAACTCCCTTGTGGACGATGAGTACGATGACCACATGAGTATTTCAAAAGGTGTAATTTCCCTCAGGACAAGGGAGCTCCTCAGTGCATGGTTCTTGTACCTATTTTAACCAGGTCTTAATAACAGAATGATTAAAAAATTGCTTGTGTCCTAGTTGATGTTGTGTCCCAGTTTTCTCCCTGCTCTTTTGCTGCTATGCTAGAATCCACTGAGCCAGCATTGTGGAAGTAAGGCACAGGGAACAGATCACTGTGTTTGAACAGCGATAGGAAACCGTGTGCAAATGAAGTACGCTCCAAAGACACGTTAGCCATTGCAAACAAAACTACTGTGTTGGGACTAAGGTGAGGATAAAATAAAAATTAGTTAATACAGTAATAAGCTGTTCTAGTGAATTCACTGTGTGTACTGAATGCAGCTGGTTAATACCCTGTGGAAACACACTAAGTGGTGCATTAGACAGCAAGAAAACCATGATGTAGAATCTATATTCGATAATGAGGAAAGAAATGCATGGGCAGATATTTATTCCTTCATATTAGGAATAAGGGTAGGAAGGACACAGAACCATACCCCTGTGCGTATGGAAGGGGCAGGAATGGCACGATGTGGAATACTCAACAGCAGAGGCTGATGTGTTTTCATTGCATGGTTATTAGTGCTGGATTGAGAGGCTGCTGTTACTCCATTCATGTGATGCCATTGCCCAAGACTACCACACAGTTTTTATACTCCCTGAGTAGAAAGTGGGATCTAAACCTTCCAGACAAATGTCTGTTTGGCCAGACTCTTTAATTCCTTAGCACTTGAAAAAGAAAAGATATATTTGTAAAGTTTTGTAAGTTTTAATGAAAAGAAGTGAGCTAGACTTCAGTACATAATAATATCTAAAAATTAACAGAGCTGATAACCAGAAGTCAGACATCATTTCAGTGCGGCTACTCGAGTGCGCTAGAAGGCCTGTATACATTTAAGTGCTTTTATGGGTTTAGGTGTAAAACCAATAAGCTTTATTGTCTCTTCAAATAATGCTATTAAGGTCAGACTGCCATAAGTTACATAGGATTCTTTCTCTGATGATGTTTTTGCCCTTGTTTTCTCTATTACATTCTTGGCATCTCATCTCCCTGTGGGCCTTTCCTTAACTTTTCTCTTACTAAGATCATCAGGGCTGACAATTCTTTTATTATGAAACTCACAATTATGGGCTGTTTTTCTTAACTCTTCAGGTCCCAGAGCAGTGGGATGACTTGAGAACCTTACTCTCCATTAAAAAATAATAATTGAATTTTTTAGCCTTGATTATTTCAGAGGGAGTTTTGAAACTGCAAGGTAAAGACTCAATAACTGTAAAAATAAATAAATCCATTTTTAAAGTTGTTAAAATTTTTAAACCAATAACATGATATTTTTCCTTTTTATGCATTTCAGGGTAAACAATGTTATTTTCTTTAAATGTTTTCCATGTGGATGGCTCTCATGAAACATATCTGCAGGTTTCCTTTGTCATAGGTATTTGAGCAAGTGTGGTCATCTCTATAGTTTAAATTAAGCATAGTCTGCATGAGTCCTGTCTGTTTAACATTTTGTGGACCCATCATGTACTGAAATCTCTGAGAAATCTTTTGGATGCAGATTTTCAGGGCAGAGTATTCAAAGAGAAGCATCTTCCTATCTAGGTAGTCGTTCATATTTGATTTTGTAAAAAGTTCTATACCCAATTTTGGATTTCCTTCAGAATTGAAGCAGTAAAGAACATCTCTTGACATCTGCTCCTTGCCAGAGGAGCACTATTCCCTATTTTTTGGACTACTTTTCATTACAACTTTGTGTACTAATTCTATTCTTTCAGCACTGAACTTTGGATCTTGGAAGGAAACATTCCTTATTTTCATGTTCCTTAAAAAAAAAATAAATCTGTAATATACTTGTTGCAGGAGTATAGGTGTACACCAGCCTTTACTGGATTTATTACCACTGCAGTGACAGAAATCTGTTTGCTAGCGTCGCCCAAATTCACCTTGCTTAATAATAAGGCACAGTAACTCAGGAGTAAAGCTTAGTAGGGCTAAGACTCATCTTTTGTGTAATCCTGGTATAAGCTTCACAAATAGATGCCTAGCTGCCTAGTTTCTCTTGCTCAAAACCTGTAAGTCAGTAAAGCTCAAGTTTCAAAATTTGTAGCAACGTATTTTCCACTCTGTTCTGAATAGCTGGTTTACCAAATTACAAGTGCTTGTATTTTTTAGGTTACCTTTTGTAGTACAAATACAGTTGTTTATGATGACTGATTCTGTAAAGTTCTTGGGCAGTTAAGTTTAATTTACTTGCCCTGGTTTGTGCTTAGTTAAGAGAAAGTGAATCCTACTAATAGCTTGGTGACATTGGTCTTGAAAACTTAAGGATTGTTTCTCCTTTGACCTTCTTCAAGTTGCCAATCAGCATCTGTTTTATACTGTTTTATACAGAACTGCTAAACTATTTATATGAATTGTTATTCAGCATAACAGCAAACCTCTCTGAAACTCACCATGTACAGTTTGGTCCGGTGTTTTAAAGGGTTACGTGTTTCCTGAAGGACCTGGGCCCAAACGCTTGTTTGTTTTTAACTGTATCAGTACTTCAACTGTATGATGCTTATGCAGCGTATTGGTGGTCAGACATCACATATTATTAATACAGACAAGGAGTCTGTCATTGAACGCATCTCCCATATGTCATTGGGCCACCTGAGAGTACCGCCTGTGTATAATGGTAATAGGTACAGAATTTTCAGTGCAAAGATTTGTGTATGGTCGTATAAATTCCTCTATAGATGAAATTGTCTAGATAAATGCAACGTCAGTTCAAAAACGATACCTTTTTTGATTCCTGCAAAATTAGATACTGGCTAGCTCAAGGACTTGACCATATGTGCTGTGTGCATTGAATACAATTGAAAAATACAGAGGTCTAAAGAAGGGTTTTGGATTTAAACCAAATTCTAAAAAACTTGACATCTACCTCTTTTAAATGGACGTTGAGTGTTTTCAGTGCTATTTTATATTATGATACTATTTGATTGTAAATTATCCCTTCAAAAATTCTTTTAAAATTTTAAATTGTTAGATGACTTACTGTCCTTTGCAGTTTGTTGCAGCAATTAAAAAATATTTTATATCACTCAGGAGATTTCCTTTAGAGAGCATATCATATTTCTCTGCCTTCTATTGGCACGTATAAGAAATACAACAGAAGAAACTGTCTAGGTCATAAACCACCAACTGTTCAAGACTGGCTCAGGGAAGCACCACAATAAATACTAATTGGTGGGGGTGGGAGGGGGCTTCCAACTAGAGGAATTCACGATCTGCAATATTGTCCTGAAATACAATTAAAGCTAGCAAGTATAGCTCAAATTTTGAATATCAGATACTTACCCTAATCCATTAGGAAATGACAGACCAGGAATTTATATTCTCTGTATTATTACAGAGATTATTCTGCAAGTAACAAGTACTTTCAGAAACAGCAGAGAATTCTGAACAGTTGGCTCTAGGCAGACCAACCTGTCTCACACCCGTGTATAGAATTTCACATCAACTTTAACTTATTTAGCCCTTCTCTTAAGAAGAGAACAGAGTGTCAAAAGCATTATAAAAAGCAGTGTGTGTGTGTATAAAAATATACATATAAAAGTGTATGTGTAAACGTTATGTATATATGTGAATAGAAAATGCAGAATTCAAGTCAGCAATATGGAAACAGATTTTGATAACTCGGGGACTAATAAGAATCTTGAAAAAGATGGAGATTATATTATGGTATAACAATAAGCTAGTAGTTTTAAGTTTGCACTAGGTAGAATGAGAATCATAAGATAATCTCATGTTTTAGCACTGAAGTGAATCACTAATACTAGTTGGCATTGTTTGAAGGAGATGGTATGTGTGCTGCTAAGTGCTGCAACAGGCCAACGCACTCGATAGCTTTGGTTTTGGCAGTGGTTAGCAGTCTGCAGGGTAAGGTGCTATTTATTGGCTCTTCAAGAATTAGAATCTGCGTCTCATGAGTGCTCCTTCACATCTGCCTATCTTTATAACTATATTATAAGTACTCTGTATCCAGAATATCTCACAGCACTGGAGCTCTGAATTAATTTTGTGAAACAACATGGATATCCATACTTCAGTATGTTTTAGATACATTTCCTCATTGTTTCATTTTTTTAGTCATAATATTGTTGCTTGTGGAGGTGATGACTGGTCACAGAAAGAATGGAGTCTGCCATATCATATGCTGTGACTGACTGGGTATTAAGGATAGGAGACAGCACTTTCACTAAAAAGGCCAAAGCCGGGATTAAATTCAAAGCAATTAACTGAAGACAGACAGAGAGCACCAAAGAGAGTTTGGATGGGCTTGGGGAGTTGTGAAAGGAGCCAGTCAGCAAACGTCAGATACTGTAGAGAACCTGTCTGTAGGAAATACTAGATGATACCATCTGTCTCCCACATTCTTTTGCTTCTTATTCCCTGCGGTTCCCTTTAACAAAACCTGTGTGGATGAGCAGTGAGGCAGTGTGAAGGGTGTGCTGTAATAGATGTGTGATGTCTAGTGTGTGGGAACAGGTCTCCTGATGCAAATAGTTAGCAGGCAGCCTCTGTAGCTTTCTTCCATTCTCGCACTCTGCACTGCTCGAAAACAATCCCTTGTGCAGCACAAAGCATATTTCTGTACAGGGGAACCCTAGCCCCATAGTGGCTACTGGATACAACTTAGAATTATGAAAAGGCTAATGTATCTTGATAGAAATGTTTGTACTAAATTTCCAACATTTTATCTGCAAACAATACTGATAGTCCTGCTTTTTCATGTGAAAAAGCTTGTTAACAATTACTAGCGTTAATAAGCACAGAAAATGTTATGATCAGCTCAACATTAGTGGATTTTGGANGATCAACTCAACATTAGTGGATTTTGGATTTATTGCATCAGTATGACCTGCCTATGTGAAAAATGACTGCACAGAAGTTATCCTTGATTCTTAATATTTAGACTTCATTACACTTAATAAAAAGAAGACTTTTATGTAATGCTATTTGGATAACAAAAAAAACCCATAGCAACAAGCTGTATTTCAGAATGATGGACTATGGGGTTTTTNAAGTTATCCTTGATTCTTAATATTTAGACTTCATTACACTTAATTAAAAAGAAGACTTTTATTTAATGCTATTTGGATAACAAAAAAACCCCATAGCAACAAGCTGTATTTGAGAATGATGGACTATGGGGTTTTTTGNTTGGATAACAAAAAAAACCCATAGCAACAAGCTGTATTTCAGAATGATGGACTATGGGGTTTTTGGGGTGTTTTTTTCCCCCCTTCATCAGGAATGCAGTACACAATCTCAGGAAGACTGCAGTTACATGACTTTTTTAATCCGTAGAATAAGCAATGCTAACTTTAATTTAGATATAAGATATTACTCTATTTGAAGTCTATTTATTACAATTTCTAAAACTTTACCATATCCTTTACCCTGTCGAGGAGCACTTGATCAGACAACTTAAAGCCACTGAATTACAAAATCATATGAATAATATGCTATTCCAGTTGAAAGGGGAGTAAAACTAATTCAATTCTCTATAGGTAAAATAGAAACAGTGCTGTAGTAATCTTCATAGCGATAAAGAACACTTTAGCTGTTAAATTCTTATGGAATAATTAGTAGATTTGGATGAATAATGGATTCCTCAGCTGAATGGCTGAAATGGAAAATGAAAGAAAATCTTGAGTGAACTAGAACAGCATGGTTGTGCGTTTGTGTTTGTTTCCCCCCCATCTCCCCAATTAAAGAAAACTTGTCCATTTAGGACAGCTGGAAACACTTCTTTTGATCCAAAGAAAAATGNTGGAAAATGAAAGAAAATCTTGAGTGAACTAGAACAGCATGGTTTGTGTTTGTGTTTGTTTCCCCCCCACCTCCCCAATTAAAGAAAACTTGTCCATTCAGGACAGCTGGAAACACTTTTTTTGATCCAAAGAAAAATGATTTTGGGTGACTTATTCCTTTTTTTTTTTTTGGTAATTCATGTCAGCTTGTAAATGAAACCTGTTCTTTCAACAAGAGAAGTCTAAAGGTTTAATTAAAAAACTGTCAAAATCAAATGTGTCAGTGTTTTACCAAAAAAAAATTAAAAAATAAGTGCTGAGTCAAGATTGGTTAAAGTCCATGAAAATTACTAGTTCCTCCCCAAAATTCTTTTTCGTGTGAATTTAGGTTTTCTTAAAAATGATAAGAATAATTATCTCCTGGCTGTTCATTGACTTGCAGCTTCAGTTTTCACTACAGTCACAAGATGCTGCGAAATGCCGCAGTTGTGTGCACTTAAATTTTGGAGGCTGTAAGAACCTCAGAGCGTAGGCCGATCTTTTGCTTCTCTTCTATTTTTTTTTTAATTTTTATTTATTTATATGCATGTCTGTGACATTGCATAAATAATTAAAAATGCAAATAATTACCTTCACACTTTTCCTTTCTTTCTCCACACCCTCTGGAGTCCCATTTTTTGAAATATAATTAACAGCTAGCTAATTTTGGCAGAAAATTTTCGTTTTGAATTGTAAATGATGGTAACCCAGGATTCAGGGAGCTGTTTTGCTTGCAAAACCCCTTAGCACAGGATAGGTTGTAGAGTGGAATTTTACTGGTTGTTTTTAAGAATAAGGCCAACGGAATATAAAGTGTGTTGAAAGTAGGACTGCTTGAGAATTTTGAGTGCTAAGGATTTATGAATTTTTAACCAAGAGACTGTGTGCAATACAAGATATTCAGCAAATAAAACGAAAAACGGTTCCCTTTCTCATGTTCAAAGTTTTCTGTTGCAAATGTGCAACATAATATTCTCTGAGGGAAGACACTGAACACATAACAAAGCAAGTGTCCCTTTAGGCTTAATTATACTGATATCCTTGTTTTAGTCATCTTCTCAGTTTTCTTCCAAGGTTCTGGTTGCTTCACTTAACAGCAATTCCACTATCATAGTAGGCATGACTACGTGCCCACTGCAGAAAGCAAAGGCTGTCATCTTTCATCTGCTTCCCTTGTGTTTCTGTTGTGGCATCTTCGTGTCTGTCTTGATAAGACTGTAGGCAGTACAGATGTTACGTTGAATAGTCACTAAGCTGCAAAGTACTGCTTCTTTTCACAGATCTCACCACATAGACACAGGACTTATTCTGTAATCACAGCTCTGTTTTGCCAAATTAATGCCTCATCTTTATACCACTGCAGTTACTTTTAATGTCTTGTATGTCTTTCAGTTTCTTTTAGACTGAATGAATTTTCTAGGATTGTTCTTCATTTATCCTCAGGTTCAAATTGGCAAAACTACAGAGTGATCAGTATATTAATAATAGGCACCTACTCTAGGTGTACTGTTAGCTACTGCTAAGTAACAACAGCTAAATAGTTTTGGATATCCTTTATGGAATATCCCACTGTGAACAGCATGTGTTCTCTCTCTAGCTCTTTTGTATTCATTTGAATATCATTTTAGGATATACTTTGGGTATAATATTCTCAGGGTACAGTCCTGTCAACATCCCACTCCTTTGCCACTATGACAGCTATTATGTTAGAATTACATTTGAGCTCACCAGTGGAAAAAGGATGGCTGATAGTTCTTTCCAAGGGGATGGTGAGCTGGAAAAGAACCGTTGAGACAGTTGCCATTTGTCAATTAACTAAACTGGTGATCTAAATAAACTAGCAAAATCTGTGCATCATGTCTGCTAAATCTGATATTACAAGAGCCACATATTATGACAACAAGTAATAATATTCTTGTAGGGACAGTAATGGTGTAAAAGCTGCTCTCCTATTACTGTGCTGCTTGCGTTTCATTACCACAGTAGCGTGGGAAAGCACTATCAAGTGATTACGCGGCAAAGTTAACACGAGCTTAATCGCTTTCATAAATTACCATGGAAAAGAGACATCTTTTATGCATAACTATGAAAAATATCCCTCTCCTAGTGTGAAATGACACGTTTCACGTGAAACATGGCACTCCAAGGCTCTGACATTCAGATGGCATAAAAAAGAGCAGGATTCAGTGACTTAAAAGTAATACTAGCCAAGGTGACTGCCAACTTGGAAATTATTTCTGTTAGCCATTGTTAGGAACAATTCTGTGTGTATGGCTCTTTGTGATATTTCTAGATCTTGCAATTATATCTTTGGTTTTAGGTTGCTATGGCTGCCATAGATTTTGTGACATGAAAATGTACAGAAAACACTAGCTGTTTCACAGATGGGCAGGAAACAGTTTAATTGTGTGTAGCACAAGTAGTTGTTTACCTACTTAAACCAACAATTGTCCAGGAAAAATAGATGCAAAGAACATTTTAGTCATTTACTTAAATGAGGTACTACAGAAAGGAAGAAGAAAATTTAATTATAAAGACTATTACCAAATCTTAAATGTTTGCTCTCACTAACTGCTATGGTGTTTGCCTGTGGCTCCTTTGTGTAGGAGACATCTGTGCTGTACAAAAAAAAATGTAGTGTCAAAAGTGTTGTGTACAAGGTAAAATTAAGATTATGGACAACACTATTAGCAAAATGGAAGTGAACAGCTCTTGCAGTCACTTCTGGAAGGACAGGCTATCCACTTCCAGTTAAATAATTCCCATCCCTTTTAATTTTTATCAGGCACAGATTTTGGGGATGTGATCTAGAATCTCACTTTATAGCACCAGAATGAAATTCCATCATTTATTGATGCTCCCTATCTCTTCCATGCCCTGTGCCAGGCCAGGTCTATCCAGAAAGTGAAGCCTTGGCAGACGAAAGAAGCTGCGGAGCTAGAAGTACCCCATACTCTCCACATAGGTGCCTAGCTGCAGCCCCACTCTGTGACTTCAGCTGTTATGTGACCCGATACCCAGCATGGGACACAAGTGCCTGGTGAATGATCTTTTTGGACTGTTTTTGTCAGAGTTCAACTGAATGCTTTCCTTTACTTTTTATTCCTTCTTGGAGCCGTGAATTCTTACATTGAAGCTCTCTCCTTTTCTAGGATGTCGCTCAGTGTTGTCCCTTTCTCTTGTTCTGTAGGTGAATGGTGGTAGTGCCTGGTTCTAGAAATTTTCTAGTGTAGACATAATTCTTATGTGGATTTTTTCTGCTTCCCCCCCCCACCTCTTGTCCCTCTCCACTTCCAAGGAAATGTGCTCTGAGAAACTGTTGATTCAGGTGTCATATGCCCCAAAGATTGGATTGGCACCATACTTACAGCCTGGAAAACAGAAAGGAAAAATTGGTGATGTTGCATATATGTGAAAATTAATTCTGATTCAGTTTTCTCATGAACTCATAAAACCTTAAAATAATAATTACAGATAAAGACAACAGATCTAAGCAATCTACTAGTAGCCACCTAACTCAGACTGAGCAGGTTTTATGACTGAAGCAAAAAAAAAAGTGATAACAAACCTGACGTCTATTCCTGATTGTTCCTTTAAATCAGTGTCTGCCTCGTTTTACCCTTCTGTTAGCCCTGGACTGTGTTAACAATTGTACTGACTCTGAACATAGCTGAGAACTGCTGGGTTAAATGCAGTATTGCTGTCAGGGCGAACTGCCCTGTTATGTTTAGCACAATGATACCTGAACATGCTGAAATCTTTCTCCAGTGTGGTGCTGAACACAACAAATGAATCTTTATATAAATATATATGTACAGTTTGCTGTTAAGCTTTATGCTAGTTCTCATGGTTGCTCACAACAAACAGCATGCAGACATGGTAACATTTTGCAAGAGAGACCAGGCCCTCTGTGAATGAAATCTTTTTTACCTTTGGGATATGTTGTAAAACTTAATCATTTGGCAATTATGAAGTGCTTTATGTC
Organism: Himantopus leucocephalus; assembly: GCA_003993805.1. Taxonomy (NCBI): domain Eukaryota; kingdom Metazoa; phylum Chordata; class Aves; order Charadriiformes; family Recurvirostridae; genus Himantopus; species Himantopus leucocephalus. The sequence continues at coordinate 4,090,264 of RSEF01000006.1, forward strand.
CTTCAGATGAAATGTGCTATGTAAGTGTGAATTAGTATTATTGATGAGCTTAGCTGCAAGTTTGAATGCAAATTAGAATGTTTCAAGATAATAAATGCCCATTATTCATCATGAAGGATGATGAAAAAAAAAAATACCTTTCACAGAAGGTAGAAAAAATTTGAAGTTCAGGTGTGAGCTGAATCAAGCTCGCACAATGGTTGAGTCAACCCAAGTCTATTGTTACCATGACATAGATGTGGACCAAAAAAGTAGGAAAACAACCTGTGCAACGGGACAGAGCAGCACAGAAAGTCATGTCAAAATGCATTTGTATCTGCGTTGCGTCTTTTTTTACTGGTAGTCTTGGAGATAATTAGGTATGCTGAAGGGAGAGATTATAAAGTGGCAGCCCGCAGCAGTGGTAGCATGTGCCTTAAGTGAAAGCAGGACACAGGGAAGATGTATAAATAGCTTGGAACCTTTTTTAAAGGTTAGTAAATCTCTTTCTCTTGCTGAATGAGTGGTTTCATTGGACTGCCAAATACAAAACCCTCATACTTGCAGCTGAGCAGTGTATTTTGGACTTTTATAAGTGACTAATTTTCAGTATCTAGACACAGTCAGTGTATCAGCTCTGTCTCATCTTTGCTGGTTTGTTAGGAGTGCAGATGTTCTTTCTTGAGCCTGAAAGCCATTTGAAGGCATTTTGGCTGCTTAGAAGACTATAGAAAGCTTTACCTTGCAAATTTTTGGTCTTGTGAAGCAAATGTGTGTTAGCTACACTTTCATATGTTGGTTTCATTTGGTTTGCATCCTTTTTCTTTTTATAGCTCTTTAGTAAAGCCAGTATGCAAAAAACTTGTTTTTAAAGAGACTACTACCTTATAAGGACAAGTTGTTGTGGTTTGTTTTTTTTTTTATTTTTTAAAAGCCATCCATTCATCTAGTTCATGTCTGTTTCCATTTAGCAATTGATTTCCTCCCCCCAACCCCATTTAATTTCTGTTGCTGATTTAGTATTTTCTTAAGAATAATTTGGATGGACTGTTCAATTGAACACTGTACTGCTACTTGCATTTTAGAATGCTATGCAGTACAAAAATTGTTGCTTTCCAAAGGAGTCTATGATCTAGATGTATGCAAGAACTGACAAGAGATTAAAAAAGTTTAGCATGAGGAAGGGGAGATCAGCATAAAAAGAGCATGGCTTTCCACAGGAGAAAGCAGATTTCTTGTTTGCCTTAGCTGTTGCAGTCATTCTGCAGGCACTACAAGAGGAATGAATGAACAGATTGGCAGTAAAGTAGATATTGAAAAGGCAAATCCATGAATGTTATAAATTGCTTGTATGTCATTTGGATAGGATTCATCTGAATAAATATGAGTGAGTATCACGAGAGAGATGTATGCACATCTGAGAAAGTCACCATAGGTGGCCCATGTAATCAGTGATGCAGTTCATATGATCACAAGTCGATGTCTTGATGGGTTAAGATGGCTTAGGATTGGACCCTTGGCACCTTTTTATTGTCTAGATTGCACTCAGTTTAAGGGAGCTTGTCATGACCAGCTTAGATACAGGTATTAACACAGTAGGCTCCAAAAGTTAAATAAAAAGATCTATGCACGTGTTCCTGTAATAAGCGCCTATCTTTGGCTGCTCTCTCTGAGAAGACTGGTAACTATCTAAGATATGTAACAGAAAACGGCTACTCCCTTCTTCCACTGTCTCAGCACCTTCTCCTCAAAATCAGGATAACTGGATAGATGGCAAATCATGGAGTCAAATTCCAGCTTTTCTGCCAGAGGCTTATGCCTCAATGCTGTGAAGTGCTCTGGATTCTGGTGTAAGCCACTGGAGAAATTAAACATATGCACAAACCTAAAGTTGGTCTAATGCTGCCTAACTTTGTGCATGTAGTTTTAAACTAGAGCTCAGCATCTTTGTGGGTTCAGGGATAGATGCATTCCAGGCATCTACTCTATATCTGATCCAAGTGTAGTGCAAGTATAATGATGCACTTATTCAGTGCTCCTAATACGGCAATGTAGGCTTCTTGCCATAAATCAGAAGCACTAAAGTCCATATTTAAACGTAATAAAAGTTCTGCTACAAACATCGCAGTTCACAAAGCCATAGTGAAGTCTGACAGAACCATTTCCTCTCACTTATTCAAAAAGAAAAGAGAAAAGGTCTGATTCAAATTCTTTAGCTTGTTTTTACTAGGAAATATCTTTAAAATACATTTTATCTTGTTTTCTTTCTTCTTTTCTAACTTCCATGTTTTGGGCTCCCTGTGTCATATAATTATACTGTTTGTCTTCATAGGAATTCATCTTTTGGCATGAGGCCTGTATTTTGACAGCGTCAGGAGTATTAAAAGCAAAACTAAAATGAACCAGGGGTCCAAGAACACCAGTTTAATCGTAAAGAAGTCCCTTTAGTCTTATAAAATTCAATAAAAGTAAGAAACATTTTAAATGGGGCTACTTCAATGATGATGCTGATTTAGACTCCATATTGGGATCCAAATTAGAGAAAATTAGTTTGGCGGTATTGCACATGAAAGAACAGAATCATTCTTAACTGAGAAATTTTCTTCCTCAAAGGAAAAAAACGAAAGCAAATAAAAGACCCCATATGATTGGAAACATTATGCAGCTATTCTTTAATAACTGTGTCTGTTTATGCAGGACTGTTTGAAGTGTATGAATCATACAGAAATCGGATAGCATCCAGGCTGCTTTCCTGTTAGAACGATCTTCTTAAAAGTGGTGTGTCTTTCAGCATGGAAATATTACCCTTTTTTTCAAATACTTCTACCCTCAACCGGCAGCTGTTCTACGCTCATGGCACTCTGAATTCAAATGGGTGTTTGTTTATATTCTGCCAATACATGATGTAGATTTTGCCCTGTATAAGAATGTTTCTCATCACTAGAGTTGAGTGAATGTACAAAATACGACTACGGTTCTCCATTCCCAGCTGCTGAACTTGCGAATAATTAGCTTTTCCTGAACAACTCTGGTTTCTCACATTAGCCTTAAACATTTAGTTCATCCTAAGGACTCACAACATATTCATATCTCAGCATTCCCCCTTACAAAGAGAGGCTGTGGCCAGGAAGCTCTCTTCCCATGAGGCCTCTGTGCATTTAGGGATCACTTAAGCTACTTGAGAGTACAAAAGGATTTTAGCTTTTGAAAACCCAGTTTTCAAGGGTAATCTGAGTTCTGCTTCCTATTATTTAGCAGGATATCTCTTGGACTTACTGTCTAACCTGTTTAGGAGACTGATTGACAGAGTCACTTAGGAGGCAGTCCTGAAGGGCAAAGGGGTCCAGGAAGGCTGGATGTTTTTCAACAAGGAAATCTTAAAGGCGCAGGAGCTGGTCATCCCCATGTGCTGTAAGAAGAGCTGGTGGGGAAGAAGACCGGTCTGGCTAAACTGAGAGCTTTGGCTGCAGCTTGGGAAGAAAAGGAAAATATATGGCCTGTGGAAGAAGGGGCAGGCCACTCAGGAAGACTACAGATATTTCGTGAGGCTTTGCAGGGAGAAAATCAGAAGGGCCAAAGCCCACCTAGAACTTAATCTGGCTACTGCCATAAAAGACAATAAAAAATGTTTCTATAAATACATTGATAACAAAAGGAGGACTAAGGATAATCTCCATATTTTATTGGATGTGAGGGGAAACATAGTGACCAACGTTGAGGAAAACGCCACCTTTGCCTCGGTCTTTAACAGTAAGACCAGTTGTTCTCTGGGTACCCAGCCCTCTGAGGGACAGGGATGGGGAGCAGAATGAACCCCCCATGATCCAGCAGGAAATAGTTAGCAAGCTACTACACCACTTAGACATACATGAGTCTACGGGGCTGGATGGGATCCATCCGAGGGTACAGAGGGAGCTGGCAGAAGTGCTCATGAAGCCATTTTCCATCATTTATCAGCAGTCCTGGCTAACTGGGAAGGTCCTGGTTGACTGCAGGCTAGCAAATCTGATGCCCATCTACAAGAACAGCCACAAGGAGGACCTGGGGAACTACAGGGCTGTCAGTCTGACCTCAGTGCCTGGGAAGGTTGTGGAGCAGATCATCTTGAGTGCCATCATGTGGCACATGCAGGACAACCAGGCAATCAGGCCCAGTCAGCATGGGTTCATGAAAGGCAGGTCCTGCTTGACTAACCTGATCTCCTTCTATGACAAGGTGACCTGCTTAGTGGATGAGGGAAAGGCTGTGGATGTTGTTCACCTGGACTTTAGTAAAGCCTTTGACACCATTTCCCACAGCATTCTCCTGGAGAAACTGGCTGCTCGTGGCTTGGGCAGGCGTACTCTTCACTGGGTAAAAAACTGGATGGAAGGCCAGGCCCAAGAGTGATGGTGAATATAGTTAAATTCAGTTGGCGTCCGGTCACAAGTGGTGTTCCCCGGAGCTCAGTACTGGGGCCGGTTCTCTTTAATATCTTTATCAATG
>RSEF01000006.1:4094827-4107776 GCA_003993805.1 Himantopus leucocephalus
CTTCTGGACAGAGAATAATTTCTCCTTTTTTCAAGCTAAGATGTCCTGCAAGTGCATAAGAGGAATTTTCAGATCCTACTGAAAGTTGGTAGGTATTATGCAAGTCATACTGATCCACTTGACATGAAGTAGATTAATTTGTATATAATAAAGCCTGACATCACCTAAGTAGCCTTCATGTATATGCTACATATTCAGGTTGCTTAAAATACATTACTGACAGGTGACTCTAGGTGTTCAAGGCCAGGTTGGATGAGGCTTTGTGTAACCTGGTCTAGTGAAAGGTGCCTGTCCATGGCAGGGGGCTTGGAACTAGATGATCTTCAAGGTCCCTTCCAACTCTAACCATTCTGTGTTTTTACGATTAAAGTAAGCTTAAATAAACCATTTACAATGCAAGCTGAACTAGTTCAGCTGAAGGATGGAAGGAAAAAAAAATAGGAAAAAGAGAACTTTGCTGTTGCTATGCACAAGTTACCTGTATTCACTTACCTGCTAAACAAATTCCCATTGCTAAAATCAAGACACTTGCTCATCTTTCAATTCAGGTCTTTCTAGAAACAGTAAAAGAGTGTGGAGAAGACCCTCAGGGGTCTTCTGGGAGACAGTTGCACCAGAGTTCCCCTTCCCTGGGATGCTGAAGAGTGTTGAGTACTTTGCACTGGTCTGCTATGAGATACCACTCAGCTCACTTCAGCCCTCTCTTCCCCTTTCCAGTCTTTACGTGTTTATACAGACAAAGAACAGTGTCTGCGTTATTCATCCATCCTGCTCCTTCCAGTATAATCCACATATGATCTATTTAGTGCCATAGGGGGTGAATTGGAGAGATATAGACAATATTCCTCACTATTGTCTGCCTCATATTGGCTTGCTGCATAAATTTCAGGGAAGGACAAGGAACTTCTCTAATGCTAAATGATGCTAATAACATGTGAGTAGCATATGGTTTTGCGTTTTTTTTTGTTAAATAAACTCATCAACCCTGTGCCTCTTTAAATGCTTCTCTGTGAGATGGCACCAATTCACTTGTATGTTAAAAGAGTACACTGGTGTGCTAATAGCAAATTAGCATATGAATACCAGTTAGATGATAAGAGATTAACATAAAAACGAATTGCAAAAATCTGCAATGCACAAAAATATTGCATTGTGCTGTCAAATTTCAAGATTTCAATAAGATGTAATCCTAAAATTAAAACAGGACACAGTATCATTTTATATCAACTTTCTTTTTACTTTGCAGTACAGTAACAGCGCCCAGTATTCCTGAATAGTACACTATGGTGACTACAGGGATAGAAAGAGTAGGAAGTTCACACAGTATGCATTTAACTCTAGATGGTGTGAGAAATCAGTATTTTTCTTCTATTATAAAAGCAAGCAGAAATGTAGAATAAAAGAAAGGGATTACCCTGTCATAGCAAGAAGATAACTTATTCACTTTCTATCTCACTTTAATGTGCAAATCAATCCTTATGCTGTTCTTTGCCAGTTTTCACTGTGTTAGTCACCCTGGAACAGCTGGGAGCTCTCCTGCTGCTCCACCTGGCATTGGCTTAGGATCAAATGGGGTCATCCGTCAAATAATATATGAGAAATAAATTGATGGAGGTCTTCCAAGGGGTGGAACCACTTGCTAGTTGTGTAGGTAAATTACAATGAAACAATGTAAGGCTCATTAGTTTGCTAATGAAGATTATTAAATAAACAGTGTACACATTCAAGGTCATTTCTGGAGTCTTTTCTAGATGCCTGCTCCAATTCTCATATAAGGTATGCTTTTAGGAATAAAGAACGATTTTTTTCAGGTGGCTGAAAGCCTCTAAGGTGGATTCTAGTTTAAGAGTTTGCTCCATAGATCTCAGATTTCGTTTAGACAAAAATAGGTTTGAATTTTAAATGGTTTCTGGCAAAGACTTTTTTTTTTTCCTTCACAGTTCAACACAGCATTTGGGTTTTCAAAATCACTTCAGAGGTTTTCAAAATTCCCAGGAATCTTACCTACACTCTAAAAAAGAGACTTGTACATGTACCTGTAGCAAAACTTACAATGCAAAGGAGCAGTTGCCCCAGTCCAAGCATCTTTTTAACTTGTGCTGCATCTTGATTCAATTTGATAACTCTCCTGATAGCCTTTATCTTTGCCATGAACTCTTTTTTACCATTCTGTTATTTTACGTTAAAGTATTCTCTTTTCAAATGCAAATGGCCACTCACCATCACTGAAATTTGGGGATATTTATATGGCAGTCCTGAATGCAGGCAATACAATATTCTTTGTTCACAGCAAACCAAGTGCAATTCAGCAAGTTTCCACGTGTACCGATGCCAAATCTTTTGCTCTAGTATTCCAGGATTATCAGCTAGCATCCTCTCTGACTTTTTAAAAATATGTACAGCATTATTTCAGCAATTTATCACAATAATCTGGAACAATTTAGTGCATGTCTCAGCTAGAATATCAGTTTTGTCATGCTGAACACTAATTTGTTTAGAAATTCTCTCATGCTTAATCAAATTAAGCATAATATCAAATAACTTCACTGAATTCAATGACTCACCCACATGTTCTGTGGGAAAAAATAAAAGCTACTTTCCCTGTCACATAATTCCTTAGCAGCTTTGAAGGCTACTCACATTTTCAAAGAGGAATGAATTTAGGTTCCTCAGAAGATCTGCACAGATACTGGATCCTTATGTGTGATCTATTTGCGTGATCTATCTTTAGGGCTAATTTAATAGCCTTTTGATTGAAATAATGAACTATTTACTGCAATTATACATCTAGCATTACTATAAGTGCAATAAGACTGGCAAAATCATGAAAACCATGTTTCGTAAAACAGAGTCACTAAAGGAATTAATGGTAAGAGTAAAGCATTTCACAGAAATGGAGCAAGCGCCTGGAGTTCAAGAATATATGACGGTACTTTTCGCAGGCAGCGAGCACACCTAAGTTATTCCACAGATTTACTTTTGCTGAGTGCTGAAGGAATTGCAAATCTTCCCAAAGAAAAGGTTTGACTCTGTATAGAACACAAGTAAACAGTAAATGACATGAAATCCTTACTTATAAGTACAGAGAGAATAGGCACCTTTATCTTTAAGGGCATAAAGATTTAATGTTTGCCACCAGCTGAGAATCTGGATTAAAAAGCTTTATTTGATTTTACTTCTGTGAGCTACATCTTCCATTTACAGAAAAATAAGATGTAGACGAAGACATCTTCACTTATGTCATGAAAAATTTCTGGTTTTATGGGCCACATTCAGTATCACAGACAGCATCAAGATTGATTGCCAGTTTCAGTTTTGTACCTCTCCCAGAACACCATTATCACGAAGAACATGACGCCCTCTAGTGTAACCCTCCTTTGGTAAAAATAAAAACAAACTAGGAATATCAGATCTTCCTCCAATTGCATTAGCATGTATGTTCAAATAAAGGTAACAGTGTGATGTCTTGGAGCTACAGATCCTTGAATCATGGGTTCTTCATGAAGTAGCTAGTTTTTATTCCCATTTCACTTGATATTGTATGAACTTATTCACATATTCACTCAGACCAGTCCAGTGGCACGTTGAAAATGAGGTCATTTTCCTTTCATTTAAAAGGAAAATTATCATCCATTGTTATCCTGCATATTTAAAAAATGTTACCTCCTCCTACCTTTTTATTCTTAAACTGTTGTGCAAATTAAAGATGGAGAATCACTTGAGTACTTATTTTAAGAATCTATGTATACTTACAGAAAGTATTGCCCACTGTTTATTTCTGACACTTGGAATACCTTACCTACGGATTTTCATACATCTCTGTCTTCTCTTTCCAAAAATGTTAATAAAGCCAGGTATTTTGCAAAGAAACTACCAATATCTTACACCCCCCCCTTTACTGAAGCTGTTACCATTCTATGGGATTTTCAAACTTAATCACTTTTTTACAATATATTATACAATATATTCTTTGCTAAGGTAGAATGGGTGTTGATTTCTATGAATGTTATGACTGAGTAGAGGCTAAAAAAATAATTGAGCTTGAGAGCTGACATTACTCAGTACCCACTAATTTCCAGTGATAAACATAAGGCTAGATAATTACCTTGTCAAGATATACATGTACTTATTTCAGCCTTTACCTATACAGGCAAACTAGTCTCATTTCTGCTTCAGAATTCCTGTTTATCTCCATAAATCTAAAATAATCAAAATGTATGAATTTATTATACAATTGTTTCAGCCTATGATGCAACAGCTGTTCTTTGCTTTGTTCTTTACATAGCATTAATGAAAATTCAGTGCACCAAAACAGACTAGTTGGCTCAGGGAACAGTCAATGAGAAGTAGATACCTTCATCATTAGGTCATCAATTAGATTCTAATTTGGGTTGATACTCTTAATTACATGTTCACCACACCATTACTGTTATTGGTCTTGTTTAGTAATGTGAGCTGCAAAGCTGTCCATGACTTACCAACAGATTCTGACCTTGCATACGTTGTTTGAATTAAATAAAATATGTTGTGCCAAGAAGTTAGAAACAAATGAGGAAAGTGCAAACTGCAAAACTGTAAGGACGTACCTCTCTCTATATATATATACACATATATATATGAAGATCTAGAAAAAGGGAGTGTACAAAAAGAGCGTCTTTGAATGCTTACTGACGTCTGTCTGCATGTGAAGTGTTTTATAATTCTGATTTGGCTGCTAAGGTGGGGGGAAGAGAGAAACTAACCCCGCTAAAATCCTGAGTGTATTCATCAGAACTTAAACTGCATGATCCTGATGAAACATATTAGATTCACGCACAAATTCATTAATCTAGATAAAACGTCATTCATTGTGAGAAAAAAAAAATGTAAAGGAAGGACTTTACTATGTATGATATGAAAAATGATGGCTAAATACAATCTGAAAATTGCTATCTAAAACTGTTTAATTCTAGAATTCATTTAAACTTGCTGGTACTGGATTTCCCGAACGGTACTGGTAATGACCATCACAAAAAAAGAGTAATCAAATGACACTGATGAGGCTGGGTCAGTATTGAAGTATGGTTCTAATGTAATATAAGGAGTTAAAAGTTATTGCTAGAATTAATTAATAAAATTAATTGCTAGAATAAAAGTTAAGAAAACAACATTCAGTAAGGATGAAGTGATGAAAGAGCAGACCTTGAACACCAGTAATGACAGAATGGATATAATCAGAATGATAGATAACAAAGAAGATACAAGTTTGCAGTGCAGGATTACAGGGAAGGAGATTTAAGCTCATGCTAAGTATGCATTGCCGTTGACCATCATAAACAAATTCCTTACAGGGTCAATAAACAGTGAGAGTATGATGCAATCTCCAAAATTTTTAGGTATGGGAATACCAGTAATATATAGGATTATTGCAGGTAAACATTTTCTCCAGTACATCCTTTAGTAAAGATGAGCCCATATTCCTGTCCTCTCTTGCTAGGGCTGAGACAGATTTTCTAACAGGACACAGACTGGGAATTCATCTGCTCCCCTTACTCTGGGGTTCTCTCTTCCAAGAAAAACAGAAAGCAAAAGTAAAGAAAGAAAAAGAGAAGAAAAGGAATAAAACTATGTTACTCAGATGTTACACTGTCTTCCTTTGGGAGAAGAGTTCTTCCTTTCGAAGGGAGCATGCCAGTGCATTAAACATCACTGACCATTTTTTAAAACACTGGTTCATAATCCAGCCCATCTCCTTTTCGAAGAAGCATGCAGAGTTTTTAAGAATAAGAGTAGTTGTGTCCTTTGTTAAAATCAGGTTAACTCTGCTCTTGGACCACTTGTCCCTCTGAGAGTGATCATCCTCCTTGTAAGGACTCTGGTATGCTTTGCTGACATGGTAAAGTCACACTATTTTTGATCTTATTATTTCCTGATGCACTATGGTCTGTTGCAAGTCCTATATATCCTGTCACAAAGAACCAAAGCTAGAAGAAACGAAATAAAGCTGAGAAAATAAGTAAGTTAAATAACACAGAAAACTTGCTGATAATAGAATCTTCTTTGACTATGGAACAGCCTCCTAAAAGAAGTCACAATAACCTAATTATTCAAAGAATGCAAAAATAGACGAACCTTGGAAAGATCTTTCTTCAAGCAGAGTATGGTTGAAACAGATCTGGACATAGTCTTAAAAATATACGTTCTACCTCAAACAAAAATTATGGATTTTGGCTCAGAAACTGCAGGGTGAGAGTCTTTCTCCTATACCACACAGGAAATCAAATTATATGACTCAGATTGTCCCTTCTGATCTTAAAAATTGATTCTCTATAACCTACTAAATGCTAAACATGGACTAGTTTTGTTACTTGTCCTCATAGGATTAGAAACGCTTCTTTCATAAGTATTCAATGCTACAATACTGGCACCTCTTTATATTTATTTAGGTTATTTGTGTTCGGGGATAAAGTGTTGAGTAACAAGATTACTGTTATACTGTGAAAAATAAGCATTCATTGATGCAGCCCATGTCATCCTGTGAAACATACCAATAAAGATGAAAGGAAGTAAGCACTTCGTTCCATTGACTCAAAGATCACTTTGAAATTCCACCTGTAATAATCCAATAAATTACATACTATAGTAAAAGATTTTTTTTTCCTTATACTAGCATTAAAATTTCAATTGAGCACAAGATGGAGAAATGTGAAAAGAAATAATTTTTGCTTTCAATACTCAGAATATAGAAAGCAAGTGTATTATGTAAAATTAATAGGTTCTTTCTTTTAATATTATTGCCCTATATAGATAATAGCATTTTATTTCTGGATCACTATAAATCACTGAATTTTTAAACTCTACTTAAAAAACAAAAGCTTTTCATCTGATTGTAACATTGCTGATTCTAGACTGGAAAGATCCAGAATGAATTGAACTATTAGGGGAAAAAAAAAAAAAAAAAAAANAAAAAAAAAAAAAAAAGAGAAAGAAGTGGAATTCCAGTCCAACTTTGAGTTTTGTCTTCCCTAAACAAATGAACTCATCCCTATATCTGTATGAAACCCTGCATTTCGTTGATATATTTCAAAACTTGAATTTAATTTGAGAAATGCAAACACACTAGTAACTTTCTTATCCATAATAGGAGAGAAGTGCAGTACCAAATTACTATCTAGTGGGTGCTTACTGACATGATAGAACTTTTATCTTCTGTCAACCCTAGCATAATAGGATGCAAAAATCACTAATGCAATAGAAATTTCACATCATCTTTGTAAATGAATGGTAATCTTGACACAGTCCACATATCTCAATTGCCGTTAGCAGAGTTTGAGAAACAGTAAGTTTTTCAGCTTAAAATGGCAAGTAAAAGCACATTTATTAAAACCTTGACCTATATCAATCTGGGGATTCTAGAACTGAACAGAAAATTCTGATAATTTTACAGAAATGTTAACCAAGCTTTCATTTCATTTGGCGTATAAGTGCCCTAGACATATAGGTGTATTTCAGAGTTAGCCTAGACCACGAAGATTGCAAGTATGACAATTTGCATGGTAAGATCCCAAGGCATAACAAAATAAAAACTGTGCACCGTCTATTAGTTCTTACACAAAAATCACAAGTTATTTGCCTCCTTTGCTATGTAGGGTTTATTGACGTAACATATTTGTTTGAAAAAAAAATCAAAACTCAAATATTAAATCATATAAAATACTCTCTTAAGAGTCTGTTCACAAATGATAAGGTACTGTCACATTAAATACCCTCATCACCAAAAGCTCCATTCACCGAAATATGTAAACACACCCGCATTTTAGAAGACATGCTAAGGCATTCCATGTACAGATACCCATGCTATGCCTTCTCTTAAGAATAATACACTACTATCAGTGCGGCTCATTTAAATTAAAACAGGATTATATTAAAATATTATCTTTAAAGATTTTAATTTTCATTCTTTCCTGAATGCGTCAAATCTCTGCCACAACATTATTCCACCAGGCTATATAGGCAGTAGAAACTGGAAGTGGACAAAGAAAAGGAGGACTTGATCCCTCAAAACATAGTAAAACTTAAATTTTTCACAAATAAGAACTTCGGTTTTAAGCTTGTAACATCTTTGAATGTTTCACACAGTTTTATCACTGCCTTTGAAAGATTTTACTTTGGCACAAAAGCACAGGAAGTTTGCTTGACAAGCTATTTCATGTTCTTTCCATCTGTTAATAATATTTGCTGTGTTGATATTTTTTCTCTATTTTTTACTGAAAGCTGTTTACACTGCTTGATTTAATTGTAGAAAATACTGAATAATATCCCATTTTGCAATACACCTCCACAGTAAGAGATACTTGGGAAACATTTGTCTATTATCTTTTGCTAAACCCAGTATTTTCCAGTGCTAAGAAACATTGTCTCAGATCAACCCTAACTGGAACATACTGAATTACAAGGCAACTGTAAAATGGACTTTTGCATGGTCACTACACTTTAGTAAGCAAAAGGTCCAGTTGGCTGAGTAGCAACACAAGTAAAGACTTTTAAAAAAGAAATGTAGCTTCCAAATTATATAATGTAAAGTTAAAACATTCAGAAGAATCTTAAAAAAAATTCTTAAATAAACATTTTAATGAAATTTTATCTTTAATGTTTGCATTGATCTCTCTGTTACTGTAGATATCCTTATTCAGCAGCTTTCTAAAGTAGGATTTACTTTTTCCTTTAACAAGTGCTATAACAACATCTGCCAGCATTACAGGAGCAATATTTGGACTTTCCTCTATGAAAATTACCACAGACTTTTTACTGAATATAGCTTTTCTTTGTTCATTCCGGCAGATAAAAGAAAAGCATCTAAGTGAGAGCAGGAAGCTACAAGCACCTGCCAGGAAATAAACAGATCCCAGCATTTATTAAAAATCTGTGTTTTCAGTGCTTGGTGTCTATCATGCTGAATAGACCCACAGTTTACAACTCCAGACTTCAGCTTTTTTAAAAGTTAGGATTAACTGACAGTGTTGAGAGCAAACCTGTACCCCGTATACAGTTAGAGTTTAGTTTTAGATAAGCAACTTCCAGTTTTTCACAGACTTTGTATTAATTCAGTATTAGTACAGTGTCTCTAAGGCACTCTTCATTAAAAGTATTTGCTTATTCCTCCTTATTCACTAGATGTTCAGTCGTCATGTGCTTAGCTTTTTTCCTATCACTATACAGAAAATTAAACTGAATTATGCAGCACTAAAATGCATACACACATACATATATTTTAAATCTGTTGATGATTTGATCTTCCTATAACATCTCTTTTTAATGTTAGCGTCAAAAGCTTGGTACTGGCTGTGACAGTCAAGTAATATAGTGTTAGAGGGCTGTTGGCATTATCTGGAGGCAAGTTCCTTAATCCCCTTTTTGGAGACTGAAATCTTGTCATTTCAGACTGCACATGGCTTCAAAGGGCAGATCGATTTTTATAAAGGCACTGGGGATGCTTCTGCATGGTGGCTGTGAGAAAACATTCTGTTTGTGTATCTTGCTTGTAAAGCAAATATGCAGTGATGCATTCCTTTTATCACTTTCAACACCCCTTGCAATTTGTCCAGTAAAGCCCTCTGATGGAGGGGAAATACATCACAGTGTCACCTCCAGTACATAGCTGTTTCCTTGGGAAACAAGATCACCATCTCCTTCTCATCTCTCCCATATGTCTTTCTAAAAATCAAAACAGGTTGCCAAGAAAAAACTATTCTCAACAGCTGCTTTTTCAGCACTAAAAGCTTTGGGCCAGTCTCTTGAATGAAAGGATCCCATGGGTGTGAATTTCCAAACACATGATTAATTTTTACAGTGGTACACCTGTGAAATAGCTACCTGTATTTAGAGATGCAGAGCTTCCTCTTACTGTCTTTGAAAAGCAGTGACAATGGCATACAGCTTTTTAAAAACATTAATGGACAGTTAATGGCACTTATTCATGGCCTTCAGTTTGGCTGGGCTTTTGGGCACAGAGAGGGTTTAACATTCTCCTTCATTCATTCAGTTGCAAGGCATTCTCGGGCGAGCTCCGAGTCACGCAGTTTTAATAGTTCATATAAAATCCACCTATACAAGGAGACTTCGTATAGTTAATAGTTTAGTACTTAAAAAAACCATCCAGAAAGTTTTGGGTTGTTTCCCCCTCACTCCCAGACTAACATTAATATCTCCGTCACGGCGAGACTTTGCCAAATAGTTGTTACGCATCAAAGGGTTCTAAGGAGTCCTCTTATCCTTCTTTCTAAGAAAGTTCAAATTTCCTAAAACGTAGAAATGATTTCAAAAGTGACAGAGGTAAACACTACTACAATTAGCCATTTCCAGAAATTCCTTTCTTTGGCAGCCTTTACTGCTGAGAAGGAACGTGGCTTCCACCAGAGTGCTGTCTTTTCCTGTTCTTGGGCAGACTGATATGGGCACCAACTGAGCCCATGCGCGTACCCCCTAGGGTAATGAATCCTTTTGGCTACACCACAGCACTCTGCGAGCCAGGCTTCTATCGCTTACCCTACATATGGTGCATATATTCCATACTAAATGTACACTTGATATGTGACTCTAAGTAGAATGGAAATGCATGAAATATGTAGGTGGGAAGCTTTCAAAACAGGAAACAGGTGTCAAAGTTGCATTACTTTTAACATTTAAAAATCTACTCATTTTCTTATGATATAATAACTTTTAACAGGCTCCAAGTATGAAACACTAAACCAGGATTTTAAAAGTGAAAATTAATTTTTTGCCTGCTTTGTCAGTTTTCTAATAACCTGATCCACTAAATTCCTTGCAGAATTAATTAAGATACAGAATTTAAGCCTGATTAACAAATACCAACTTTATTAATGAAATCCTTGGTTTTAATTGTTAAATAGGAAATAAATTAAAATTAAAACATGCAGAGCAGGAAACACAATCTCCTTTAATGTTCCAAACCATTTGTTTATTGCATTAATTTCAAAATAACTGCACTTGACTTTTGCTCTGATACCCCAAAACTTGAAGAAATTAGTGTATTCATACTCCTAAGACATAGCGCAGTGATGCTATTTATTTACTTATTTATTTAGAAATTAACCCTTTTGCTTCTGCCTTTATCTTTTCATTCCTTTATCCAACTGTAGATTCTTTCTTCCATGGACAAAAATTATAAATTCTAAAGATAAATCAAAGTGTAAATGCCACACAAAGTCTTAAAAAATAGACTTAAATAGAGCTTAAAGAGTACCTACAATTTCCGCTACTCCAAGAAAAAAATTACTCAATACATATAATGAAATTTGTATTCAATACATGTAGTTGAAGAGTTGTATATTACTGGACAAGAACTGAATCATTAGTAAAAAATGCATCCTTCATATTAAAAATAGCTTTCTTCATTGTTGAGGCTAAAGACAGAATTCTCTGGACAATTCTCATGCATGGTTTTTATTTGTGTGAATGATATATTTATTCCTAGCAGGCACTCATTTATATTTATTCTGGATGCAGACAAGGCATGGGAGATAGCTTTCCCTGCCGTGCCTGTGGAATTTTCTCCTTAGACCGTCAGCCCTGCAGTTTTGTATATTGTGATTTAGGAACGCAGACAACAGGGCTAAGGGCAGCCTAAACAGGCACGTCTGCACAACTAGCTGTTGGGGGCTCCTGGCACTAAGCTGCCAAGCCTCGGCACTAGAGGAGTGTAATCTAACAACATTTGAGCAATTTGAAACATCATGTGAGCACTCCAGAGCTGATTTTTTACCTCACCTTGGCCCTGTAGTACTGGTGCAGGAGTACATGCCATGGAATAGGTGGTTGCAGGCTGGGCACAGTGTAGGAGTCCAGCCATGCTCCCAGTAAGGATTTGGCTATGTGTGATCCAAGCATTTTCCCTTCAGCATGCCTCAACTTATAGCTTGCAGACAGTGGGACCACAAGAAAAGTTTGTCTTAAGCTACTGTGTAGCTGAAACACAACGGAGAGTATATAAATCCAAGACTCAAGTGAACAGCTGGGAGTGACAATTAGACCCTGATGACTTTGCATCTCTAAGCGCAACAGGCTGACTAACCAACGCACTCCTCTTGGGGCCTCAGAGCCCCCCCTCTAAGCAAAGCAGAATCGTTTTCCCACAGTAAAAATGCAGATGTGCCACAAAGTGCCAAATCTATCACAAAGAATAGAACCTTTCTATAAGTTGTATAAAACATATGCAGACAAATAAAACCCTCTGAAAATAAAGTCCTATTATGATTAGTTAACCATCCTGAGGTACTCTTCTGAGGAAAACCAAGAATAAACTGACTTTTTCCGCCCCCCCCCCACCCATCTACCAAATTTACTGTCATCTGATTTCCCCTCGTTTCTCTGAGGGATTCAGACATGCGAGAATGTCTTGCTCCTCTTCCAGGGAGACAGGACATTGTTTGCCCTGAAGTTTCAGCACACATTTTCTCTCCTACATTAGCTAAAATTGATGTTCTTAGTTGTTTCCAACTTCATTCACTTCAGAAGAAAACATGTCACTCCTTTCATTACTGGTTTTAGCCTAAAATAAAGCCAGTAGGTTCTCATACTTACTACACAATATCCAGTGGTTAACACACCAGAAGAAAAAAAAATAAAGAAACAAAAGATTTGCTAATGATACACAGAAATCACAATTACATTTTGGTTTGCAGTAATTCTGGTACCACCATGTAAAGTTTTATCTTTGTAGCAGGGATTTCACTGAGAGAATTTAGCACATAGTGTATTAAAACTACCAAACTGCTTTATCAAATGCATAATCAGTTTAATGCCTAATAGGACTCCAATTTGCTCTATACCCATTTCACACAGGATACATATTCAATCAATTAATAGGATTTACCTAGCTCTGAATTCTATGACCTAATATTTATGAAATTGCTGCTTTTCTCTCTTTCTTTTCTTTTTTTTTTTTTTTTTT
>RSEF01000006.1:4107794-4133437 GCA_003993805.1 Himantopus leucocephalus
TTTTTTTTTTTTTTTTTTTTAAGACCAATACAACACCTAGTAATTATTCCAAAAGCTATTCTGTATGCTTCAAAGAACAGATAAGGAAGCTCCAGGTTGCCATTTGTATTTGTTAAAATGAAAAATATCTCCTGGTTATCCTTTTGATGAATCCAGCTGTCAGAGAAATTAGCATGAAAGGCTAACTCATGCAAAGAAAAATGCATAAATGAACAATAAATTATACAACAAATAAAAGACATCATTTATATTTATTATGAGCCTGATTCTGGATGCTCTTGTATCACAGCATCCGTACTCAAATCAAATAGTAAATAGAAGTACAGGAATTGTCATATTGGATCAGATCCAGGATATGAGGATATGTTAGTCCACCTCTGAAAATGGTTGTATCACAGCACAATGCAAGAAGCAGGCAGCTGGGGAATAGGCCTTTTTAAAAAATAAAATAAAAAAAAAAGTTATGAACATGGGTTTCATTCTGATCTCTAAAGACATTGGCTTTTACCCCAAAACTTAAGATATACTGTCCGTTCTAAAATGTGTTTTTGTTACGAAAACTCTAGATGTTTCTTACAGTCAGAGAAATACCCAGATCTTTTTGAACCTTTAGCCTGATCCAAAGTCCACTGTAGTCAACAAAAGGACTTCCAATGTACTTTTGGAGTAAGCTACCAGTTTGTGCCACAAGGCATGCCAGACTTCCGCTCTCCTGATGGTCTAGATCACAAGCCTGCAGCCCGCCACAGCATTTTTCCAGATCCTTCCTTAGGTTTTCTTCCTATAAAACCAAAACTATGCGTACGCAGGGAAAAGAACTAACGTGCACTCAGGACTTGCCAGACATATGGCTGGGAGAGAGCAAGGACATGCACCTAGACTCAAGGAAATCTGGGAGTACTTCCAAGCTATCAGTTTAGATGTAAATATCTTAATTTAGCAATCTCTAGATTACAATCTGGAGACTTGCGTTGGGGCTCTGCTTCAGTTACAATCTTAGGCAACCATAACAAAGTAGTACGTGGTACAGTCCAATATTCACCAAGGATATTAGCTACCTGTTATGGTAGCATGGACTAAGCACCATGTATTTATTTCCACACCATCCTCACCTCGTAACCTTGTTAGGTTGAGGGCTGATTCTGCCCATCAGCCTGTTGCAAAAGAGATAATTTTGAAACTCTGGGGACTGTTATACCTACACCTTCCTTGCGTAGACATGCCATCAGCTACCTTTTGATCCCACCCTCATTAGTAGGCAGGCTACAGCTACAAAATTTGCTGACAGTTTATCTAGATACAAATGGGGTACTGAAATATGATGGTCTTTAATTATTGATCAGTTTCTAAAATGTACCTGATGGAAGCTGGACGAAAAGCCTAATCAGGTAAAGAGCATAAGCTTAAGCATGGAATGGAGCTGTCCGAAAACTCAGTAAAATCAATGTTTTCCATGGTCAGGAAAATAAGAAGAGGACCTGGGTGGCTAGCTTCATAAATGTTGGAGGAGAGCTGATTTCCAGATTCCAGGGGTGTTATATCAATGTCAAGAGCCAGATTAATATTAATGCCTGTAGCTTGTACAATTTTGTAGCATAGGAAGCAGGGAGTATCTGGTTTAGCTTGGGTATTATCTACCAGGCTATACCAAGAATTCTTTGCTCAGTCTACTCAGATAACTGTTGTATACATCCTGAACCTCTACAGATTTTAGCTTTATAAACTCTTGCTCTGGGTAATTAATCGCATCTTGGGCTAGTGCCAGTTGTCAAGCCTTTAGAGGATACCCACTTTACCTATCTGTTAACTAGGTATTTCTAAGACCCATCACTGAGATACCAAATTCCATGAAAATGTATTTTTGCCTAAAAGATTTAAGTGTTTATTAATTTTATTAATAATTAGGAAGGAACATAAAAAACCCAAAGAAACTATTCTATCTATGAGCCAATCTTTATCTTCTGAGCATTACATATGCATATATTTGAAGATATTGTTTTCAATTTTGAAAGAAGCTTATGATGTTTCACTCAGGCTACAGTTGGCTTCCTCAGAGGACTAAGCTAAGAAATGTATTATTCTGACAGCACGAGCAAACAAACTGACAAGTCCTCTGTCGGCATGGCAACGCAACACTCTGAAACTAATTCAGATCTTTGGTAATGACAACAAAATATTCTCTTCAAAAAATGTAGTAGTGAAACATTATTTCATTCCACAATTTCTTATTTTTGTGTTGGCTTTTTTTGCCGTTTTTTTTTGTTTTGTTTTGACAAATCATATTAAACAATCCTGTTTCAAAGCAGTATGGTTTCTTTGAATCAATGTTGATACAACCTCTTTTCACTCTCTTGTTTCATACCTTGACTGTATTCCCACCTTGATGTTTACCATGGCTCCTGAAAAATGCTATTACAGAGGGGTCTCTATGTGCAAGGTAATTAACACACTCAGCATCTAGTCAGAGGCAGTCAGTGCTGTTGCAGATAAGACTTCCGGAAACAGATATAGAAGCGCTAGGGATTATGAGTTCCATTTCCTTTAGTATATATCCATGTCAGAAAGAAAATCAGGTAAGGATAATATTTTAGAAACCTTCATGAACAGGCAGACAAGGTCAGAGCTCCAGCTAGAAATTGTGAAGTTCACGATTTCCAGAAACTGTGCAGGAGAAAGATATAGTCTAAAGTAAGTTATATTTGATATATGCTCATCAAAAATATTTAGGACTTAAAAAAAATTACAGAAAAGCCCTTAAAACATTGTGGACAAGCAACAACAAAACACTTTACAAAAGCATAGTGTAGCATAATACCATTTCCATCTCAACTGAAAACTTAGGGATCTCCTGTAAATATCCATTCTTCTTTAGATAGGAAGGACCTTCTTTCCCGATTACAACTGATCATTTCTGCCAATAATTTTATAGAAAACAGACTTGTTTCATGCTGTCCAAAACCTGCTTCATGCTGTTTCAGCCCTGTCGATTTCCTGGCCTAGAAAGCAGAGAATCAGAGGCACTCCCAACTTCAAAGAAGTTACTGGTCTGAACACCAGACAAAAAGGAGAGGAAAAACAAGGTGTAAAAAGGCAGAGCAATTTATTCGAATTCAAACAGAAGGTAAGTGGGATAAGTTGAAAAAGATGCTAGAACACCCAAGGGAAGAGCTCAAGAAAAGTTTCATTTCTTACTCTTTCCTGTGATTCAAGGTACCCTGCAATTAGAAAACATAACAAAAGTTTTGGTTCTGTCCATTTCATAGCTAACCATGTAAGTGCAATAAACCTTTCTAGTGTTTCAAAGTGTTTCCAAAAGGCCCTTAAAATAGAATATAAAAAGCATTAATAGCCTTATACTTATTTACAACTTCTCTGACAGGCATGCAATTGGGAAATTATTTGCATGCATAAGCAGGAAACTGATTTTGGTTGGTTCTATGCCCATGATATGGGTAGGCTATTCCACTTCAGCCATTCAATACCAGAAATAGGTTTGACACATTACAGTTTGATATGCCGATATCTTTAATTTTCACCAATGCTTTCATCAGAAATAAAACTCCCTGAGACTGACATTGCATTCTTTTCACTAGGAAGATGCAGAGTTTTTCTGTGAATAATTTGTATCTATTGGTTTGTGGTTTTGTCTATCACAGCATCACAAATTAGAGTACTGACAATTTTTTTCCTCATGCACACACCATTTCAGGAATGACTTTAGTAGGACTTTGGGCAATTTGAGTACTGCAATTTGGAGACCAAGTCATGCTGGGAGTACTGACATCTAGTTTAAGAAATGAGTTCTCTAACTACTGCTCTGGCTTCTCTTTGTGTTGGAGGCGATTTTTCTGATGCAATTTTTTTCTTTGGTGCTTTTAGGAATGCACTTTCATATAGCTAACTTTCTATCATTTGTATTTGTCCTGTGTTCCAATGTTACTAAATGAGATTCAGTTCAGAACTAAGGTTAGAAACAACGCACACAGTGAAAGGCAGGCAGCAATAAGAAAGGGTGGGAAAAGCCCACTCCCTGGAGCTCAAATGTCTCTCCTTCAAAGGAAAAACTATATCCTTTAAAAATGTTATTTTATACAGGATGTTATTGCATTTTGAAAACCAGATGCAATGTACTATTTATACTTAATTAGCTCGGTGTTTGAACCTTTCCTTTTATGGGTCCTTTTTTTCCTGATAGATGTAGAAGTATAATTCTGCTTTTCTTAGGGGTTTTAGATCCCTGATGTTATTGTATAACAAATACCTGCTTGATCTATCATCATTCCATCATGCTTTTGACTTAGACTGAATTACATTAAAACAGTCAAAATTGGGTTCCACTCAGACTTCCCATCACAACTTAACTTTTAAATAAAAAGAAACTCCCTCAATAAAGGACAAGAAGGAAAGAATTAAATCAACTTTTAAACTAAAGACGATAAAAATTTGGAAAACGTCTTTCAGTAATGTAGAAGATCCAACCATCCATTGTAGAGAAAATAAATTCAGTCTTCAAACCAATCTCTAAGTTTGTCCTTGTATTTCCTACAGTCATTTGCTCTCCTAGCTATCGCCACTTAGATATATCACACCATTATTTACACCAGTGCTACTGGGAATCCAGAAGAAAAATGCAGGCCCTGGACAATTTCAAAAGCAAGACCTTATAAGAGCAGAGCTGAAGGACTAAAGAAAATAAAGTTCCCATCTCCCTCTGAAAGATACTTTTCTTGAAATGCTATTCAGTTTCTGTTTTCTTACACTCCATTATATTTGCATTTAATTCTAAAAATCAATCCTGCAAGTGAAAAATGCCAAGGAGAAATTCCATACTTGTCAAAGAGTGAATACATTTGTGTATGCATAAAAATAACAAGACTATTCAGAGTTACCATGACTATTTACACACATATATTTTTTCACTCTCACAAATATACAGAAGTATTTTTTAAAAGGCATTGAAAGATATAACCTGTGAACATTAAGGTTAGCAGCTTCTACCTGGTAGACATAAAAAAATATTTTCCATTGGAGGGCAGAGATGACTGCATAATTTCAGCCTCTGAAGGAGCTGTTGCTATTCAGGATCAGATACAATGCTGGAGCGGATGAACTACCAGTGAAATCTTTCTGCTTGCATTTTCTTGTCTAATTTGATTTTACAATTCGAAGCCCCGATTTTCATATATTGAAAAAACTGGTGAGGCTTCCTTGTGAATATATTGATGTTCTTCGTTCAATATTTAAAATAAAAAAAAAAAAAACACAACAACTTGAAATGGGTTTCTGCACTGCTGGGAGTTTGGCCATTTCTAAATGATCTGCATGGAAAACTTCTGTAACTTTCTTTCACAGAATGTTAGCAAGAGACAGGCAGCAAGCAACAATCTACAAAATTACATCACTAACGATATTGCATAGGTAGCGTTTTTCTACAAAAACATGGATGTGGTCAAAGACTTCAGCTTCAGCTCAGTTCAGTCAGAGTCAAAGGATGACGCCGAACACTAATCCCCATAAAGTTAAACAGGATGGGAAACCACAGGGGATGCACCATGCTGGAATCAGCGAATCAGCCCAGGCAAAGAGAAGCAAGCAGTGGATTCATGATGAATGAGATACTGAAAATTGCACAGGGAACATGGGACAGAAGGATCACTCCTGGTAGATATGGAAACTCCATCTGTGTCAATGAGAGACAGGTGAGGCAGGAAATACCCGAACAATAAAAGGGATAAAAGAACACAGGTAGGGTTTGGGGAAGGAACTAAGATAGATCTAAGCTGAGGGGGCCACAAAATCTTTATGAAACCTTAACCTTAGTTTCTTTCAGCTCACATATGCTTGTTTTCTGAGCTTATAGGCTTGAGTTAAATAAGATCACGTTTTTAACAATGCAAAGCAACTCTGAGATACTTAAAAACGTTTTTCTCATAACCCTTGCTAATGCGTACATAAACCAGGATCCACTCCTAAACTTTATGCTGAGAAGTCTGGTGTCAGAATTGCAGATAAGCTGTATCTGCTTAGAATATCCTTTAATAAACCATAAAATGCAAATGGTTTACCAGTTTAAGGCAGAGAAATTACTTTTTATAACCTTCAATTGAATTTAGACTAACGTTTTAGCATTTAAGATCACAACAACCTAGTACTGTCATATAGCTGGAATTCCTAGAGTAGAAAAATAGCAGCTGCTGATGGAATTAATCTTTCTATCCAAGCAGAAACTATTCATACTAGTGGCTGCATTTCTGTAGTAAAGCTGTTAATTCAATGCTGTTAGCAACAGTAGGATACTTTTACAGCATTTCTCTAAAATAGACAAGGCTTGAGTGGAGTGGAATGGAGGCCCGTAATAGGATGGCTTAGTGCCCTGCAGAGAATTATTAAGTAAACACAGTTCTTAAAATTAACAGTTTGGTTCCTGATGATCTTAGGCTAATCTTCTAAAAACCTAATCAAGAAGCATAGAGTATCTTTTTATTGGAAGGAGAAAGGAGACAATTGGAAAAGGGAGGGTCACTAGGGAGCAGACAATCCTAAATTAAAATGGCAGATGGAAGAAATCATTCAAATTGTTTCTACTAAGCAAAATTACATCATGATTCTAGGATATTAACTTAAATAGCATTCTCAGATATGCAATCAATGCAATTTTGCTAAAAATGGTGTGAAAAATGGCATAAAACCCACAAACCAGGACAAAGAATTGTTGTAGAAAAATTCTTAGAAGGCCAGGCAGAATAGGATAATGTGGAATTAAAGGGGGTGGGGACGGGGAACCCTCATGTCCTAAGGTTTATTACTTTTATAACTGATTGTTGCTAACAGAGAACTAACGCCCATCTGGATTTTGAGCACGGCTTCTAAGTGTATTGAAAGAAAATGATCTCTGTAGAAGCAATCTGCTAGTAACTGAAGATTTTGAATTTCATGAAAAGTAGCAATACTTTGAGAGCTAATGGGATACCGCCAGGGAGCCTTCAAACCCTCAGGTAAGGCAATTCTTTCTTCTCAGCACTTTTAAAGACTCTAGAGCTAGAGGAGAAATATCCAATAGCTTGCACTCAAATCCTGGAATAAACTCCCCATTAACATCAATCTCTGTTCCCTGGTACAGCCAACTGCAAACCAAGAACACCTCTTTGAAAATATTCTATACAGAAATTTGCACATTCAAGTCATGGTAGAATTGCAGTAACAACAAAAATATTTAAACTCTTTCAGTGACAGTGCGTTTACTTAACTGCTATCCTCAAAGAAAGTTTTTTTCTTAAACATTCAATAAAACTATTTAATGTCTTTCTAGTAATTTCTTTTTTTCTTATGCTTTCTAAGATTTCTCCCTCTGCTTTCCAGGAAAATTTGTTGCTCTTTCCTAGGTATTTTCCCAATGATTTCTATTAACGGTCCTGATTCTTTCTGGGAATTTCTTACTACTTGTTTTCAGAAATATCCCCTGTGCTTTCTAGGAATTTTTCATTTGCTTTCTATGATTTTTTTTTTCTCAGCACTTTCATCAAGGAATCCTCCCAACACTTTCCAGAAATTTTTCTTATGCTCTCTAAGATTTTTCTGGGTGCTTTCTTAAATCCTCCCGGTTGCTTTCTGAGAGTTTTGTCTCTATGGCTTCTAGGAATTTTACATGCTTCCTAGGCAATTTCCAACTGCTTCCTAGGAATCTTACATATGATTCCTAGGAATCTCTGCAAATGCTTCCTAAGAATTTTTCTTTTGCTTTCCACTAATATTCTCAATACTCTCTAGGAATTTCCCCTAGGACTTTCTGGGAATATTACTGACTCCTTCTAGGAATTTCTCAATGCTGCTTCCTAGGAATTTCTCTTCTACTTCTTACAGATCTTCTCCACTACATCCCAGGAATTTTCCAAATACTTTCTAGGAATCCACCTAATAGATTCTAGGAATCCCACCCCTCACCCTCAAAATGCTTTTTAAGAATGCTCCAGATGCTTTCTAGGAAAATCCCCACAGCTTTTTGAGAATCTTGCCAATGCATTCTAAGAATTTCCCTTCTACTTTCTAGGAATTTCAATTGTTCTTTCTAGGAATCCTCATAGTGCTTTCTATGAATTTTCACACTACTTTATGTGATTCTCATCTATAGTTCCTAGGACTTTCCCCATGGCTTCCTAGGGATCTCCCCAATGCTTTCTAGCGATCCTCCTGATGTTTTCTAGGAATTCCCCCATTGTTTTCTAGAAGTCCTCCAGGTGCTCTCTAGGAATTTCCCCATGTTGTTTTCTTGGGCTTCCCATCTCTGCTTTCAAGAATTCTCCAGCACTTTCTAGGAACGTCATAGTAATTGTCTACAAATTTTGTGTCACTTCCTAGGAATCCCCAGATCTAGAGCTTTTGCAGAATTACAGAAAGCTTTCTTGGAATATCTAACTGCTTTCTCAGAATCCTGGATCAAGAGCCTTTCTGTGACTTGTCCAGTATCTTCTAAGGGCTACTGGATCTATAGCTTTTCCAGGAACTTGCCACTGCTTTCCAGGATTTTCTAGGATTTCTTATAATCTTCTGGAACTTTCTAGGAATTCCTGGATCAACAACTGCTGTAGGAATTTCCTGACATTTCCCAGGTGAAACAACAAATTCCTTATAAAACATATATTCCATATATCTACATATGCACGAATCTATACTATACACACGCATCTTTAACGTCTATATGATAGGCATATTATACATATACTACACCATACATACTTAAACACACACATACGCAGGATAATTGATACTCAGATACTTTCTGACAGAAAGAAGGGGAAACATCCCTGGGCCAGAATTATTGCTGAAGAAATCCAAGAAAGACACGCCCATCTGTATGTACTATCAAGTATGTGAGCAAGAGGAATTGACAAAAAAATGCAAGAGATCCCTTCTGTGTATTCAAAACAAACAGCGCACCAATACACTCCTTCCCTGTATTTATTAAACGAGGAAAGGAAAGTCACTAACTCTCTCTTATCTTTCATTTCTTAGATATATATTTGAGTTACTGGAAATACTGGCAAAAGGCACTATAGGCTATATCTGTCCAACTCAGGCAACAGAAGTAAGTAACAAAATGGCAACCAGTAGTCAATAGATTCTCTAGCTTAAAAGAGTACTAAATATGATTCCTATGCTGCCATTTCCCCTCCAACAATAATTGTATGTGTTGCAAATCCACAGAAGTCCTACAGCTATGTCTTAAATTTACTCTACCCACCACCAGATCTAAAGACGGATCCTAAGAATTAAGAATCACCTCCTATGTTTAGTAGCAAAAAAAGCAGGGAATCTGACACAATGTTTTCCAGGTATCTGGGAAAATATTAGGTGTAGCAATACTTCATGTGCTTCACATTATTCACTGTGCTTGCAAATAGGACAGTATGATGGAATCCAAAGATCTTTGCTCTGCAGGTACTTCTACTCACCTCCTCTTATCATTTTCCTTTTGGACTTGCTGTAGGAAAAAAGCCCTTGGGAACCCTCCATTTCACTAAAAAATTCCACCCTTAGTGTTCTAGAAACACTTAGAATGTGATACAATACACTTAGACTGTAAGTAAGATATGATGAAAAAGAAAAGTACTACTCTGTCTGCAGCAATAAAGCAGATAGAGCTGCTATTCTGGAGATAGAAAGATTTGCTATGTAGTAGAAGGACAATATGTAAATTCAGTGGAGGTGGGGTTGAGACCTCAGAGAAGTGTTTTTATATACATTCGTGCATTAGTAGTAAA
This sequence comes from Himantopus leucocephalus, assembly GCA_003993805.1. Classification (NCBI taxonomy): domain Eukaryota; kingdom Metazoa; phylum Chordata; class Aves; order Charadriiformes; family Recurvirostridae; genus Himantopus; species Himantopus leucocephalus. The sequence continues at coordinate 4,117,553 of RSEF01000006.1, forward strand.
AATTACCTCTGAACTTACCTTTTTTTCTTGGTGTTTTTTTTTTTTTGTGACTGTTAGAGAAAAAGGAAAGAAATGGCAAATCTAAGATGGGTCACAGTACAGCATTTCTGATGTCATTTTGATGCAAAGTAATTTTGACATCAGAGATGTGGATTTACCAGAAAAGCAAATTCTTAAGAGAAGTCATTTGTCAGCTTGAGGTTGCAACGTACAGTTACTTTTGTTCAGTGTCTTGTATCTTCTGATTGATTTGCTCTTTATTTTAACTGCAGTCATTTAGAGAAATGATAAAACTTCATCACAGATTCCAAGCAGGAGATACAATCATTAGCTGAGAACAGTGGCAGTATCTTGCAGCTAGTTCTCTTATTATAGAGACTAATAGAAAAGACCTTGATGAAAGTCTTTTTCATCAGGTTTGATGCTGGCCGTTGGAACTTGTGTTAGGCATGCACGTGCGTTGTAGCCTCTTGAACTCTGAAAAGCAGAAAAATTAGGCTTCGGTGAAGTCTGACTTGGTTTCATTCATCTGTATCCCAGGCAATGCAGCTTCAAAGAATGCATCCATATTTCTAAATAAACTAGAAGTGGTCAGGGGTCTCTAAATGCCCAAATATTTCTGTGTGAAGTTGACTGTATGTAAAATGGATATTTTCATACTCAAACTGCCAGTCAGATGCACAGATAGTTACTTGAAAGCATGAAACCTGATTTGAATATGTTGTTGAGGCAACTAGGCAAGGTAATTACATACCAAATTCAGTTCTTGTATACACCTTGCTGCCTCTCAGTCTTTGATACTCATCCCACTGTATCTTGATGAAAATCTTACACACACTAGCTTCTGTTCTGTGATCAGCCATTAACTCACTAGAAGTTGTCTTCTGGAGTGCCCCCATTTATGGGCTGCAAAGCTTATTAGCCATTACCCAAGTAAGGACAGTTCACAACAAAGAGTGATCACCCACTGCTGGAAATCCTACAGAGGTAACTAAGCCATTACATAGATAACTTAGAAATACCTGTTTGAACACCTTCCCCCCACCCCACCCCAAGCATTACACCTGCAGTGAAAGTGGACAAGCATTAGTGAAAGAGGTACTTGACAGAAAGAGTGGGAACAGTCTCTCACAAAGAAAAATGCATTTTAATCCCTGAACAATAAAGAGAATAATGGGACATTTTATGGACAATGCACTGGAATTTTGATAGCATTGTATAGGTAATTTTCCTGCTGGAAGCACTGATAAAATTGCATGATAGCATTTGAGATGTGACAGCAATCAAGAGCCAAAGATCTAGTTTCGGATCCATGTTGGTGCAGAAAGCATGGTATTATGGAAGGCAGAAAGAGTTTTCAGGTCTACTCTTACTTATGCCCACTGAATGAGGCAACTCAAGCAACATACACGCTTTTGTTTATAGACATTCCTTACTCATGTAAATAGGTATGCATCAACTCAAAAGAATTAGCACTAACATTTTCAGTGGAAATTGTGCTCAGAGAAAATGGAAAAATCTTCTTTTATCCCCTCTGTCCCATCCTCTGATTATAGGAAAGCATTTCCTTAACATGGACTTACAGATCCTAACTTTGGAAGGTAATAGAGAGAAGCCTTTTTGCTTCCTAAAAACCCTACTATATAACAGCCAGAGATGTGGCAAGACAGAACTATCCACCTTGTTTTCCTGTTATAAATACTGGCATAAAACAAGCAAGGGAAGATAGAGGAACAAGCAGTTTTTACAGTTTACAAATATGTTTACTCTGCAGATATTTTCATTTTGGACAGAATCACGGAATTTTCAGAGTTGGAAGGGACCTCTAGAGATCATCTAGTCCAACTCCCCTGCCAAAGCAGGATTGCCTAGAGCACATTACTCAGGACTGCATCCAGGCAAGACTTGAAGATCTCCAGAGAAGGGGACTCCACAACCTCCCTGGGCAGCCTGTTCCAGTGCTCTGTCACCCTGACCGTAAAGAAGTTTTTCCGTATATTTGAACGGAACCTCCTGTGTTCCAACTTGTGCCCATTGCCCCTCGTCCTGTCATTGGGAACCACTGAAAAGTCTGGCTCCATCAAATGTTTCTTTAGTACCAGAAATCAAGCAGCTTAATTAGTAGCCTGAAGATAAGAACTACAAACAAAAATTAATTTACAAGATAAAACAAAAACAAAACAAAGCAAAACAAAAACCCTGAAAGCAAAGCCTACTCAGTCAATATGACATGGGGCTTGGACCAAGGCTACAATGTCCAAGTCATGTGAGCTTCATACCACACAATTGCAGTTCAAGAGAGCAGAATTTAATTTAGCCGCCAGTCGCTGGGGAAAAAAGACAAGAATGGAATTCTGTTGCCTTATTCTATAATCCCCAAGCACATAATTTCCTTGAAATCATGAATCTGAAATACCACAAATATGAGGTAAAGGACTCAATGATCTTAAAGGTCTTTTCCACCCTAAATGGTTCTATGAAAAGCATTTCTCTGCTCACGCATGGTGGAAGGTCAAGTTGATTTTCTGTGAAGCCTTTAGAGCTGCACTCTATTACCTGGATGTGTGTGCCTTGGCAGGAATGGTGGTGAACCACTGACTGAGTTAAAGCTCACCCACTCTTTCACTATCCTGCATCTCAATAACCACAATGTCCTGTGCTTTGATCTTAGTAAATACAACTCGATCCTCTCAATTTACACTCTGAATCTTGTTGCAAATATCCTTTTCCCAGTGTATCAGTTACAACTCTTAGCATTCTTCTACCAGTTCCCTTTTTCTGTTGTATAGAAGTATTAGCTGTATGTCTTCATTTCCAGAACTTCAATCCTCCTCCCATTCTGGTTCAGTGTCAGGAGATTAAACTCTTCTCAGAGCAACCTGTAAGGGCAGCACCCACCACCTGCTCATTCAATTTTCAAATAAGCATATTGCTATTTCTTCCAGGCTGCACCTCAGGCTTGGAAGAAGCTCTCTATAACCAGTCACATAGTTAGCTCATGGCTGTCACTCAAACACTTCTTCAAATTTCTCTTTCCACAATGCCTCTAGAAGTCTTGACAACAAATGAGCTGGTAGAGACAGTAAGACCACAGACTTCCATGACAAGATCAACAGATGTGCTTTTCTGTGTTCCCTGATCATATTTATGCCCCTCTGATCTCCATGTTTTTTTATACTCTCTGAGGCAGAGATCATTTTTGGTTTGGATTCTACATCACCTAATTTAAGTTTGAAATTCACAGATTACAGCTGTGGAGGGCATAGCCACTTTGTTTCAAAAATCACCTGCTGGGTGGTTTTGACCAAGTCAAGTTATTTGTGCAATTTTAGAAAACTGACAAAATTGTAACATGAACTGTTGTGTTAATATCACAGAAGTTTACTACATCGTCAGTATCTTTTTATTATACACCTGCGGTCCCATTTTGTATTTGGGACTAGATTGAAAGGTTGCTTTCCAAACCAGCTAATCCTGTGCTGTCATTTATACCCTGAAAACTTCTGGCCTCTATGTCATAAATCATACACTGCCTAAATAAATGTCAGAAGGATTAATATATATTGATACCAATAAAAAAACCCATGCTGTTTTATTGATGGAAAACACCTTTAAATGCTTTTTCAAACAGATCCTTTCAAATTTCTTCTAAACTCACAGCTGGTTTTCTTTGGGTTTTCATTGACAAAAAAATGCAGAGGATTATATAGTCTACTGAAAGCTATGACAGTCTCAAGAGGTGACAAAAGTAAGACTTCCATGAGTTTATGAATAGCTGCATGCTGTTAAAAATGTGCTAATGTAAAAGAGGAAAGAAATCAAGGTCTTTTGACCATTGACTCTTACTGACAAGAGATCAGAGTGCACAAGGGGAAAATCTACTTAAAACTTAAAAACCAGAATAAACCTTTACTGTTACAGAACAAAATAGTTTCATGTCTGCAGGATTTAGTGGGTATTTTCTTCTTAAGCCATTTTGTTAATATGAAATCTATTTTCAGTGTCCTGCAAGAAATATCATTACTCTGAGATACAGGGCCTTGTTTGAAGAGATGGAAATATTGGGGGAAATGTTGCAATTCGTAAATCACTAGTGAAAAATGCATAATGGTTCTTGAAACTTTCAAACTGGTGAGGTATATAGCTGGAATGGACAACTTTAAAAAATTAACCACTAAGCATAGTGCAACTATTCTAATGTATACTTCCTAGGGATCCCACCCAAGGAAACAAATTTCAGGAAATGAGGGATATTATTCATGTTCTACTGTGGCTTTGTTTTCTTCATGTTTTTCCTTCCATGCGATCGGGTGCCTTCATAACAGAAATTCCTATTCTTACTCAGTTGAGGAAAACTTTTGAAGACAATACTTCTCAAATCAATCTGGGTCTGAACTGAACACAGGCTTATTACCAAAATTATGAAAAATTCCCTCAATTAGATGTTTCTGAGAAGTATTTTAAAAAAAGACCATGTTTATTATTCAGAGAAACCAATAATTTTCCAAATTTTATCAGCATTTTACTATAAGTTTGAGAGTAACTTCTAGAAACACCTATTCTCTACATGGCATTCTATTGATTTATTCTATTTATTTTCTACATTGATCCTATTTGCAGGATCAGTACGAGTGTCACTCTATTCCAAGAGATGAATAGTGCTAAAACCTTTCAACTTACTATTAGAATTTTTTAAAAACACGTTCCTTTCTCATTCATTAATGTGTCTGTCATGTTTTAGCTGAATTTTTTTTTTTAACTGGATTGCTTGTATATAAAAGCTCCAATAACAACAATTGGTTTGATTAATCCTAACAACTGCGTTGATTAATCCTATATGTACATATCTAGAATTTTCATGATGAATCTCAATGTACTTGAACATTAATTGAACAATGTATTGCTAAAGTAATTTCTTCTTGTATTTCTTTGTTGGTCAAGTGGAACTAAATTGCATATTCCAAGTTACCGTACTTGAAAACGGTTGTTAAATCCAAAGGGATGGAAAGGAGTTTGGAGTTGGCATATTAAGCACATTTTTCTCTGGACATTATTTTAATTTACATTGTATTGCATTAATAGTTTCTTTCATGTTAGATTTCTCCACTGTCTTGGGTGAAAGATCTCAATTGTTTTGCTGTAAAACATCAACTTTTCTGTTCTGTACTGATCTGAACTAAAAATATAATTCTTATTTTAAAGGCATTTTGGACATATAATCACTAAAAATTAATAAGGCCAATAAAGAATTCAGCAGCATTCAGAAGACAATGTTAATAACAGGTTGGAAGTTTCATCATCCGCTGTCTGCATAACTGACCACAAAATCTGATTTTCAGTAGTATTAAGTGTCCTTTAGACTTTCTTCCCAGATTAAAGGGCATGTAAATATATTTACAGAGATATTCAGGCCCCTTTCACATGGTCTGAGTATCGAGAAAGGGTCTCAGGTTAAAAGAAAATCATGTTGATGCTTTTTGGCAAGCACAGAACATCCCATCGCACTGAGATGCTCAGAAGTTCAAAACACAAGTGAAGAACCTGTGCAGAAGGTGTACATGGAATTGTTCATCTGTGACATAAGGCTTTCCTGTGAACCTTCATCATGGTTGCCAGCAAAGCATGAACCATATTTCTGCCCTCAAGATTCACCAATTCCCAGATAATTGCTTCATCCTTACTAATTAGCTAAACATTTCAGAATACCTCTCTTCAAATCCAGAGCCAGAAGTGGACTTTCAAGTATCATTTTTTCTTTTCTTTCTCTTTTCAACCAAACAAATTAAGGAAATTCAATCAAAGCTCATCATAAGTGTGCAGCACTTTTATTCTACAGAAGTATAATACCTTCTTTGTGAAGAGATGCTGTATTAAAGTCTTGGATTGTATGACTATTCATAAATAAGCGAACATACTTCACTATCTGGAAGCATAGTGTTCTAGTAAAAATTATCAACTTTAAGATTTTTCAGCTCACTAATAAAGAAGTAAACACCAAGAAAGTTGAAAAAAGTTAGTACAGACATCAATATTCTCTCATCTGTTCTATTTTTCATTGTCTTCAATGAGAAGGGTGTAACAAACTTCTAGAGACACACAATAATACATTAGCATTAGATTCTGCTATCTACAGCTCTTCGAAGAGCTCAACCATCATGGAAGCAAATCTCAGAAGATTTACCTAGCATCACAAGGGATGCTGTTCATAGTTCTGAAGCAACAATAGCCCACAGTTTCACTCAAATATAATGTGAAAAGTCATAGAAGTGAATATGTTCAAAGACTTTGCCAAATCTATAAAGCTGAACAGAAAGAAAAAAAAAAAGACAAAACACAAAAAACCGCACACATTGGCATTCAACAGTTCAAAAAAATTCGATCATAAAAAAAAAAAATCAAACTTAAAAATCTTCAACTCCAATGTCATTTTCCCTCTTAGCATATGGATTTAAGAGTTGGAAATCCACCAACATTATAGACAGACTTTTAAATACTTTCAAAAGGCAAATGTTCAAAGAACACTGGATTTCTGTGGATTAGCAGCATAGCAAATGCCAACAAATGCCAAGATTTGTCAAACTGATTGATGTGGGTTTTTTTTAATCTCTACTCTTACTCAGAAAAGGAGAAGGAAATATCTTGGACCTATATGAAGAATGAAGTCAAAGCATCTGCTATACTAGATATGGCCCAGGGGCAGGGACACACACCAAAAGGTTCTCTCTATCAAAACAGTACATGGAAAAAATAGAGGGAAAAACCTAAGAAATTTACTGAAGCAGAGGACCTTCCTAAAGGGGGGAGGGAAAAAAAAAATCAGGCTGTTTAGAATAAGTATTTTTAAGTTCCCTGTTAAAAAACAAGTATCTGTAATAAAACCAAAGTATTTCCTTTGTGGGTAAATTAAGCATTTCTAGTAAACAACAAAAAAAAAATATGTTTCCCAACATATTTTCATTCAGTCTGTGCATTGAAATATATGTACTTATCATTCCCAAGTATATAATGGAGGCCTTCCCCTTGTATAAACCGGAAAACACTGGCTGGTCTGCTAGTTCATATGCACTGACATTCTGAGCCATGAAGTTTCCACTACCACCTCTACATCTTCCTTTATTTCATACTTGTTATATTAATCTGCATCTCAGCTCAACAGAGCATCCCCAAACTGGGGGTGGGGGTGAGGGTGGGGAGGAAACCATCATTAACTCTAAAACTTGGAATAAGCTTGTCTATTTTCGCATTGTTATCCTTCATTGTTTCTCTGCTTTCCTTTCATTTGTGAGGTTATTCCCATGCTGTTCGGTTCATAACTCTTTTAGTTCCCTTCCCACAACATCCGCATCTTTTAATGACTTTCGCCTCATTAAATTAACCCCATCTATTGGCATCTAATAAATTTTGGTAAGCATGGAAAAAAAACCCGATCATTTATTGATCACATTTGTCCCTGCTTTCTTCTGTGAAAGACATCAATGTTAGTTTTCCAAGACCTATGGTTTTTACATGCCATACTGATTTTGATAAAATATTTTTGTTTTCATCGTTGTCAAGTCTTAGGGCTAGACTAGATAATATATTTAATACAGTATTAATAATTTGTATTCAACAAATTATTTTAATGCTATCTGCTGATATAAAAATGTATGAATTGATAGATTGCTGCTCAATTAGTTTTCATTATTGAAAGTTCTTCATACACTTAAAACCATTCACTTCATCCTTACATTGCGCAGAAGCTATACGCTCACACTCTTCCTTATCCTGCATGACTGAACAGTTCAGTCACACAGACTTGTTAATTCTCTGCTAAAAAATCTTGAAGATCTTCTAACCCAGTGAACTGAGATGAAATATTGCAAGCTATCTCCATGAATAATTCTCCCCATTTTTATGTTTTTGGAGAAAAAGGGGTGGGGGTGGGGGTGGGAAATATACCAACACTCACCAATTTGTTTACAAGAATGTCTGTAGAGATTCCAAAGGGAAAAAACAGCAGACCAATGCCCAGAGGACAGAGGGAGGAAATTTTTTTAAATACCTGTGAAAGATATTCTTTCCCCCCCAGCAAATATGTACGAGTTCATTTAAAATATTTATCTTCCCCTAGTACTTCTCATAGGGAGAAAAAAAAAAAATCATGTTCAAGTCATCAGAAAGTATTATTTCTAAAAATAAAATTTAGAAAAACAGTTTTGTAAGACTAGGTGCCCAAATAGCTGTATTTGTCTCAAATGGCATTTTTACATAGTGAATTAATTTGATACATAGCAGGAAGAAGAATATCAAGCATAGTAATGGAACACATTGGGTTGGGAGAGGTAAAGGAGATTGAAGAAACATGCTTAACATCACTGACTTTCGTAAAGCTACGTCAGATGTAGAAGCATTGAGAAACACTGGCAATAGGCTGGAAACCTCACCGGTCACTTCTAGTGAAGGCACGCTAGTGAACACTGCCTAAACACCACCCTACAAGGCTCATTAGGGACCATGTAGGAGGTATTACATAGGCATTTTCACTTAGATGACATATCTACATGTCTATTGTATACATTTTTGTACAGATGAAGACATAGATATGTTAAAATTTAGTCTCAGCTAGGCTTCTCAGCACCACTTTAGTGGCAGGACAAATGCATTCCTTACAGACCCTACAATCTGGATTTTTTTCTGCAATGACAAACTGCAGGGAAAGTGATCAGTTTTAGAAGAGGATTTTTGAGGCTACACTGTTGGAGAGACAGAAATCTTCTCTCATTATCACAGTTCCTCTACTCTCTTATAAGCAATGTTCAAAGACTCCTGTGGGAACAGAAGCTGCCATTTAATGATGGTTTCAGTTCCTACTTGGCTATATTTATTTTTCAGATAAATGGTTTTGGTGTTGAGGTGGTGGCGGTTGGTTGGTTGTTTTTTTTGCAAATTAAATTTTTAAAATTGCAAGGAAAACAGGAAAGTGGGCAGAATGTCAAAGCAAGGGGGAGCAGAATGACAACCACGACAACTAACCTGTAAACGTAGTGGAATCTTTCGTTGTCCATAATAAGTTATAGATTTAGCACTTCTTTGACGAGTGACTCATTTACAATATTTCACTACTTCTCCTGGCTGGTGATTTATCTGAGGCTATGGTTTGACAATAGAGCAACTCTGACTTTCACAATCCAAGCACCAGATTGAAAATGATACAGTCACAGAATAGCAAGCACCCATCTGCTGTAAACTCCTGCTATTGCTTTAGCGGGAGTTGTTTTGAGAGCTTGTGGGGATTTTTGTTTCTACTGTGACACGCAGGGGTTGAGTCAGGCGCAGTTTTGTTAGTCAACACCACTCTAATCTTATGTGGGTTAGTTGGTCTTCGTTCAGTAAAAGTACAGGCTGCATGAGCTTTCCAACAGTGTCCTGGGTGTTCCCACAGAAAATAGATCATGTGCTTGGAGTTATCTGGGTCATATCTGTGCTATTTTGAGATCTGAAAGTACACAGAAGCAGCACTGACAGTCTTGAAGCCTAAAGTGCACGGTGCTGTGCCCATTTCCTTCTCTCTTTAACTGAAGATTTCAGACCAGCAAGCAATGATAAGCATATTCCCAACACAATTTTTTGCATCACTGTACATGTATTCCTAGCATAAATTTCCTAATTCATAGACCACTGCAATTCTCATGAATATGCAGTTCCCCAGATCCTCTAGAGGAGCAATATGTAAAGATACAAAAAGCAAACTGGGTATTTTTCTCTCCTTCCAAAACATAGTTGTTTGGCTTCCGCCTTTATTTATGCTATTATATTTAATTTTTTTTTTAACTTTTGAAATTTCCCTATTTTCCCCTATATTTAGGAAGCAATACAGGTTTTACAACTAAGATAAAACTAGCTAAGTTTTGGTTAGAGAATAGTTTCAGAACAGAAACAAAGTAGAAAGAGGAGATTGACGAGCAGACTCAAGAAAGAAACAGGCAAGGATAAAAAAAAGCACAGACACAAGAAGAAGGACAAAGTAGTGCAAAGAAGTGCCAGAGGGAAGGGAAGTAAGTTGATAAAAGTCAAGTGGCAGAAAGGAAGAATGAAGGTGACAGAAGAAAAATAGATGTAGGAATTAAAAACAAACCCCCTAAAACTCAGCATTTAGAAAAAGATCTTTCCAGATAATGTTCTCAGATCAGTTTCAATCTCCTTCCTTTGCTTTCTTTGGTGGTTTCCGTACAATCTTATAACAGTGACAGGAAATATTTTTATTTTTATTTTAGAATCTAAGTCCTTTCACACTTTTGTTACTGTTCAGATGGCCATTATTCCAGGCTAGCATGACAGAGAAAAAATTCACTCATAATTTAAATTCTCCAACTTGAATTTTCAGCAGGACTGAGGAGAACCATGTACATAAGTTCTACTGAACGTGCTATTAGGCTTTTTCTTCATTATACAGGTCCTTTCTTATTTATGTGATCTCTCTAAATTGAGAATTTGCTCATCTTTGGTCCATCACCCATATTTAGACTCCTTTAGATTTTCTTCTTTAGTAGAGACAGATATAAGTCCCAGACTTTTCACTTCTCAATTACTTTTAACAATATTTCTGTCCTATAAAATGCCGCATTTAAGTAGTTAGCAGATAGAAGACATCACATATGCCTAAGGCTAGCCCTAAGGCTAGACAGCATGCATACTTAGATATGAGATTCAAAAAATGATGCTGTGCTTTACAAATGCATTTAATTTGAATGCTGAAGACTTGCTAAAGTAGACATGTGAAACACATTCATATATAAATATTTTATGTATTATATACACACACTATTTTTTATTCATCTATATAATCTTTTATTTGTATATAAAGTCTAAAAAACTTTTAGACACACACTTGTATTTGCAAAACCACTCAGTTAAGGATGAAGTCCCAGATCCTTTCAGTCCGGTTTTCCTCAGCATGGTTTTGTAGGGCTACAAATATTCTTGAAATCAACAGAATTACAGTGATTTTTAATCAACTTAACAAAAATGTACAGAGAATGACAACCATATAGACAGTTGCACATAGCTTGCTTTCCTGATTTACTCAATGAATAGAAATAAACTATCTTACTACCACCCGGACTTCTTCCTGAATTGTGTTGCTTTCAGTTATTTTAACCACCACTTTGATTTTCAAAATATACATTTGAATGAATATTTTTTAAAAAGGACATTTCCTCTCGTGAGGTAAGCTTAACTATTCTAATAAATCCTTTCCAATTCACTTTTAAAAGATGGGCATAATTAATACCCTCTTATGGCAGCAACTACCCACCCAACTTCCCCTATAAGTGTCATGGCAGCTGATAAGGATCATCTCTCTGAGAATGGCTTTACAGTGACTAACAGTAGTTAATTTATTATTATTATATTGTTCTACTTTCGGGCATAGCAATGTCTATTATGAAGATGTCTAATTCTTAGCTTATCAAGTGGGAAAATACACAACCGAAATCAAACAAACCAAAACACTTTCCACGTTATTGAGGAGGATTTAGATTAATTCATTCTTTTGTGATGTGTTCTTTTAGCCACCATCCTAGGACTACTCATTGCTCATTTGAAAACCTGCTGCTAAAACAGCCAATGTAGACCTGTCCACCACTCAGCTGATATTTGCAATTTCCAGTGCAGATGAGAAACAGCAATCGGTTTTGAGGCAAGCACTAAGATACTCAGCAATTCTAATTTAGAAAGATTTTGTTCTACTGCACCAGCCACTAATCTTCTGACACTCAAAGCATAATCTCTCTGATCAAAAAAATTAACTTCTGCAGCTTGTAATGGCATATATATACCTTGAAATTGTTTTGACTTTCGATGCAAGTAATCTCCCAAGACAACCTAAATTCCAAGGCACCAGATGTATACCGCCTGAGAATTCTCTGCTGACCTTCTTTAACAGAGGAAAACTTCTGGGGTTTTTTATCAGAAAAAGGAAGACTACGACAGAAAATTCCAAGTCTAAGTGATACTAGTTGAAATCAAAGTTAAATGACAATCTTTTTGATCATGCAGTGCTGCTGTTGGAGGGGAAGTGCCATCATACGAGGTGTTATTCTTCCCTATTGTACTATGCCAGGAATCTATTAAAAAGCCTTGGTTTACATTTTCTTATTTCTATCAACTTATATAAAAAAAAAACCCAAACAAAAAAGCACCATGGTGTAAATAATAATGTTAAAAAAAGAAATCCAAGAAAAAAAAAATTACTTCAAAATATCATCACTTCCCTGTAGCCAATTTCTAGTAGTTGCAAAATTTAACCAAGGGGATTGCTTACCATAAGGAAACAGCCTGCTGTTTTTCTGTACTACACAGTGTGACAGACACAATGTTAGAGCCTGACCTGAAGCAGAGGTCCCTAAGCTTCATCAATATTAACACTTGGTATAACCAAAACTGTAAGTCACAGATGAATTGGTCTCCTGATGGTACAGCTGCACTTCTTGAGTACAATAAGTATGCAACCTTCAAAATGACAAAACTAGTGTGGATGCAAAGAATACAGCAAACTTGTAAGCACAACAGTAGTTACTGCTTGATAGAAACTGTCATCAGTTATAGTATCTAAGGCAACTGCAGTAAATTAAAATGCTTTGTGAAGTTATGAAAATGTTGGTCTGAAAAGAGTGAAAAAGAAGCAATGGCTTGGATACACTGAAATCATTTGGACAACAAGGTTTTCATGCCTAGCATCTCAACAGCTAAGAGTTTACCATATTTTTTTCAGCCAGTTCTAATTATGCTCACAATTAGTGAAGAGCTCAAGCTATAATTCAGTTGGTTGGTTTGAGGGGGTGGTGTTCGTTGGTTAAGGTTCATCCTACTCACATTGCAGCCTCATTCCCTAGCAAGGACTTCAACGAAAGGCCAGGGAAATGGGCTGGAAGAAAAGCAGGGCACCTCCTTTCAGTGTCAGTGCAGGTCAAATATTTGCAACAGAGATGAAAAGATATGGAAAGTGGATTGTAGATAGATACAGCCAGTGAAATAATGTAACAAAAAATCATTTGCCATTCCTAGTCAGAATAATCACAATAATTTTTCAGATGCCTCACTGCATTATAAATTAATGGTCTACAGCTGATTTGCACTTCTTTTAATGAACAACAGAATTAGTTAATTCTACACATTGTGCTGTTCTATACTATCATTAACACCTATATACAACATGGTAAATGACAGAATTTTATCTCCCTTAGTGTTCAGGATTTATTCTTAAGTAGATCAACATTTTTTAAAAATTTATTCATTAATCAAAATTATTCAGCAGCATGATTCATGATTATGTTTCTCATTCATGTGCAGTTAATTGGTATTTGAAATATGAGTTATGCTCATTAAACTCTATGGTTACATGGTATGCTTTGATTTTCTTTTTGGGCAAGATCAAGTTCCTACATCTAGGATTTCTCTGCAGAAGTATTTGGCATTTTCCTTTAAGTTGTAATAAGCTTTCTAGATTTTTCTAACAGTGAAGTCATAAGGTGTATGTTTTCCAGGAAGAACCCCCAAACAGATGTCAACTCAGTAGGAATAAATTCATTTAACATTTCAGCTGGATGTGTATGGAATCCCCCCACTGAACATTCTGGTAAATACTCATCTCTGCTGAACATAACTGGTAGCCTGGATGTCTCTAGCTGTTTTTAAAGAAATAAAAGAAACAAAAAGATCCCATAAATGTCAACCAAACACAAATTTAAATGAACAGACACCAGCAAGTTCTAACTATGCAAGTGTCTGAATGCTAGTATTTATTTATTTAATGCTATATTTACTTATTTAAGATGCTGAAGGTCTCTGCTGTCCACTGGTATCTCACTTCACAGAGTATAAAAGGGCCTGGTTTAAATTTGTCATGGCAAATAAACGTGAGAAATTTAATCACTTATTCAAACAATGAAACCCAAGAACCAATCTTATATTTAATGCTAAAAATATAAGAAAATAAATACTGGAGGTTGTTTAGATCTGCCTGATTTTACCATACAGGCTGTGTTCCCTTCCTTATGTAATACCTCTGGCTTAGAATCATGGGCTTTATAATAGCACTTGAAATTAAACTTAATTCCACCTTCATATCCTCTGTACTAAAAAGAATATTCTAAGGTTAGAAGCCATTATGAAGTTTAAATCAGTTTGAATTACTGATCACATCTCAGACCTCTTTTAAATAACTTCTATTATATACACATTAAAGTTTCTGGTGAGGGCACTCTTAGATCTGTGAAACAATACTATGAAATATTAATGTTATTATTAATAAACGAATAATAAATGTTGCAATTAAAATACAGAAGAATCCTGCTTTCTCCTCTGTAATAAAATTCTTCTTCATATTCTGTCTATTTATTGCACATCACAATGATTCAACAGTGGAGTTGAAGTTACCTGTCCACATAGGCAATAAAGTGTCAGGCTAAATAGTATTCCTTAACCACCAAGAGTAAAGGACATGACAAAATGCCCTTCTTTGACAAAATAATTGCAAATTTATGACATGTCACATTTTGTTGACAAATGAAAGCTACTTGAGAGGATTTCTCCTGATAATTACATGGTGTAATCAAATGATCCTGGCAGTGATTATAACAACTCTGACAAACTACGTTTTATGGAGAAGTCTTATCTGCATCTTAAACGTAGTCAGTTCTATGCCTTCTGGTTCGCTGCAGGCTTTGCCCTGACAGCGTGCATATGCATAGCCTGTTATCCTATTAGCACCATAAAATCAAAGTTTTGAATGCTTGGACTGTGATGGAAAGTGCACCTCTCTTACAAAGACAGTTTGAGGTCAAGCACAACAGTGAATCAGAGATAAGAGTATGTGGAGGTGAAAAACCTACTCATGGATGGCAAACTCTCTTCATTTCCCTCCTTCCCAAGTCAAAACAAGACACCTATTTCTCAGTATTAAACCTTATTCTACCTACTTTCAGGAAATAGGCAATTGTTAGGAATTTTATTTTAGGCTGCTGTTTTAAGTATGGATGAAGCGAGATTCAAAATTAAGCAAATGCTATCTTGGTAAAATCACTACTCGTGTGCAAAAAATGCCATTTGCTAGCAGAATGTAACATATAGCCTCTTCCCAGAAAGCATCAAAAGGTGATGTACCTCACGCCATAGTGACTATTCTTTCCTTCCACGGTCATTTCCAAGAATTCAAAAGCCATCTACAATTCTCAAATGCCTCAGAAATTTGAAAGATTTTTAAGAAGTTAACTTTATAGGGACACAGACTATTTTTCAAGCAAACTGCTGATCCCTAAAACATACGTTAGGCAGCCAGAGGTACAGTCTGGAACAATTAATAGAAAACTCTTTATAGAAATCCATACGCTAGCTCTGTATATAGACGTAACCAAACAGAGCAGATAATAGGATAACTTTCCATTCTTTATTACGTATGCAAAATAGATTGTCAAGCAAATATATCCTATATTTTATTGCTTCAATGATATGCATAAGTGTTTGGAAAAGCTGACTTTCTCGCTCCTCTAGTTCCACCTAGAAGTGTGATTTTCCAACTCATTAAGGAAGCAAAGGAAGGAAAGGCGAGTAGCATATTGCCCCAGGTTAACACTATTAACTGATGCAAAGGAAAAAAAAGAATCCAGAAAGTTACTGTGTGTTTGATGGAATAACAGCAGGTAAAATATTAGACAGCAATTTTCATGAGATTTACTGTAAACTAATGAACTTCAGAAGGGCAGAGGACTGAAAATGAAACTAAACCAGGCTATACAGCAACAGTGATTTTCTTTTCAGCAGCTTTGAACTCTGCAATGGATTATGTAGTGAATGCACATGCATGGCATTATCATAGAATGGTTTAGGTTGGAAGGGACCTTGAAGATC
>RSEF01000006.1:4156380-4167571 GCA_003993805.1 Himantopus leucocephalus
TTTTTTTTTTTTAAATAAACTTTCATAAGGTTCCTGTCAACCCATTTCTCTATACTCTTGAAGTCCCTTTAAATAACAGTTCTGCTTCGAAGTATACTGACTGCTCTGTCTCCATTTGTTATTAGCCATGAACTTGCTGGAATGAAGTTAGGCTGACCTGCCTTTAGTTTCCCAGATCTTCCTTTGTGTCCTTCTTGAAATGGTTTTAACAATTAAAAAAATGTTTTCCTGATAAGAGGGCTCAGTGTTATTCACCTTGCTTCTATTAACAGTTTATTATCATTCACTTTCTATTAGTGATTTTTGCAGTAAATCTTGGGTGACAGATATTAACATCTATCCAGTTTTTATTGTACAGACTTTTAAAATTTTATGCAATTTAACTTTTATGTGACTGTTCAAAATAACAAAAGCCAGTTATAAGATAATAAGGACAGGCCAATCAGATACACCAGTTAAAAAGACTGGATTTGACTCAACCAGGGAACACCAATCAGGATGGGTAACATTTTTACATATAGTATTTTCAACATTTCTTACAAACCAGCATTCTCACTTCAACATGTTATCAGCTAAAAGATGCACAGGATTTATAGCCAGAAAGAAAGACTGCTGAGGAATCAATCTGAAGTGTAGTCCTAGTGGAAAAAGAAAAAGACAAGAAAAAACAGAGAAGTTAAAGGGACCCAATGTGCTTCATGTTGCACTAAGAGACAGGATGTTCAAGACTCTTCAACCACCTGCAGTTTATCTTTGGGATTACCACTTCAGCACAGCTTCTGGAATGTTTTTCTCATACTTCCCATCTATTGTTCACCAAGACGTTTATCTGTAAACAGGCAGATCCATACAGGCACTATGGCTGAAGAATGGCACTAGTATTAAAGGCTGCCCACACAGCACAGAAAAAAACAGACGTGAAAAATAATGTACATATTTCATAAGCCATTCAGAAGTTCAAAACTACAGGAAAAGCCTTGAAGCACTTATATTCCAGACAGGGCAGAGAGCAGAAACAGTTCAGGCAAAATTTAAGAAATAAAGACAGAAAGAGTCTGTCTTTGCCTCTTAGTAAATTCAGTGTAGCATAAAGTCTGTTTAGCAAACGGAGGTGGTTATGAGCTAGTCATTTCTACCCACACAGATCCTATGTGCTCCTGTACAGAACAGAAGATAATGTCTGAACACGAGAGAATACAAATTCAAGACAAGTTTAACACACTCCCTAAAGGGCTGGAAAGAAAATCCTTTTTAACAACAGAACATGAGGTAAATGCATTTGTGTGTGGAGATAGGCTGCTTACTATATATCAATGATATCACTAATCTAGTTATGAGAACATGCGTACACACACAGGGAGCGGGGAGAAGGAGGATAAATAACTCAGCATTAAGATAATCATAAAACTCTTTCACTTCCAGGAAGCGGAGGAATCCCAGAACCTCTCTGTATGTGGGTAGCTGCTGCGTACAAGCACTCTGATTAAGGAAGTGTTACACTACAATGGTAATTAAAGTGTTCTCACTCAGCAGCACAGCTGAACAGTGAGGGCACCTGCCCTGCACTGTTAATTAAGACGCAGATTAGTAAATCTGCTAGTAATTGTCACTTTTTCCTACTGTTTGCAGTCATATTGAAGCCATGCTTTTACATGCATAACAAGGGGGTGAACCATTCATTTCCATACCTATACAATCTCTTCTCTTGTAACAGGTGAATTCTGTATGTACATGCTCACACAGCTTCCTCTGATTGAGGAAATTATACAGCTGAAAGAAACCTTTGCCAAAAATAAGAGCGTTATTTCAGCTATATATATTCCCCAATTTTGTTCCTCTACATGGAGACACCATCACCTAAGCAACTCCACGGGGAATAAAGTGGAAGACAACAGATGGCCTGAAGACTGAAATACTTCAGAAAGATGGTCCCAGAGATGCATGGGGTTTGTTGTTTTTTTTTTTTTTAATATAAAGAGAGATATCTTTCACATTCCTCCCAAATGCTTCGTGTTTTTAAACGAAAAGAGGTGGATAGATAAGTCTATTTTAGAAAACATGCTCTCAAAAGAGAACCCGTTCATAAAAACTATTCATAAAGATTAAATTCTCCCTAGCATCCTGCTCTTACAAGTTTAAGAAGAGGTCTAAATATCAAGGGCCACAGCTTAGCACCTGATCAGGGAAGAGAACAAAACTCCAACTAAATTCAGTTTAGATCATTTGAACACAGTCCTGAGCTCATGATGCTACATTTAACCGTTGCTACTTCCCGAGGAAGTAGTTTTACTGGGGCGGGGGGCAGGAGAGGGCAGTTACCAGACAAGTAAGATCAGTCATTTCTACCCTTACCTTTTCACTCCATGCCCACAGACCAGCCGCAAGGAAGGCCACCCCAGCCAGCTAAAACAAAAAGAAAAAAATATATCAGATACACTAATCAACAAATTCTCAAACACTTAACCAGTAGCACTGTTGCTCAAGTAAAACAAATATTGTCTGTGATCTCAGACAATAGTAATGGGACATTCATCCCCATGAGTCAATCTCTTGCAAAAAGGATCTAGAGCACTTCTACTCCATAGCATTCCTGCATTTTATAAACTACTTTTTAAAAGTATTTCAATGCGATTATTCATGATTACTCAAGCAACACATAGTACTAAATTAACAATTCCACATAGTAGCGTGCAAGCAGAGTTATCCTTGTCCCAATGACTTGCTCTAAGCCTTTTGCCTGCACACTGATGAAGATTTCAGAATATTTAATGCATTTTGAGGTTATTCCCTGTTTAGTCATCTTATAGTACCACCCCCAGACAGTAGCCATGCTTAACTCTTCATAACTTCTCAGTGTCAAAGCCTATTATATTAGTCTCTTCTCTAATTAGATAGTTTGTCTTCTGAATCCTTACCTTGTTTTAAGCCCTTTTGAATTAAGCTGATATAATGTTCCATCCACTTACTTCCAACAAACCTAATTGACAACATGCAAACCCTCCACCAATTCATATCTCTGTATAATAAATATTTCTGAATTATATTCATCCAAATAAAGCAAGAGATCCTTGTTCTAGTCTTGTATTCCCTTTCTCTATTCTCAGGCAGTTTGTCTTTAATATCCAATTTCAATAATCAAACTGAAATGACCTCTCTACAAAGTGAGGGCAGCTCCCCCTCATTACTTAAAATGGTATTCTACCCTGCTATGTCCACAGCAGGGTAGAATACCTCTTAAAAGACATTGAGGAGCTCAAGTGTGTCCAAAGAGCAGCAAAGCTGGTGAAGGGTCTAGAGCACAAGTCCTATGAGGAGCGGCTGAGGGAACTGGGGTTGTTTAGCCTGGAGAGAAGGAGGTTCAGGGAAGATCTTATCGCTCTCTACAACTACGTGAAAGGAGGTTGAAGTGAGATGGGGGTCGGTCTCTTCTCCCAAGTAACAAGTGATAGGACAAGAGGAAATGGCCTCAACTTGTGCCAGGGGACATTTAGGATGGATATTAGGGAAAATTTCTTCACCGAAAGGGTTATAAAGCATTGGAACAGGCTGCCCAGAGAAGTGGTTGAGTCACCATCCCTGGAGGTATTTAAAAAAAATGTGTAGATGTGGTGCTGAGGGGCATGGTTTAGTGGTGGTTTTGGCAGTGTTAGGTTTATGGTTGGACTTGATGGTCTTAAAAGGTCTTTTCCAACCTCAATGATTCTATGATTCCATATAAAGGACTGAGGTTGCTTTTTCCCCAAGCCTTATACTTGTTGTCTAGTAAATTCCAACAATTGAAAAAAAGCCTTGAAAAAGGGGCCCTCTCCTCTAGGAAATGCAGCACCTCCCATGCACTAGACAGGCATTACAGGCAATTCTCCCCACAGCATAGGCAAGAAGCAAAAATGGGACCCCTCTTACAGTCACGCAAGAAAACATACATGTAGATTTTAAGTACTGCTGGTTTCACTGCCTGCTGACCCTAAATTGCACTCAAGGCAAATGAAGTTGTTCTGGGTTTACTCTGCTGGAGGGAGTAAGACAAGAAGGGCTGCAAGTGTCATTCATATCATTTTGTAAAAATTACTCAAATGATTTTATACACTTCTATCTAGGCATGAAGTATTATATGCCATATTTTAGGGCTTAAACACACAGATTAACTAACCAAATCCACTACTAATATATGGGAAGAGTTACAACTAGGCAAAGCAGTGCTAAATAAGTTAAATTTCCGAATGTTGCTTAACAAGCAACAGCACAATGACTACTCATCTCAGACTATGAATACACTAAGTACGTTTGAAGTGATGACTTGGATCAAAGCACAACTTAAAAAATACTATCAAAACCCACATGGATATAAACAGAATACTGACCCAGATTACACTTAAATCTTAACTCAGTTTTTTTCAGATGAAGCAAAATAGAAAAAAAAAATCAAACTCGCATGTCATTAAGTTACACAGTACATGCAATTCATGGATCCTTCACCCTTTCTCATTCCAAATGCTCCAGGAATGCTGGGAGATAGGTGAAGACATCTGGTCTAATTTGCAGTAATCAAGGTAAATTACACAGTAGACACAGCTGGATCTTTGGGAGCTTTTTCTAAAGAAATAATAAAAAAAGAATTGGGAAGACACACGTCTTCCACACTCTGTATACAAACTAATGTTAGTGTAACACTAATACTGTGCTATTGAATGTACAAATAGGGTGTCCTCTTCAGACTGGCTGCCTTTCATTATAATTACCATCTTAAATTGTAATAGTGTTCATTTTCACAAAACTACACTGATTTTGCAAAGTTATTTCCATGAGCACCTATGTAAACTACAAGTAAAACAGAGTTAATCAGCAGAAAAATAAACTTAGTCTCCTAGAATCAACATGGATAAATCTAAAACTTAATTCAGCTGAGACACAAGTGATTCCTAATTCTCACTAGAAGCAGCCAAACCACACACATTAGGTTTCTTTAGAAAAAACAGTGAAGTATGATGTACTTGCAGAAGAAACAAAGCGATCAGCCGCTACATTTACAGCCGCAATTACCAAGACAACCAATTTGCAAAGAAGTAAAATGATAGTTACTTAACTGAATGAGATTTCTTTGCTTTAAATACCATGTGCAAGATATTTTATCTCATTGAAAACTATTGTGAAACACATCATGGTGATAAAACCACCTCAAAAGTTAGCATGACTAAGCATACCCGATACAGAGTTCTACAGAGAATTAGCACCAGGAAAATACCCTCTCTTTGGCGCTCTTGCACAGAGGCATTCAAGTGACTGCTATGAGGCAGAGCAGGGAACTGATCCAGCCTGAGCTGAAAGAAAAGCTTTAACCTTCATCAGCTCACCAAACTAACCAGCCACATGAATGGGAGAACAGGCAGCGGAGAAACAGCAATGCTAACCAAAAGTATTCCCAAGGGGAGAGTGAGCAAGCCAGCTACTTCAAAAGAGAGGCATTTTGAAATTTGCCTTTCACCAGAATCTGGACAGTGTGTAAGCAAGAACAAACTGGACTACTCAACTCACTTCTATGCCATAGAGTCATTTAAGCCATATACTGCATGAAAGGTTAGATGGAAATGTACACAAAGCAGCCTAACTGTACCCCTTTGAACAGGAAACTAAAACTTGTAACCAGCGTTTGGTCATTTCCTGCTTTAGAACCGAAAAATCCACATTATTAACATACTGCATCAAGCTGTAAACTCTGCTCAGGACACGTACAATACTGACACCAACTCACAGACACCATGCACGAGACCACTGAGCTTAAGCATTATCTGTTCCCAACCACACTTTGAATTTCTTTCACTATGCTATTGGAATCATCCTACTAACTGAGAAAACAGGTCTAATTTGTTTCTCAAATCTAGGTTGCAGCTAAACATAATTCTTGCAAGACAACCCTTGCACACGAACTGATTTTGGGTCAGCCTGCCTCAAGGTCTGATTAGAAGCAATGGGAATGCATTCCTATTGCGCTCATCTTTTTTTAAGCACAAAATGTTACTCTTAGAGAACACTTTTCCCACCCCCTGGACAATCCTATTTTACATCGTAGCTCCACCCATGCTGGAGCAATCAGCAGCCTACAGCCCTTCCTTCCTACCCTTGTCTCTTTCCAGACTTTTCCTCTCAGGGTCAGGAAACCAGCTGGTGGTGGATTCTTTCCCCTTCCTGGCACAGCCTTGCTGTTTTAGATGTTCCTAAAAAACAACACACACTGCAAAAGCCAAGATAATCTTATGCTAGCCTGGGTCTTCTCTTACTTTTCAATAATAAGCTCAGAATTCTTTTCCAGACCTTAAGAGAATTTCATTACCATGTTCAGGGCAAAAATGCCACATCTCCTACAGCATGCGTGAAAAGTTTTATTTTTTTTCCTCCAACAACCCTGAAGAGACACACACAAAGCTACAGAGCATTAGAAGAGAAATCAAGATGACAGCAGCTAAAAGCTATTTTACCCTCTCTCCTCTCAATTCATCTGAGACAGTGAGCTCACATGCAACCTAAAAGGCTTTGGCAGAACACACATGCAATCCTTTACTTCACTGAAATAGCTACGTCCTGGCTGATGTTCAGTTCTTGGACTACCCCAAAAAATCCTTCAACTGGAGACAAAGAAGCAAGCACCAGAGACAGGTGATTGAGGCACCTCCACTTATTCCCTGGGCCTTTCCAAGTGCCGGCCGGAAGGCATAGAGCAGTGATGCACCCCAAGACAGGGTACCCCTGCACTCCCCCTGGGGTCAGTTGTCCACCCCCTGCCTCCTTTCTCCACTGGGGCTTTCACAGGACTCACTCAATTGGAAAATGACTCAGAACAGAAAGGTGCTCTTTACCTTGTATTACTGCAGTCTTAATTTCATTATGACAAATGAAGCTATTTGCAAAAAAAAAAAAGCTTTAAAACTCAAAAGGAGGTCCAGTCTTGCTGTAATACGGTAATTTCATCTAAATTTTTGAGCACTCCCTGCAGGGCTGCCTTAATGGTTGCAATACTGCCTCATCATTACTCAATAAAACAAGTGTACTTTGAGAAGTTAAATCTTATTAGCATGCTTAAAAAGCAGGATGAAAATAAAGTAATCCCACACTAAAATCACACCTAGGAAGACAAAGCCTTCCTATGACCTCCATTTCCTTTCTTAAAAGGGAAAGCCAAGCACAAAGAATAGAGAAATGATTTTGCAAGCCAGTCCTACGCAAATAAAAGTCAGAACTGAACCTTCTATTGCGAAGTTACCCATCTGGGGAAAAAAGACAAACCACCTTGCACAGAATGAAGACTTACAGATTTCTAAAGGCTGATTAAACTGTGACCTTACCATTATTAAAATAGTCATATTTGTCCTCCGAGTTCAGCATTTTGTTCCACCCCAATTTATGTGAACTGTATTTGAAACAAGTCACAAACTGAAGGATAGTAGCCACCACTAAAAAGCTTAAATAATCTGTAAACTAGTCACTAAGTCACTACATACTTTAACTTTAAAGCTTATACAGTCACTGATACCATCTTTAGCACTACAACGGGAAGTCAACATGCATCTTTAGTAAGCACGACAGAAGAAAAAATGCAACTCTTTATTTACATGCAAATTACTTGGCTTCTGAATAAACTGTGTCATGAGTTGAGACACAGGTGAGCTAGCATCATACCTCCAGTAACAGCTTAAACGGGCAAAAGGCTGCCTGCACATCAATCTAAATATCATCCCTCATACCGATTATATAGTGGCCACCCTCACTAACACAAAACAAGCTCCCACAAGCACCTGTCCTACAAGCCAAGAAAACTAACATTTCCTCCTTAAATGCTCCTTTTTTGAATCATGGTTACATTTCCCTCTGGTTTTGTAGTCCTTCAGTTATTTTGTTCTACACACAATGGATCTGTCTAATGCATTGCCTGTAGGAGCGTCTACCCTCCCACTCAACATTGACGCAGCTTGTTCTACAGCTAAAGATGCTGCACTCTTATCAAAAGAGCCGCAGTTACACATAATTTACTAGGTCAGCCCAATAATAATTTCTCAGCAGAAGCCTCAGACCATCCGTTGAGCAAGCTACCAAGACTACTAGTACCTGTTCAGAAAATCAGTTCCTCCAGCCAACAGATCAGCTGAAACACACAAGCTGTATTTCAAGTTCTCCTCAATTTTCTGCATCTCTTCTATAAAAATGATTCCTTAAGGAAAAGAAATATCCTTGGATCTTCATCATCAATTTAAAGAGAATACAGTAAAAAAAGAAATTTGAAAAAGTGAAGTCTAATGACTCTGCAGAAAAAAAAAATAAGACAGACAAAATTCATTCCTGTGAAAAAGCAGAGGCAAATTCTTGATAGCCTTCCCAGTAAAGAAAAAAAAAAATATCAGTTTTTCAAAGGTTGTTTAGCCATCAAAAATAGTAATAGACCCCACTTCATGAGACACTCACGAGAAAGAAAGCAGAGGTCTAGAACAATCCCAATATATTAATGAACAAAAGAATCTGTCAATTTCCACATATCCCACACACCATCTGCTGAAGAGCATCCACCCAGTTCCAAAGTAATTTCCCTGAAAACCAGAACAGCTTCATGAATACTACTTCCCATTGCACCACACTCCACTACAGCTACATGGGAGTTGTACTATATAGAAAAAAAATAACTACAAAGCTGGTGGGCTTTGAGCACACACTTTTTGACACATGAGGCCATGACGGGAATCCTCAATTGCTAGGGGAAAAAAATTCATCACTAAAGAACATTTGCACTATGGCAATGTTGTGGCCAATTAACCCTTACTGGAAAAAAGTTTCTACACAAGCCATCCAATATCCACACAAGGATAAACTCTCCTGTGGCTTAATGCTACAGTGTCATATTAAAACATTGCACTAGTAAACAAGAGGTGGTGACAGCAGCAAAAAGTTCTGTGGTTTTCAACAGCAATACTCAGACGTTGCAGTCTCGGTATTACTTGGCCTTCTAACATTTTTATTAAGACTGAAGACAACAGAAGATTGATGAATAAGCAGCTCACAAGACTCCCAGCTCTTCCCTTCAAGCAGCAATTTACTACCCTACAGGTCTTGCTTTCAAAAGAAAATTGGGCCAGATGACCCCCAGAAGTTCCAATAAATCTAGACTTTTCTGTGATTCTAAATTAATTCAGAATTTCGTCCATCATACATGCATCTTTCAAAAAAAGCTTATTTTCTACCTTAAATACCGCCAAAGCAGCCAAGATGTGCAGGAATGCCAACCTAGTTTACCAGAAGCTTATGTGGGTTAATCAAGCAGAATATCAAGTCATTATTGACAAGTATGAACAAGATTCTGAAGTCTGCAATTTGTGTTTAGACAATAAGCCCCCTTTTCACTGAAATGAAATACAGATTTGGGTAACAATTCCATATATCTTAAATTTTAGGTAGTAAAAAGCTGACATGATTTAAGGAATCACAGTAAACAAACAGAATTAATATAGTCTTCTCCGGCAAGACTACTGATCTCAGATAAGTCAGGATCAGGAGAGTCAATTTTCACTCTTGACTTCAACAAGCTGCTTCAGCCACATACCGTACTTTCATTCTTACTATCTGATCCTTCCGGCTTTGAAAAAAATCCAAACATCTTTAGAAGCAGCTATCCATACTAAGAAATATTTCAACTCTAAATCAGAACATTAACCCAAGCTGCTAGGACCAGGCAAGTCACTGCATCTGCACTTCTCCGTGACTACCCATGCCTTTCCATGACTGCAGTTTCCATGACTTCAGGTGCGAACTCCTAACATTTGACCTGCAAGTTCTGAAAAGAATCATCAAGTTTATCTGAACTGTACCCTTACCTTCACCTCCCCCTCACAGACATGTTAACTATTTCTAATGCAACGCTACGCACTAACCTTCTTTTCTAAGGTAGTTAGGTGCTTCATTGATCTTGACTATCATACATATCTAAAAGCACACACCTGTTTTTGCACCCTTTTCACATTCACAATTCCGAACAAACATTATAGGCAGGTTAGACCCCAGCTAAGTATTTCAAGACAGTATCAGACAATTTTGCTGCATACAGAGCACGACATTTAAGATCTGGACTATGTTGTAATGCCAGCTGTTGACACATCTCTGGAACAGTTCCTTTCTTCTCTTCTGCATAGCGTATTTACGGCTACCCCACCCCAACACAGAGATCATAGATGATCTGAAAGGATATATTAGAAGAGACTTCTCTTAACAGGGAAGCAACTTAACATACCACTTAAGTGCACTTAAGAAAGGCAGCTTTAACCTTTGCCTAAACACAACCAGCATTTAATGGCCTCCAGCATTCAAAAGACAAAGGCCTTCAAAGACAGCAGACCCTATACTGTTTTATTTTGAAAGTCCTTTAAGCAGATCTTTCCTTTCTCCATTAAAAAAAAAACCCAAGAAAACCAGTTTTATCTCCTTCACTTCTTCATCTTCACTCACAAGGTAAGACAAAATAGGAGGAAGAGACGAGGAAAGGAAAGGTTGTGAGGAATCACTATCCATATAATTTTCAACAACAACGACTTTCTCACATGGGATAGGCTTCTTCAATTCCAAAACACCCAGGACATACCACACATTAGCCTTCTGCTTTCAGGTAATTATTTCAGCCTGTTCTCTTGAAGAAACATGGAGGAAGGTAATAAAACTGACATATGCCTAAACTATTTCAGTCTCTGCATTTTGTACTCACCCAGAAGACAATGTTGTAGCTGAAGAGCAGGTATTTGTACCAACAGCTGACTTCTGCATTAGAATATCGGTAATAGTGCATCTTCTATAGCACGGTCTCTGCACAGAAAAGAAATGATAAGAATTAGGCAGTGAAAGATTTTAATAAAGGAATTTTTTTCCTTATCTCTCTTGCTCTGTTGAGAAAGGGACTGCAGTAACCTGTACCGTATGCTCTTCAGAGGTATGTTCAAAGTCAGCTCAGAAACTTCTGCTGACCCTAAACTCCCTCCAAGTATTTGTTGCTTAATAATCCTATCTTCTTTAAGCACCCTTATGTGGCAACAGGGAGGGACACCCAAAAAGGAAACTAGCTATACAGTTAGCCTAGGAAGATCTGCATCAGCAAGCTGACATTCATCCGCTTTCTCACTCTTTCAAAATCATTTTACTTACACAGACAGCTGCTTGGACTCATGCA
>RSEF01000006.1:4178962-4196398 GCA_003993805.1 Himantopus leucocephalus
AGGTCCCTTCCAACCTTAACAATTCTATGATTCTATGATAAATCAGGTATATTCCTGACAGTGGAATCCCTCCCAGGTAGAAATAGGGGCACTGACAAGTGAGTCTGCCAAGCTGGGGTGCTGGGCAGGCAGCAGCATGGAGGAGGGAGGCCATGACTCACTCACCCTTCTCAGTGGTGCTTGCCTGGGTTTCACTCAGCACAGCTGTGAAAGATCTGGGACTGCTGCTCAGTTAAGGAGGTGTTTCTCATGTTGACAAAGTTTGATGCACGCAGGCTGTGTGCGGTTAAACAAACTTCCCAAAGAGCCAGTATCCCTGCCAACTTTCTAAACCTGTAAGGTTTGACTATGGGAGGGTATGAATGAGTCAAAATAGCAGCCACCCAAAACATGGCTCTAGAACTACAAAAGCAGTGGTCTTTCTTTCAGAATAAATGAACACTGTCACTGGAGCTTTGCAAGTTCTTTATCACAACTAAAATCCTTGTCAGTGAATGTGTGATCATATCAAATCTGGTCTCTAAACCACAAAATATTTTGCTGTGAAGGATGCCCTAGATCTAACAACTGGGTAGAAGAGTAAAGTCTCTGCAAGGATTGGAGCTGAAGGCAATAAATGGAATGCAATAAATGAATTTAGAGATGTATACAATAATGAAGGCATTTGGGGAGGGGAAGAAAGAGGCCTATTAGAGAAGTTTGATTTCTGGTTGTACCTTCCCTTTCCAGTGTTTTATTTAAGATTTGCCTGAAGCTACGCAAATTTGTTTTTTTTCTGAACTATAGTTGATGGAGGACCTTTCTGGATCCTGAAGAAGGGGTCACCTTACCAACAGAGGACAGAATCCTTTCTTAGAAAAATCACAATTCTATCCTTCTACCCTCCACAGAAAACAAAATTATAACCTCGTTATGTAATTCTGGAAATGAAGCTAGTATGCTTCATTAACTGCATATGTTTAACGAAATCTAAAGTAGGCCTTGTAAAACTGTATGTCTTAGATTGTGGATCGCTTCACTGCTCCCCTTATCTTAGCACAGATCCATTTATGAATTGTAATATCTGTAAGATCATGGCACACAACTGCTGCGGAGGCCTACAAGCAGGAAACAAAAGACTTGCGCTATAGTATATTTAGCTGATGTACTTGTCTGCCAGCTTACAGCCTGCTGCAACATAGAAAAGCCAGAAAATATTGTTTGACCATTTGATTTGAAGTCCTTAACTTCTGATTATTAGGAAAAAGCAAACCCACATATAGGCAGATGGGATAATTTACACTTTGGCATGGATGCTGCTCTCTTCCAGTGAAGTGGTTGGGCAGGGTGCAGCCCAGACAGCTGCCTCGTGGCTTCTGCCCTGCAGGGAATCTACCCCATCTTTCCCCACTAGCTGAAACTATTTGAGTGCTCGTCCTGCCTGCTGCAGGCACTGCGGTATTGAATGTAATCTTTGATTCTAGCTGTAATGAGCCTATGCTAAAAAGTCAGGTATTTCTCTGCTAATCTTGCATTTTTTTCTCCAAGTTACTCATGAATATCTTTTTTAGAGAACCAACAGTAGGGAAAACTTTAAGAAAACTCAGATGTATTTATCCCCCTCTCAACTGGGGGCGGGGGGGAGGGCAAGCTATAATTCCTCAGCGTATCATGAGGCCAAATACTGAAGGTAGCAATACTGTTATGCCAAGAAGGC
Organism: Himantopus leucocephalus; assembly: GCA_003993805.1. Classification (NCBI taxonomy): domain Eukaryota; kingdom Metazoa; phylum Chordata; class Aves; order Charadriiformes; family Recurvirostridae; genus Himantopus; species Himantopus leucocephalus. The sequence goes on from RSEF01000006.1 coordinate 4,180,659, forward strand.
TGATTTGCAGTTTACGGAAGTAGTGTGAAGCTTTAAGACAGCCTTCTGAAGCTTATAGGGGTCACTGTAACATGAGAAAGTCCCCGAGCAACATGCTTGTGGGAGGTGGTGGCCTCCCACTCTGTTACTTGGTCTCAGTTGTGGTTCCTCTGAAGATGTTTTGCATGGGGCAGAAAGATGATCTGGTATCTGAATTGGCACCTATTTATATAATTTGTCGTCTTCCAAACTTCAGAATAATCAACCATCACATAATAAATTTTTCTTCCTACTTGGAAAGGTCACAAATCNGTAATAAATTTTTCTGCCTACTTGGAAAGGTCACAAATCCAGTACTACTGTTTAACTTCTGGGAGCAGAAAAACAAGTTTTAAAAAATTCTTTGGGACCCCAGTAAATTTGTAAGTGCAGCCACCAAAAGGCAGGACGGATCAAAGTCTGCAAGGCCTGTTTCATATCAGTGACTTGAGTTATATTTTCTCTTGTTTTGATCAGGATATTCTGATTAGTAACTACAGCATTTAATGTCAATCAAAAAGCACCTGAGAGCAAAAGACACACTCAGTTGGAAGCAAACTGGAAGAAATGTGGGCAAAGACTGTTTGCCTTTCCTCATCTTCAGTTCCAACAGAAAAGCTGCAATTCCTTCATCTCCCCCAACACAGTGTTTCAGGTTTACACCTATATTTACATACTTTTGGAAAGAACTGATTCTGTGTAAATCCTGTGACTCTCTAATGATTTCTGGAGTTGGATGACTTCGGGCAGGTGAGAACCTCAGTGCCTGCAACAGAACAAATTCCCCCCTGGTGAACTACTCAGTGCTTTTACTGAGTAAAAACCTCGCTGCTAAATATTTGTAAAGCAAGCATAAACATGCCTCAGGCTGACACTTGCTTATGGGCTTGTGTGACTGAGTATTTATGGAAGCACATCAGAGAAATTAGACCCTTGGCTAATGTCCAAGCAGGTGAATTCAGTGTTTAATTTTGTGCTGCTCTAAGATTTTTGTTTCTAGTGTTACTTGGAACTCTTGGCAACAGCATCAGGTTCTACCTCAGATGTTCTCATAGGCAAGAAAATACTGACAAATGTAGGCATATGGATCCTGGCAGTAAGTATCATTTGCAAAGACCTGGCTGGAAACATATATCGGGAGGTTTAGTTTTCCTGCTGTCCCTGAAGTGGGTAGCAGGGTATTGGTGTTTATCACGTATCTGGTGAAGTAATCACAATTTGGTTGATGGCCTCTTCCACATTCCACTTCGGGGGGAGGAGGAGGGAAGAGAAAAACTGTTCCTACTTCAAAGGCAACAATTGTGGCTTTAAGAAAGACCAATTAGCCAGGACAAGTTTTCTACGAGAGCTCTAGGACATCCATTGTACTATTTTATATGTTATTATATATGTACTACATATATCAGTAATAATTAAGTGAGAATCAATCCTTCCCTTTTCCTTCTCCATCCCCAAAGGCAGGGTCCTATTCAGCATAAGCTTGGATTTTCATTATTACTGAAACAGACTGAAGCTAGAGCAGACAGTACAAAAGAGCTTGTACCTAATGCAGTTGTATTGGGGCTTTTGGGAATATCTTGGTCACAGACTTATCTTTGTTTATTCAAGTGATGATGCTCAATCACTGGTTTGCCTGGTGGTGATTAATACAGTTGGACTGGATAAAAAAAAACCAATAGTACTAATCAAACACATATCTGAAATGCTGAAGAGTGAATATTCATTATCTTTTTACACAATCATTTTTGATAGTTTAGCAGGTCAGGAATTCCACTAAAATATGTTAATTTAGTATATCAGATAAAACCAGAGATGTGATATTGAATTTCTGGTATCTTATACAAACAGGGCTTATAGCTCTTTGTGGGGAGGGTTTTTATTATCTAGATGTGAGAACTGCCCGGTTAGATACACAGATTGACTCTGTTGCCTTAGCACAGCTGGAGCTGCAGAACACTTCCCATTTTGCAGAGGTGTGAACACCTTTTCTCCCAGCATGTACTTATTTTAGTGGAAGAACAACTCAAAAGGGCTAAACCAGCAACAGCAATGACCTTGTTCTGCTTCCTCTTCTGCTCAGTCAGTGATTTAAATCTTAAGCCTTCAAGTAGGGATAATGAGTGTTAGTGTGTACTTGTTCTCTGACATAACTGCCAACTTCCTATTTAAAGATAATTACACATGTATAGATTAGTTTTCTGAAGAGGTCATCACTGCTGCAATGCCTGTAGCGTGCCTTGTAACAGCGTGTAGCTGCAGAAAGGTGAATTCCTATGGCTACCTCTGTGACTGTTTTGTAAGCAGAAGAAGTAAATGGTAGGAATGTGAAAAGTTCCGCGAGCTGGATTTCTTGCACAGTAATTCACTCTAATTGAGGGTGATGATCAAGAGGTTACTATTACTGCAAGTTGAAAGTGCCACTTAAAACTCTTGTAAAAACCAGAAATCAAATTCATGAGTTTAGCACCTTAGAGAAAAGGCTGTATTTCAATTATGTAAAACATCAGAAAGATCTAATAACACTGCTTTGTTCCCTAGAGGGCCAAACCTTTCAAACCAAAACAGTGTTATGAAAATTCTCAGAATCATAAAATATTAAAAGAACTAGCACTGATTTTTTTTTTTTGGTATTATAAATGGCTCCTCTACAACTAACAACTGACTAAAGTGCCAACTATAAATATTTCAGTATTGATTTTTAAAAGCATATCAGCCTTTATAAAGCGTGCAGTAGTTTAGTCTGATTACTTTTAAGTAAAACCTGTGTACATTTAGGTCTCTGAATAAAGTCACTACAGGATGCAAATCTAGCTTAAAGAATTTAAAAAATGAAGGGTGGTAGGCACAGAAATCAGATGTATAAAATTTGGGACAAGATGTTAAAAAAGGTATGATGAAGACAGAGCATATTTAATAATGCAAAAGCACACTGCTGATCATGCCTTTAGTTGCAGTATGCCTTGCCTCACTTCCAAAGCAAGCAGGTGACTACTATGAAAGTTAAAATGCAACAGAAATGTTTCTCTGCTGCTATTGAAGTGTGCATAAATCACTTTTTCTGGACATATAAATTCTGATTTTTGTATTTCATCTAATAAGGTGTCTTTGTGGTTTCTTAGAGTTCCTGTTAGTTTTCTGACTCTTGAATATATTGCAGAGAGGGGTTATATACACTTGTAAGTCAAATAGACTTTTCATGTTCTGAAATATTTGTACTTTAAACACTTTTGAATAAATTTATACAAGCTGAAAGTCTTTTAAATTTTAAAAAAAATTGCCTTATGCAGTGCACTTGCAGACATAACTATAACCACCTAGCAAACTGTTTTGATATTAGTGAACTTAAAATAAATTACATGAATAGCAACTCTATTTTCTTCTTCATCCCTTCCCGGCTGACAACCTCGTAACCAAACTAGAAATAACTTAGCTATCCCCTTATTTTTGCTGAAAGGCCAGCAAGGCGTTGAATATTTGCATCTTTCTCAACTTGACTAGGAGAAAAAAGTTCTGGCTTCCTCTAAAGCTTGCATGGTCCTGCAGTCATTCAGCTCATTCTGTCCACTCTTACCTGCTCAGTGTCCTCAAGGTGTCTTGCAAGTCTCGCAGGTAAAATGGAGTTTCTTTGTCTGGGCGTCCATCCTCTGTTGTCAGGCAGCGAGAGTGCGTGTTAGAGAAAGTGGTGTTCAACCTGCCAGACAAACCAGGGAAGGTGAGGGCAGCGTCCCCTCAGCTCTGCAGGGCTCAGGTGAGCGCAGCAGCCTGCACAGGTACTTGTTTGTACAGTGGTGCCTGTATCACCTCCCACTTGGTGTTCTTAAAGTGGCACAATCCTTTCCAAATAAAGGATGAAGCTGTTCTGCCCTGACCACAGTCCGCTCAGGATCAGCAGAACAATAGCTGGCTGTCCACACATGCACAAGCTGCTTTAGGAGACAGTCACTTGTAGTGAAAAATGATGGCCCTTTTTTTTGCCAGGAAACCACTTGGGCTTTCCTTGTAAATCATCTTATTTACTCAGAAGTGAATAATCTGATAATAATAACCAGTCAGAATCTGAGTTATTTAACAAGTAGCACATGCAGCCTTCAGAGCATGAGGGCTGATACCCCTAAGGTTATTGCAGATCCAACGGACCCAACTCTCTTTCCACTATGTTCAACAACCCACTCACTACTTACAAGCTTAGTTTTATTTAAATATTTGAAAAATCACGGCTACATTCAGGCTGCTGCAGTGCCTATTACGCTGAGTAAAAGGTGCAGAGAAACCTTTTCAGAGGCTTTGCTAAGCCAGCGCTGGCTCGGCTCTGCACTGCTGTGGAGGTGGCACTACACAGGCCCTGAGAAATGACCCTCTTACCTGTACACTGTACTGGGTCTACCACTTGTCTGATGGGAAGGCCAAAAAGCAGCCTGGGCTAAAAACCTTTTGGTGGGGACACTGAAATGAAATATCTTGCAATGGAGATAGCCAAGGGGGTATAAGCTTGCACCTACTGAAACCAAAGTTCAGACTTCAACCATGTCTCGTTAGACCTCAAAGTCACCTAACTGGCAGTAGATTTATTTCTTTTTAAACTCTTATCAAATACAGAAAATATAAACTAGGGTATTTTTACAGGAAATAACAATTACTAAGAATCATTTTTTGATGGATAAAATTTTTATAGAATTAAAAACAATTTTCTGAACACTTGTTTGGGGGGTGGGGAAATGTATTCCACTGTTCAAGGCAGAATCAGTAACACTTTTCCCCCCAAACTTGTCATATGACTTCCATCGTTGATGTTTGACACTAATGCTTTATTGATCTTGCCAAAATCAAGTTCCCTCTTAAGTTTCTTTGCAAGAAATCTGCTTATCCTCTTTTTCACTGTGTCTTAAGATGAATATGATTTTAATCTTACTTAATCCTGGTGATTTTGTCATTACTCTCCCTTCTTTCGAACGGTGCTCTCCATTAGCTGAAAATTGAACATCACACAGCATGGCTTGTCAGCAAGCTGGGTGGTCCAGTACGTGCATAAGTACTGGTAAATACAAGGTGAATGGTGGCAGTCTTATAAAGCACAACTAGTATTTAAGGTTATGATAGGGTAGATTAGGCTTTTTTTAAAAGTTCATAAATATTTCAGAAAATAACTTTGAAGTAAAGAGTTAGCTGCCTTGGGGAATCCTGTATCTCTACAAATCAGATGATGCTGTGCAGCCCTTTCATTCAGATTTAGGAAATAGGTGTCCAAATGTCAAACCAATCTGCTTTCCAGGCTAAAACTGCTGGTTCCAGACGTGCCTGCTGTCAGCAGGGTTACTAGAGGAACCAGCTTCAGGGAGGGTGAGGAATATTTGCTGGCTTTGAGGTTTTAGGGCTTCATCTGTTACCACAAGTAGCTAGAGTGCCCGAAGGGGGTCAGCATCTGTAGCTGTGGAGTAACACACCAAGCCCTTTTACCCTCTTCCCTGGGAGACTACAGGGGAAAATGCTGAAACACGAGGTGCTGGTGGAACATTTCTGCTGTGGCACATAGTCATTAGACTGACACTGAAGGCAGACAGGTTCTTTCACGCACCTGCAATTAGATCTACTTTTGAGATGACTGTGTAACCCCCTGGAGATAAGCAGGATAAAATAAAAATAAAAAACTTACCAAATGTTTGAGGGGGTCCAGCTTTATTCTCAGGCTGATGTTAATCATTGTAAACTTTCTAAACTTTATTGGAATACAGTGAGTGGAAAACTACTGTACGAGGTGATGCCTGTGCTCCTGTTTCCTCGTGCTCGTGGCAAAGTTAGTTTCACAACAGGAGTCACGCCAGGCTGAAGACTGCGCGTGGGTGAGCTGATGGGTGCAGGCAGATACTGGTGAGCTGTAAAACACTTGTAAGAGGAAGAAGGGAGTTCGAAAGTGAAAGAGTGCCTATGGATTCCTGAGTCCTCATTTCCCCCCCTATATATGTTTCAACCGGCTTAACATAGCAACATAACAGTCTACCAAGATCTTACATGATATAGGATTCAGTAGTTTATATTTTGGCTATGTTGTCCAGAAATAGGGCATTAGTTAACAGCTTGTACATCTTACCTGCTAAAGAGAAGCATTGGATAAAGTGAGGACTTTGCTAACAGAAGTTTTCTCTTTGCACATGTTGGGATCACTTCACAGCTCCCAGAACAGGGAAATGTGGTCCTATTTAGTATGCATTATTGTGATGAAGGATTTCAATATTGCTGGAGTGAATAATTAAAGTAACCTGTGGAGGCAGACCACCTGAAGGCACCAAATTTTTCAAGCAGAAAGATGTCTTGGTTTGATGTTAGTCCTGTTGCATTAATCATCCTAAGTAGACATCTGTGATAAATTGCTTAGTTTGCCGAGAATAACAGCAAGAAGGATTCACAGGCCGTGACATCAAGCAGAGGGCTGAACTGAGGCCAGGAAGAGCCATGCCTTGTCACAGAGCAGGTGGTGAGAACATGTACTCAAAATACTTGAGTAATTGAATTTAAGACAGTGCAGGAATGTTGCACATGGCCAGTTGCTGCTCTGGAATTGCAGCAATGTGCACAGCTACAAGGCTTCAAGCAGCCCCTTCGCCGGCCCCTGCGTTCACACCAGCTGTGAGCTCGCCTTCACTCCCCAGTTACCTTCATACTTGGACTGTTCTGTCTCCCTGTCACGCAGAAGGTGAGAGGAGCAGGTCTGGCTCTAGACCTGGATGCTTCCTTGCTCAGCTGTCCGTGACCAAGCTGGAACTAACAAAGTGCGTATGAGTGTGACTGATGGCCAGGCGTTTGGCTTTATGTAGGTGGAGGCATGCCCAGATGCTCAACCAGCTTTTCTACCATATCATGGAGCTTACGCAGAGCCTTCATTGCCTAAGCTATGTTGAAGTCAATGGCCCCAGAATAAGGAAAAAAAAAAATCATAGACATCTCTGGATGTACCTATTATGCTGCACAATTGTGAATCTAACCTTAGGAATACTCAGCTTCAGTAGGTGACTGGACACTGGTAACTTCAGAAAGCTTTGTCCTTGATCCTTTAGCCTGAGCTGGAGGGTGCAGGCTCTGAGGAGCTTCTGCAAGGACTGCAGAGTATAGGCTGCTGCAGAAACATAGGCATCCACCAAGTTTATCCCTATGGGAATCCCAATGAGGGTTGTCAAGCAGCTCTGTGGTGCCCACAAATTAGCTGTATCTGAATCTCTCTACTATCTAGCTTAACAAAATTGGCCTTGTCATGGCTCTACTGAGCTCCCGAAACCACATGGGCACTGTAAGTCCTGTTGTCTCCTGTGTGTTTTCTTCCACACGCATCCCACATGGCATGGTACCTTGGGCTTCTTGTGCTGCTACCACTTTGAGTCAGGAAAAGGATTAAGAGCTGCTGGAAAGACTCGGGACAGGTGACTTCTGGCCAGCACTTTCCAGGTATACAAAAATTAAAGACCTGCTGACTCCTATGGGAAGCGTAAGGTGCGTGAGTCCCCCTTGTGCTCATAGCTCTGCATCACCCTAGCAGCACTGCTTATTTCTTCTTTCCGGGGCTCTGTTACGGGTGAAGATGGCCAAAGAAATGCAGGCTGAGCAACAGCAGTGGTAGTAGGAATGTTTGTATGGGTAGGTGTGGTGAGGGAAGCTTACAGAAAGGGATCAGAATACACACAACCTAGAGGCTTGTGGGTAAAGGCGTGCTGAAAGATCTCATGGCTGTAAGTCACTTTAGGTATGTGCCCAAGAAATCTACTTTTTGCTTTTGTAATAAGTCAGCAGGCTAACAGAGCAGTAGGAACAAAGAAACTCAGTGGGCAATGAATAACAGAACAGACAAAACGGCCGCTGCTTTTGCTACAAGCGATTTCCTCTTTATGGCTGGCATTTGTTTAAAAGACAAATCGGGCTAGGAAAGAGTGACTTTTATTTTTCATGCTGCATTATCTGAGTTCACTAGCTACAAACGAAGAGGCAAGGGATAGGCAAGCATACTGCAGGGAGCCTGCTGGAGAGCAGCAGGGGGAAGCTCTAAAACTGACAGACAATAAGGCGATTCTGGTTGCACGTTCTGTCATTCCAAGTGCCATCGGTGTACATCTCCACGCATTCCTCTTCCCCTTTGCCAGAAGGTTCATTTAAATGCCAGTTAGTATAATTCAGCTGTGTACCATCCAGGAACTGGAATTTGCTTGGAATTAGAGATTCTTCTATCCCCAGGTAGGCGTAGGTATTAAAACTTTTCACAAAGTACAGAATGGCATCGTTCTCGCCCGCGTTCCTTGGAGTGGCAATAGACCCTCCAGCCTCTTTGCATTTTTTCAGTGTAGTACGGAAATCGGCTCTTTTCCCATTGGTAGCAAATATTTTTCCTCCAGATGTCGTTATCATCTTTTCCAAGTGGAGGACTGCAAGATGAGGTGAAAGCATCTTTTATGCATTATTTTGGAGTCACTTTGCTGCCAATTGTAATTCCTGCTATTTTCCTCCATAACTTTATATTAAACCCAGGAAAAGGTAAAGGAGAGGAAAACTTGAAATCAAAGATAAAAAAAGAAAAAAGACAACACCAAAAGCCAGAAGAAATCCAAAAACATGAGGGGAGGGGAAAAAAGGGAAGAAACATAAATATACAAACAATGAAATAGAAGAAGCACAAAAGAGGTTGGAGGAGTGAAGGGAATGAGGAGTTCTACATTTGGAAAAAGTATATTATTTTCTTTGAGACTCTGTATAAGCTCTCTGAGATGGTTTGCTGTATACAAGGGTATATGTCAGTCCTTGAGTGAGTAGGATCTTAGATGTGATCTGGTTGTGATTGTTTCGGTATGTTTTTAGTATTCACTTTGTTTGTCTGTTAGGAGCATGAGGTGCCCCCGAAGCACTTCTGCACAGGCAGGGACTTTAATCTGATAAATTTCCGGCTTGCTTGCCAGTTTCAGAGCTGTTACCTAGGTGTCTCTCACTAGTTATAAAAAACTAATCCCCTCCTTCCATTTGACAGTTATCACTCTCATATCTAACAGTGAACAAAATATAAATGAAATGCAATAAAATTTCAGAAAATTCTGCCTTTTTCCTAAGAAACCATTTTGTTGCTCATCTTGTTTATGCCCATTAATCCAGCTACAGCAGAAAGTAAAGGCAGGTAAATTACCTCCTTCAAGTCTGGAAATCCGATGTTCTAACTGATGGATAATGTCTTCCATTTCATTATCAACCAGCGGTAGGAAACCTATGAACAAAACCAGCTATTATGCACTTTGCATTACAGTTTGAATCTTGGCTTTCAAAATAAAGCAGAGGTAATCTTGTGAAATTAATATGAATTTTTAAAATGTTTATTTGACCTGTTTTAGTTTACTGCTGTGTTTTAAATAGGGGATCTTTTTAGACGTTGATCTTTGTAAGGATAGGGAATACATTTCTGGAAACTACCTGCAGAACGGTGAAGTTTATGGAAAACTTGGATTAGCAAATTGAGTTAGTCTTTGCTCTATAAGTGACTGAGCCAGTCCAGGCAAAACACTGGCACTTGTGCTGTGCATTTAGTTGATTTTTAACTGTGTCTAGGGATTGTTGACAGAATCTTTCAGGCACATGCTTGCAGCTCCAACCTAACGCCTAGCAACAAGTTTCTTGTGTTACGGAAAATGGTATCCTTTTCTCTGTGAATTGAACCATTGCGTCATTAAGCAGGAGACATTTAAGCATCTTACTTCATACAGGGAATTAATAAAGATCTGTTTATTTCTATCAAGTAGAACCCACAGAATAGCACTGAGTTTACAAAGCATAAAAATGGAACACAACAGTACATCTAGATAAAAATGGAGATCATAACTGTGTGTACCTGGTATAAATCCTTCATCCATCCCATCTTCAGGCAAGCGCACAAAACCGGGCGGTGGATGAATCCCTGCTGGTTTACCTTGAGCACAGCATGGGAACAGGAAAAAAGCTACTCCTAAGATTTTGTGGAACAGCCGTGGAGACAGCATTATTTAAATCCAAATGCAAAACAGACTGTTTTACTCTCCAGTGTAGAGTCCTGCATTAAAAGAAAAAAAAAAAAGCAGCAATGTCTCAGAATTCTGCTGTCTGGGTTTCAAGTTTTATGTAAGTTAAGCTTTGCCCTCAGTGTCATCAATGTCACTGATGTAGTTGCAAAGTTAGGTTATTTCAAATAATTAAAATATTTTTTCCAAAAGGCTCAGTCTGCTAGTCTGCAAGAGTTTAAGCTACAGAGTAAAAAATCAAAATATCAAAGCCATTCTTTCTACAGCAGATACCATTATATGCCATTTTTCCCATGCAAAAAGCTATACTTTGAGTCATAATTTTACAGATGAGCAATAGACACACATCTGCTTTAGTAAGAGAAAGCCAGGTTAAGATAAATCAGAAGACACTTGTATTGCATTTTTAATGCTTATTTTTCCATTATGGCATCCATCTTTTAAAGTATCTTCACCTCAGATGATATCTGCCGTAAAAGCAGGTGAAAGTTTTAATAAAAATGTTGAGAGACAGAAGAAAATCTAAAATGGAAATGTTTATGATACAGACTAAGAGGATTCAACATAATTTAAGCAGAAACCTATATAAAGATGTTCAACTTACCTAGCAGCTCCAATATGAAATAAAAAAGGCTCATTAAATTGTCTAATTTATAGGGCAGGTAACTTGAGATTCATCTTGTTACCTACAGGAAATACAAAGAGCATGTAATATGATACAAATCTGCATATGAAGAGAAATATAATGAACTTGAACTTGAATGATGAGGGGGGGTTGTTTTCTTCAAGAGGTAAACACTTAAAATGGGAGGAAAATATTTAAGGGTACTTTCCTGATTTGCAGAAGCACTTTCACAGCTTTTAAAAAAAACCCAGCCCTGGAACAGAACAAAGCAATTTCTCAATACATATTTGAAATACCCAATGTTTCCACAGAACGGCTGTGTAAATGTCAAATTGTAAATGTCACCAAAGCTAAGCCAAAACAAGGAGTTCTCCTGAAATATAATATGCACCAGGAACACCACCATCATTTTCATTACAGACTGAGGCCTTATCAGTGATAATTACTTGAAGTCTTATAACTAAACAGAATCTTATAATTGTAGCAGCAAAGCCAAAAGACAATGGTACCTCTGCAGCATATGTAGAGGTAATAGCCACAGAAGCACATACTTAAATAACTCACAGAATACTCCAGCAGAAGTGTATAAATCATCATAAATAATAATGGTATTAGCCAACAGAACAATGACCTTTCAGGGAAGGAAAAAGCTGCTCTAAACCAGTCCTGTAGATACAGGGGCCTTGAGATGCAGAGCATTGCAGAAATGGAAATGCATTGCCATGCACTTTTAAGTTGTTCTCAGCTNCGACCTTCCCGGGAAGGAAAAAGCTGCTCTAAACCAGTCCTGTAGATACAGAGGCCTTGAGATGCAGAGCATCACTGAAATGGAAATGCATTGCCATGCACTTTTAAGTTGTTCTCAGCTGAGAGTTGTTCCTATCTAATGAAGGCTTTTAGGAAAGGAGTTTGAGGATGTGCTCAAGTTCAAACAGATAAGATGTGGCCACATCATCCTTGTGGTGTCAAGCCAGCATCCTGATGTGGCAGCAAGGCTAACAGTCGAGTTAGTTGACAAATAGGTGCTTTGAGACTACATGGGGAACGTGAGCAATATTCATGTTAATCTAAGATGCTACTGGATCTAAGCAAGCCTCGATCACCTCCGCAGGCACTTTGCACCTCTACCCTGCACATTCATACTTACCTCAACGACTGATGTTGAGCCCTTTGTCATTGGTCTTGTGCCCACAGAAGCCTGATTAATTCCTGCAGCATTGTTTATTGAGTGCCCTGGAAAAGGCACCAGTCTTGTGAAAAACAAATAAGCAGTACCCAGTTGCATGTACCTTGACAGAAGAGGGCTGATTTAAATTTGCATGAGTAACATTTGTTTAATGTTTCTTGTTAAATTTCAAGTTTCTTAGGTTTTGAGTGTTTGACTTAATGCTTTTTAACATTCTTTTGGCTGGGGTATTCTGATTGTTTTATGGGAAAAAAACAACAGAGAACATGAATCGAGCCATTACCTGGGGTCCGGATGAGCCCTCGAAAAGGTCATTGGCATAACCTTGGCCTTTGCACCTGCAGTGAGAACAACTAGCACTTCAACTGCACCTGGAAGAAACCGCAGGTTAGGCAAGTGTGAGAAAAGGATGAGGCTTGGCCTCCATTAGTGGGGTTTCACAGGCTGACTGATGGCCTTGGGAAACCTGGAGGGAGACAGAAGAACTGATGTAGATTTGATAAAATCTAAACATTTGTTTTCTTGATTTTCATCAGCATATTGATAAGATGGAGCAAGCTAAAATAGATACTTAAAACTACTTAGATTTTTGCTACGCTTGTGATTGCCTAATAGAATATCCTATGAAACTATCATAACTTGTAAACTATGATCTGATCTTGCCTCGAGATGCATATCGCAGAAGCTCTATCAAGAGGTTTTATAATTTCAGTGCTAGAGAGGCAAATGAAGGATATATTCTGAGAGTAGATTATGTTGCACAATGGAGGTAGGTAAATGCAAAACATGCTAAGGACAAAAGTTGGTCAACAGTGCTTTCTTAGCTGCTTGAAGAAATATAAGCACTAGAGTTGAATTTCAGTTTATGAACGTGGGTGCGTGTTCCTTCCATAAGCCTGTTTGTTAGCCCTTCCTTTGTATACTTAACCTCCTGAAAGTTATTTTTTTTTTCGTTCATAGTGCTAGTCACACCTCAGTTGACCTTGAAAATTCTTTTCTTATTCTCTCAGTTTGTATTTAAATGGCCCCAACCCCACTTATTTTCTGTTTACATTGATTTTGGGCTGTTCTGGTATTGTTTGCATCCTACCTTGCTACCATCCTGTTGTGTGCTTTCTGTGTTTTCTTTGCTCTTCCAAATAATTTTCAGACTGTCCCCAACAGCTCTCTTATTCCTGGGAATATCAGGAAAAGCACAGAGCATGCGGGACCTAGTGTCTCGCCTTCTTATAGCAGGCTGAGGCTTTTTTTGCCCAGCTTGATAAATAGGAAGCAAAGAATTCAGCAAGATATAGACACGTGTGATGGCAAGCTTCAACATGGCTTTTTTTTTATTATGAGCAGCATTTTGGAGCAGAAAGTCTTAATTTTACCTGTAGACAGTGTGATCAAGGCTCGTAAATGTTACTGCCATCTTGCTCCACTGACTTAAGTTGTATGTGAAGGACCCAAGTGGATGTCACTAGATGCCTCTGATATGTCACTTGGCACAGCTCAGCTGAAAAACACAGAAAGAAATAGTTTTGTGTTTATAACAAATAGAAAGCAAGACAATCTCTCCTCTCTTCAGTAGTTGTTAATAGCAAAATAGACTTCTAATGGGAGAGAGGGAAAAACCTTCATATGAACCAGATGAAACTATTATTCCATATATTCTGCAGTTGTCCTCCATTATCTGCAGAAGAAAGTTAAATTGTTCACTACAGTCTTTACTACAGTAATTACCATTCCTAGAGCCTCCTCGAGGGCTAAGGTACCCTTGGCTGTACAGTTCCTTTTGGCTCCCGAGCCACAAGGGCAGAGACAGGAGAAAGTTTCATTCCAAGTTTCACCTGGCTTATCACCCTCGAGACAAATTCTGCCAAACCCTGGTTTCCTAAAAGGGACTTCAAATCAAACCGAAGTCCACTTATCATTTTTAAAGGTGCTACTCTAATTTCCAAGCGTCCTGTATTGATTGTGCTTTAAACCCAGGCGTGTTTGCATAACTGTAGGTTAATATGATTTTATAACAGTGCATTTCAACCACCGATAATGAAAATCACTTGCAATCGGACACTCTTTCAGGTCCAGATAAACATGTCTGTTATACCATTATACAACAGTCCCAAGACGTTGTTTTCCTTTGGTTTTTAAGAATTGTAATAGGGCCATTAGCCTTTCTACCCCTTCTCAATGTGATTTCAAAACCAGCTAACAAATTTCCTGGTGGCAAATACTTCTCCTATTTGCACTTATCTTTCTTCTAAAGAAAACCTGCAAATAAATGTAAAATGTATGAATAACCTTTAACCCACTTTGTATTTGCAGCACTGCTAGGATATTGCGGCAGCAAGTACTGGTATTTTTCCACCATGTATGTTCTTTTCTCTCCAGAAGATCAGAAGAATAATGTAATTATTCTTTAATTTTGGCCGCAAAATTAAAAAAATAAGAATAAAGGAGGCAGCGGTCAAAATTTATACAAGATAAGGTAGCCTTGCCAGCCTGTGTCACATCCTGCCAGTTACTATGTTCACACAAGGTTGAATTTGAACTCAATTTTCCAAAAAACCACGGGGCTCGTTTTTGTCAAATCAAATTTCTACAAAAATCAGGAAGCCATAGAAAAAAACTTACTTGCTGTAATGGAAGGTCAATTTCTTTACATGTGGTAGGCATTGACAGGGACAGGGGAGAGGTTTTTTGAGTGCTCAAAATTGCTGATAGTATTTCTAAGCTAAACCACCTAATTAAATTACACAGTTATAAAACAGGATATCACTCTAGACCAGAGAAAATTCTCTCTGAAATCAATATCCATCATTTTTATGGCCTGACAAAACTCTCACTGTTAAATATACTGTAATAACAATTGTATTAAATTTCTCTTGTGTGATACGCAATCCCTTTGCTTCAGGAGGGATTGAATTTTTGTGACCTTTTAACTTGTATGTAGATCTTAATTCTCAAAATCTGCTTTTATAGCATTTGAGAAGTAAGTTATTTTCTGAATTGAAGATCTTACTGTTAGATTGCTTTTCTGTAGCAAATTATTATAAATTAAGAAAAAAAGACTAACCTGAGTTTTTCTTGGTCTGGCCAAGGATTATTTTTGCTCATTGCATTTTTAAGCAATGATTTGATCAAAATTATTTATCCTATAATAACAAAACAGAGAAACAAGTTATTCTGTTTGTTCTTGTGCCTGACCTCTCTGTCCACTAAAAAAAAATATAATCTATTAATACATAAATGCATAATTTGGATCTTTCACAAAAAACAGACCGAAATGCTTGTAAGTGTTTTAAACAGCGTTTGAGGGTTTCAATTGGTAGGGTTATATACACATTAAAAAAAGCCATCTAAAAGAATAAAATAATGATTTCTGGATACTTTTCTGTTCCTCTGTGGAACTGCAAAGAATAATCAAGTGACATTCTAGTGAGTATGTACCTTCACCAGGATTTAATTGCCACATATGAATGCCATGAGATACAAATGCATTCCAAGCCTGTCTGTAGAATATTGCTGTTTACTAGGGAATTTTATTTCTTCTACACATGATGGTTGACACTTTTTTTTNGTGATGGTTGACACTGTACTTTTTTTTTTTTCTCTGAAGTTAATCGAAGTTAAGAGATAAAAGTCCATGCAAAAGAATGTGGACAATTTTTTATAAGGAAGGTAGGAGACTGGTAGATGACCCTGTGATACCTTCAAGTTTTATCCATGAGGTATAGTCAAGACTTTGGACACAGAACAAGGAGGGCTGCTTCGCCATGGTATAAGGCGAAGGCTAGAGCATAGCAAGAGAAGACCTGAGTATGACATTACAGACATCTGTTGTGAAAATAACTGAGGAATTTCATTCAATTACCTGAAACATTACAGATCTCAGTGTGAACCACAGAGGGGA
>RSEF01000006.1:4203100-4234733 GCA_003993805.1 Himantopus leucocephalus
AACTCTGGCTACATTCACCAAATACTAATTAACTGGGCTCTAAAAATGCTGATTATCAAGCATTTGGGGGGGGGGCGGGAGGAGGAAAGAGCAGGGGGAGCAGGAAGGAAGAGTAAGAAACTTTGGAAGCAAAACCATTTCCATAAATTCATCATTTGGGATTATTGATTGAGATTTAATACAGTTAAAAATAGACCAGAAAGCACTAACGTCCTGCACTGCTACCCAGCTTTTACAAGAGAAAGGCATTCTGTCTTGAAAAGATGCCAGCCAGCATAAATCCCTGACAAGCCACATAAAAATAAACGTGAATGGCACTATGTTTTGCATCCATACCTCTGTCACTTCTGTCTTTTGGGAGTCCTGGCAAGACAGTCCCTGCAAGACACTGTGCACCTTGGCTACATCAAGTGTTATCAGAAATTCCTTACAGTTGGTATACACAGATGCAAATTTATTTCCTTTCTTTGCTATCTGTCCCGGGAATCTGGAACAGGAGTTCCTAAAGTACCTTTGCTGTAGAGATTACAGCCAGTTACAGCCCGCCAGATGAGGTGCACTGCCATTTCTTTTCCTAACCTCCTTGAGCACTATCGAAAGCCAAAAAATTTGTTCTTTATCTTTTAGAACTTTTCTTAACAACAACACAGAAGTAGGAATGCCTTAGGCCACTTGTAGTGTTGTTTTCATATAAACACTTTATGCAAGGATACTCGGCCCAGAGTCACTCCATGAAAATAAAAAATCAGTACTAATTAATTACATTTTTCTACAGCATTTAAAGTATCAGAGCTATTTTGCCTCACAGTCTAATCCACTTAGTACCTTTGCTCAATACAACCAAGCAATTTTAATACCACCACATTGGCACAGCATTTATATATTCTTTTTAAATACAAAGAGAGATGACAAGGAGAAACAAGAGTTTTGAAAAAAATTCCAAAATAAATTTTCTTTCAATGCCTTCTTTACTTTTACCAATGGCAATAGAAAATGAAACGCTCAATTTAGTGTTCAGAATCACAAACACTATTTCATTTTATTTGTTATCAAATCTTGCAGTGTTATTAGTGTTTTTACTTTCAAATAACAAGAATAATTTGTTCATGTGACAATCTCAGCTTTCATCAAAAATTTTAATGCTGTGGACAAAATCTTGGAAACGTGAAACCTTCATGTTTCAAAACCCAAAATGCAAAAAGGAAATTAAGTTTAGTTTTCTAACAGCTAGCTTTGTGGGCTTACTTCATAAGATTTTAGCTTTGGTTGTTGAAACTACTTCTGCTGACTTATCAAGGTTCTTCAGGATGTGAAAACAAAACAAGTAATGAAAGATATTTTTCAAGATCAGGATAGGTATGTGCTCTACTAATAAAATTCATTTCTTCACAGTCTTCAAATGCATCTTTTCATAATAACTCGAGTTCCTATATATATGCATTTCTATTTCTTTTGAATTTTAGGCACTGATACACCTTGTGATCTTATGAGATGGGATAGTAATGAGAGTTCTTCACAGAGCATTAAGCTTTGACACCAGAGAGTCGGATACACAGCACACACAAAAAAAAGAGAAAATATCCTCACAAAACTTTTGCCACAGAAATGCTGTTCCATTTTCCAATCTCACTTTTTCAGACTCCACTTTTCATAAGGCAAAAATTTATATACAGCTGCCTTGCAACAGAGAAATGTTGCCATTTTTCATTGGATTTATTGTAAAATTTTAGAAAAAGAAAAAAGTCCACATAAGTGCAAATATTTTCATTTTCCTCCCCACTCGGAAAAACACCTCCGGGAAAGAAATGCACTTTTTGTGAAACGGGAATAAAGAAACAAGTATAAGCCCATACCGTTTCCTTAATTTCAGCATGCAGTAACAGGGCTGAGTCAGGTGTCTATAGAAACGAGGAATTCCTCTTATCTTGGGACAAGTTTCTTTATCAAACAAAAGTTTAAGGCTAAAGAAACAACCTTACCCATAAGAGAAATCCCATGAGACCGCCTGATCTGCATTCCACTGCCTGTTATTGCACACAACATCAGTCCTAATCAAATCTGTGATCATTATTAAGAATAGAAAAGCTATACTGAGACATCTTAATCTTACTAAGGGGGGAAAAGCTATAGACAGCAGCTACATGACAGCCAGCAGAGATTTTCCAACAAAAAAAGATAAAACAAAAGAGGGAGAAATAGGAGTCCGAGGGTTTTACTAAATTTGGAAGGTTTTTACGGAATGAACTGGAAAAGCAGGAAGTTCAGCAGCTTGAGGCAGAGCCAAGGCTCGCCACGCCACATTTGGAAAAGGTTGCCTAAGAAACCATGACCAGTTTTATGGAGAGACTTCTTTAAAGCTGTTTTCCTGTTGATGCTGTACCACCCCAGGGACGTTTCATTGTGGCAGGCTTCTGAGCCCCTCAGACCACTTCGTACCAGATATGGTCATAAAGAAAACATCTGGATTTCACTGAAGTGATAATGCTTTGCATAAATACACAATCATTTAGAGCACAAGCAAAATCCTTTTTATAATGACTAAGCACCATAGGTGCACAAAATACGTTGTCAAGGAAATATCGCGTGTTACAAATCACCAGAGCTGCACTGCAGATGTGATTAGAAGTCAAAAAAAAAAAGCACACGCTAAAATTTAGATTCCAGGCATGACATTCTGGAATCCAAGTCAGACGCACCACTAGCTCCTTGTCCTTTCTTACCACCCTCTACTTATCCTCTTCTTGTGCCCGTCCCCCCACCTTTTTTACTGCCTTTGATTTTTTTATAGATTTGATTTGCTGAAGAGTTCCACAGACTCATTTAAAACAATTAGACTTTCTCTTTCAACATTACCGTATTTTTTGGTAGCTTTCCAAGGTGTTGTTTCCAAGAGTTCTAGTCATGTATCAGTATTTCAGGAGAGAGAAATGAAAGGAAAACAAGATACAGGAGGAAAAAACGTTTTCTTTCAGCAGATATTTGAAGCAACAGACAAATGCAGGGCAAGACAGAGCAAGGCTGTCCGGGAGCTGCTGAAAAGCCTGTTTGCTGAAGAACATCTGGGGGGGGGGAGGAAGGGGCGAGGGCCATGCCAATGCCAGCCAAACATGAACAGGGAGGACATTTTCTTCATTTAAGTATTTTGAAATAATGCTTTGCTGCAGCACTGCTCTTACACCTACATACCCACGTAATCCTATTTATCTCGTGTGCCCACAGGAGCCTGAAGCTCATAGTAATTTTCTAAAAGTTTGTTCAGTTTCTCAAGTGGGTTTTATCGCCAACAACATGCCTGAACTATTGCCTCGCCCCGACCAAACTAGTTTTGAACTGGATTCACCGTGCTTCAGTCACTGCGTTCTGGACGAGCCCTTAGAAACCCCACTGTGCAGAGCATGTGGAATACATCAGGGCTCTCCGTCAACTCACACAGCTTTGCTCTCTCCAGCAGCTTCCTTGGCCTAAGGTACGTCCTGGAAGTGTAACTATTTCCAGTCAAATAAATCTGTTAAAAAGTCCTACAAATTAAAAGGAAAGCTTGGAGTTCATATCAAATCAAGTAACTTCATTGCCTTCCAATTCCCTCAGCAATTGAAAAATAAGTAAGGAGACAGAAAGTGACATCCCAGAAACATGAAAAATACACCAATATAAGAGCTAACTGGGAGTTTTTTCAGCTGAACTTTTTTCTGTTTTATCAAAAAGTGTCAGTTTGTTGAAATCAAACTTTTTGGAGAAATCATGGGTTTGGACAAAAAAATGTTCATGGGAGAAACTTCTGGGAGAAGCTCCTGGGAGCTTGCACCACGGTTTGCTGACCTGCTTTAACGTTCCAAATATTTCTCTAGCTGGAACTCCTAGACTTCACTAAGAAACTTGCAGGATTTATTCTGGGAAAGAGGCAGATTTGTCTGATACTCTGAAGGCATCCAGAAATACACAATCTTTTGACTCTGAATTGTTGTTCCACTTATGATACCTCAGAATATTTTGAGGAAACATTTTCTTTATGTCAGCTGTCATACCATTTGAACAGTTTTATTTCTACCATGGAACCTATTAGTTCAGTAAGGCTTACCACAGCCCAAAGTCAGAAATACCGAAGTCCTCATTGGCCTTAAAATCCCTTGTGTGAAATTATATTGAACTGAACAAAACACATAAACTCTTCAAGATCTGGAATGCTTAATACAAGTGTTGTGGAGGAGTTGCAAAACAAATCTGTAGGAACAATTCTAGAAGTTTATTTCATGTTTCACAACACCAAGAAATCAAGAACACCACCAAAATACCTACAACTGTGGAGAGCCTGACTGAAAAAGTTATAAAATAGTCCATCCAGAAATTAAGTATCTACCAAAGAGCTTTCTTAATGACTGTGCCCAAAATTATGCGCTTTACCTCGCTCAGTACTAAACGGAATTGCAAAACCAGACCCTGAAGATCCTTTCTGATCTGGGGAAGGTCAGCATTGTTTATTGAAAGTTTTGTGTTTTTATATTGGCATAAAACGTACTGTTGGACTTGAAGCTATTTTAAGGAAATCTCGGCTCAAGGCACAGAGTCCAGGCTTAACTTATTACAAATTCTCATGAGAAGGGCTCTGATGAGATAAATAGCCATTCAATTTTTTTTTTTTTTTCAGCTGGAATACAGACCCTCTGGTTTCCTTTGCTTTCCATTCCACATATGTGGCTTTGTTTGTTTTGGTGCTACATATAATGCAAGTTTCCCAGAGTTTGCTTCCTAACGTAATCAAGAACGTTAGCAGCCCAAGGGACAGAAGACAGCTCACGTGCTCTCTCCCTTGCTCTCAAAACCAACCAAGAAACAAAAAACCCCACCAACTTGCATGGTACATATCTTAGTTTTTAAGTCATCCTGAACTGCTCTTACACCTGATACTTCAATGGAAAATTGTGACAACCTGCTTTTACTGGAATCTGCTATTAAAGTTTCACCTGGCACATACATATGAATTATCACAGTAGCTGGCAAAACTATGAGACCTATAGATGAAAGCAGTGTCCTCAAGAGAACACACTTTCCTCATCAGACCCACAATAGTGTGCATATGTACAAGCACCGGTACGAGAGACCGTATATATCAGCCCTGTCTGAGAACAGCAAACATACGCTTTTCTAGGAGGGTCAAGTTTACTTCTGGGTTCGTTCAGCTCTTAGAGGCAAGTCCTGAGACTCAGGACTGCTTTGCTGTGTTTTACAGAATCGTATCTTTTTGTGCTCCATATTAAGAAATATGATCTAGAAATGAGCTCTAACCACACACGTTTAAAAAAAAATCTGTAGAAGTTGTCAGTTCATTGCATGAATTCACTACCATCCAAACCAAATACTGTTACACAGTTATCTCATGTTATGGCCAAAGCCAGTGAGGAGCCAGCCAGTGCCGCAGCCACTCGTCTCAAAAAGAGCAAGAAAAAGGAGGCTAAGTCACATGGGCTGCAGAAGCAGAGCGTGTGGGGACCACACGACACGCACAAATTTATTCAGATAAGGAAAACATGAGCAAAAGCACCCGTAGTTGTGGCTTTTTATTCAGAAACTTATCAGTTTCTCTATTGGCTATAAAGAAACCTGAAGAAAGAGGACAGCAAGCTCAGTTTTGAAACAGGAAAAAGGAATGGCAAGACATAAATTAAAATCTGTATTACTGTCAATTACCCACCAAGGGAACAATCCCTGAGGGTTCCCTCTAGTATTAATGTTACTATTAAAATATGCATTGTTCTTTTCACATACAGCATGTTTTCTTTTGTAATTTTCTTCAAGAGAGTCACTGAGATATTATTTAATTACACAAGCAAGAATTTTAAATTCATAAGGGCTGTATTCCTGCAATGTTAATGCAAGAGAATCTCCACTCTTTTGTCATAATATGTAGCTATTTACTTACAAGCAACTATTTTGTAATCAATTAATTTATTGCATTTTAATCTGTTCCATCATTGGCTTGCACTGGTTAATAAAATCCCCCATCCCTCAGATCAACTAGTCACAGATCTCAAATGAGGAATCAGAGCAACAAAACTTAATCCATCTGTATATTCAGCAAAGCTAGAAATGTTATTACTGTAATAATAGGCACAAAGTAAAATGTACCGAAATGACTGCATTATAGTCACTCACTTGAAGAAATTCCATTTATTCAAACAAAATCGAAAAAAGGGGTTATATTCTTCAATGGGCAAAATTTACATTTTCACCAGTTAAGCAGTTTGCAAGAAAAAATTAGGTTTTAA
This sequence comes from Himantopus leucocephalus, assembly GCA_003993805.1. Taxonomy (NCBI): domain Eukaryota; kingdom Metazoa; phylum Chordata; class Aves; order Charadriiformes; family Recurvirostridae; genus Himantopus; species Himantopus leucocephalus. The sequence goes on from RSEF01000006.1 coordinate 4,209,364, forward strand.
CATTCCTAAAATTTTGAACATTTACCAGATAAAGGACTTTTCTTAATACTTATTCACATAAGACCAATCCAATTAAATTTTTAAATAAAATCCAATTTGCTGCAAGGTGATTGATTGGAATTATGAAGTGCTTAAAAAGACGCGCAGCAGGACGGCTGAAAAAAAAAAAAATGGGCACAATCTTTGCTGCAACATTTCGCACAATAAAAACAAGCCTGTTTCCCCTCCATATCTATCCCAAGTATTGGCTGTCCTAATACAAACAACATACTACAAACACCTCCGTCTCCAAGTGAGGTTCATCAGTATGCACCAGCTTATTACCCTATAAATCCAGCAAGCACAGAATGCATCACCAAATTGTAGTACATTGCAAGCCTAGTAATTGAATGTATACTTGGAGGAGATTTGCTTTGTTCTAATATATCCTGGTAATGGGACAGAAAAGAGTCAAATAAAGGCAGGTTTGAATTCAGTAATAAGGTCCCTGGTCTTTTACATGCACACTGTATAAGTTGCTTTTAGTTCCACTGAGAGATAATGCTGCTGTATGGCAAAAAAATGGTATAATTTTTAGTTGCACATCACCTAACCTGTAAAGAGTGATCTTTTCAGTTTATGAATCATCGATAACAGACTGTTGCAACAGCGCAAGGTGATGGTGGTTATCAATACAATCAGATCACACCGGATAGGCTTTTCCATCATACACACCCTCTAATACGTTGTATCAAATATCACTATTACTTCTCTACCCCAGTTCAATTGATAGTACCAACTCAGTAAAACTACTACCAGGTTGCTGTTTCTGCTCTTGGAATACTAACTGGTGAGGTGCAGATGTTTTGCTAGCTAACTTCAGTAATACTGTTAACTATCACAATTTTAATATTTTCTGATATGTGGTGCTTTACTTAAAGTCATACATCCCAGATAAAAAGTAATTTCAAGGCAATCTCAGCTTCATTTAAAAGTGGGGGTGGGGGGAAGGAGAAGTGTGTTCCAGAGAAAAACTAGAGATAGTGCCCAGAGCAAAGCTAAAAGATACCAAGAAGGAATTACAAGAAAATCCTAAAATTTTATAATTTAAAATTATTTTCAGGCCTTCTATTGACACTTGTGTGAGACTTTTTTTTCAGCATACTCGCTGATCAGAAATCATTTTTTAAGGTTGATCATCCACTTTATTCCTAGGTAAAAGAACCGAAACTATTGGAGAGAGGAGAGGGGGAAGAAAAAGAAAATAACACATGTTGCAACACTGGCAAATCCTCCACTAACGCAAATAATACACACTTAATTTGTTGTCAATAAAAACAGCAATAGCTTCCCAAACCTCACCTTTTTAGGGTAAGCTATGTATCAGGCAACAGGAAAGAAGCGCGAGCCAGACAGGCACAGAATGACACATGAGCATCTAGATACACGAACTAGGTTGAGAGAAGGAAATTTAGTGGTGGAACTCACTTCCAGCAAAAGCCTGCAAATATAAATAGAACCAAATCAGTCACAGAAACATGTAAAAGGACCCCATTTGCAAAATCAAGCCCTGGGTGAGTTAGCCTATACGTGGGAACGCAGGCAGTACTGGAACGGTGTCTTACATAGGGGTTCACTTCAAAACGCGTGGTGCAAGAGAGCCCTTTCCACCTCTTCCACCTGTACTTGTCAGGCGTGGCAATGCACAGTGAATAGCTGAAGCATTTAGCGATTCTCAGGGACAGTACTGACCTGGCAGTAATGTCATGCAAGTAAATGCAAAGTGACCAAATTACTTCCCTGTACAGTGAAGAAGGGAAGAAAGATAAAATGTAGTCTTGGACAGGCTTAAAAAGTTGGCAAGTGAGGATGAATGGATGAGACAAGAATAGAACATGTTCTCTGCTCCGTTAAATCACACCGATCCACAGATGATTATTTAACTTTAAAATATTCAAATACCAGTTTGAAGCCATGGTAATATCTTGATTTCAGTATCAGCTACTGATTAAATTTCAGGAATGTTGCACTGTTTAGAAAGACTGCAAGATCTAACAACCAAAATAGACAATGCATCAGTTCTTCTCGCCCCAGAAGTCCCAAGGACAACTGATTTTATCATGGGAGGGAGGATGTGACTGTACGCCCTGAAGGAATGGTCCAACACAGAACAAAATTGCATTAGCTAAAGAGGAATAGAAGACAGCATATTTTAGCTTAATCAGATAACTATGAATTAGTGAATGGAATTTTAATATAGTTTAAAATGCTGTTAGAGCTCCAAAAAATAAAAGCACCCTAGCTTCATGCAGTTTTGTATTTATTCTGTAATTCTGATCTCCCCAGTATAGAAGACACATTGTCCTGGTTTACTGGCCAGCCCAGCCCAAACCACAGCACACGTGCAAACACATATGTATATTTTCCTTCCTGCAAATGCCAGCGCAATATCGGAGCAGAAAGCCAAACTGGATGCTCATTGTTCTAAGCTTTAGCTCTCCAAGAGAGCTGCCCTTAGGGTGTACCTTGCTGCTCCCGTGGCCTTCTATTTTGCTGGCAGTAAACTGCCGCAGCATTACTAAGCATATAATTTGAAGCCATTACAGTTCTATCAAGACGACTTTGTACTGAAACATTATTAACAGCTGAACTGGTAAATCACGATCACCAAGGCCACCCTAGTTCACCTTACTCCAGGTCTATTTATGTAGAGCTGACAGTCATATAGTTATTTTTAATGACCATTAGGGTGTATAAGAATAGATTGAGAGGAGAACCGCACTAGCTGATTTCACAGGTTTTCAGGAGGATTCCCCTCTTTCCAAGGTGCATCTTTTCTACCACAATGCTTGCAACTAATGATAACAAAAATCTTCCATCAGGCCATAGAGAAAAGCCTTCTCTGAGAAGTATTTCTGGCAAACCATAAAAACCCTATTCTCCTTTTAAGAGTAAGGCTCCTGCAGCTACACAGCTGCCAAAATACCCATTTGTTGCTGCTCCTCCACCCCTTGGCCTTTTTTTTTTTCCTAAATGCCATGGGATGCACAACAACTTTCAATAGTATCATAAACTGAAGTCATCAGACCTTTTCTCTACAGTAAGTCTCAAAACAAAAGATGTGACTTACACAGAGAGAAGCCTAAATCCTCTCAGTTTAATTCCATAGTATTTTACTGGGTCCTTACACGTAAATACATTCATTTCTGCATTTCACGGAGGAAATAATCATTGAAAATATATTTATTTCCAGATTTGGAATAAAAGGATTCAGAAACAACATTGCAGTTGTCCTACAGACTAATTAGCCTATACTTAATACCTTCCACGCACAGACTACAGAAACGTATAGTATAAAGTCTTCATTGGTACGTACTCAACACGGTTACATTATTCGAGTGTCGAAGGCCAAGGTGAATTACTCAGGTCGCCTCAGAGAAGCACCAGTAAAATCTTTATAATGCATTGACACCCAGCATTCAGTTTGTACGACATATTTTGCAGAAAGAAATTCACAAATATTTAAAAGATTTTTTTTAAAGGCACTGGAATTTTTTTTTTTGTTCTTCCTCCTGTAGATAGAGGTGCTATATTCCTCTGAGCTGAATGGTACAGGGCTCAGGGGAAACACTAAAAACCTAAAACAATCTTAAAAACTTTTGTGTACCAACAGTGTCACAAGTTCTTAGGCCTGTTACTGTAGTCCCTTTTCAATGCTAATAATAAGAATTGCTTCATCTTTAGCATAGAACTCCAATTTTTCAAATTAAGACCTCCTAGGGTCTTCAAAAATAACAGAAAAGCATCTTTCTCTGCCTAATACAAGTAATTTGATTTATGGAATATATTTTATGCTACTTTAAAACACTGTATTCTTGAAAATACATTTGCTTCTTGTGACAATATTCCAGCTTTAGTGAGCTACCAGGCCTTGTCCCATTGCACTCTAACTATTTGTAACTGCTCACAAAGAGACAGAAAGTAATGAAAATCTGGTACATAAAATGTTCTATTTGTAACTGAAGAGAAGTTATTTAATTACTAGAAATATAAGGGAATTATGATTAAATTAGGACATTCTTCAGGGTGGGAATATCATATCACAGAGGAGATCATGTTTTTACATCATAATAAATCAGGATCTAGTCTGTCATTTTGAATTAGAATTGATAGTCTTTTTATTAACTCCTGTATCTCTCATAGCTCCGAGAGTTATTGCTGGTGCATCAATGTAGAAGTTTTATTAAAGGTGAAACTGTGTGAATATTATAAATCTGATTTTGATTTCTGAAACATAATTAACTCATTCCCCTGCTAAAAAAATTATGAGAACTGCATGTAGAGAAAAGAGATTATACTGAACAAAAAGCAGAATCTTCTTCTATATCCCATCAACATACACAGTAGTTCTGTTTCAATATGTTTCAGTCAGAAAACAGACTCCTCACAATTTTTCATAAAGTTTCTTTAAAAATTTGCAGTATTCTTAAATGGGGGGGACGAGGGACAGGGGGACGACACAGGACGGACTCTCCACAAGATGATGCACAACTTCTTCCTTGCAAAATCAAAAAGGAAAGGTAAACCACTATTATTCCATGTCTGACTTTATTAGTCCAATTCTTTTCTGCTTCTTAAGTGATCACAGTCCCTGTCTACTGATGAGAAATGGTTTCACTGCATAATTATTTGCTTTTGCCTACATCCTTGGGCTCAATTTCTCCATTATCACATTAGTGTAGGTTAAGATTTGCATTGCAGAAGAGATAATGCAATGAACAGAGAAATCTGGATGGTTAATGACTTCTACTTAATATGCAGGCTATTCTTTACTTTAATGTAACTCTTTAGCAACAAACACTGATATTTCACTTAGTAAAAGCATGCCAAGATGTAAGATGATTTAAGTCCAACATACCAGCACAAATCCTTCTTGCTGTTAATCGTGCAACATTTTAATGTCTTACCCATTTTCACACTGGTAGCTCAGTAGTGCAGGGAGATTGGCTTCAGGCAACTAGCATTTGCAATCATCCCAGATATCTTTCCTACTGCTACAAATGCGTCTAACACCCTCAAAAAGGGCTTTAGGCTCCTCTTATTAAAATATTCCAGTATCTCACTGATCTAACGTTTTGCATCATTTGATTAACAAATTACATACTAGAATATTAGTTAAACAAACTCCAAAACAGGTTTATGCCTTTTCTGTCTCGTGTTTGAAGAAAAACGCTCACAACAAAACTAGCAACGCTACTGACCATCTTTCGTTTTGAAATGTTAACTGCACAAAGACTTTATTTTTAAACGGTCACAGATTATCACTAACATCGAAAGACCCTTCACTGTGATGTCAACAGCTATAGGTATAACACATCAGCTGCTGAAGATACTCTGTCTCAGCCTACCACTCTAAATTCAGGACAGATTCCCTCTCATTCAGTGGGGCCTACTGTGTAAAAGGGTATCGGAAACATCTACTTTGAGAAACCAGTTTCAGTCTCTTCAAGGAGCAAAGAACATGAAGCGTTTTCTGAAACTATGTTCCTTTAAAACGCTGTTTTATCGGACACATGAGATGAACGCAAACATGTTCATCAAACATCTTTGAAATTTTTGCCCTCGGATCTATAAAGAATTAATTCCATGAAAATTCTTCCTCAGTCCCAATCCCAACTAAACTCCTGGTAGCACAAGGAATGGTTTAGGGCCCGGTGAATCTTAAGTATAGAGACAAAGCTAATATCTTTATCAATTAGCTCCACTGAAGTTTTCCCTACTGGTCTTAATCAGAGTTCAGGCCTGATAAGAGTACTCCGCAAAAGGACTCCTAAGCACATCCACATCTGTTCATCCTCCAGCCTGGGTACAGCTAGGTTAACAAGTCTGCTCACAGAGAGAGGGATGTCCTCTGCCAACACTTTAGCAGCTAATTTGGTCCAATTTCTAGTTAAAGCAATTGTCTTTTGGCAGGGTTTTACATAGCAATACACATAGGACTTCCCAAAGATACAGAGTACCATACTGAAAACTGCAAAGCTCAGTCCTGCTAGATTGCTAGCTTCCATCTCAAAGCTCAGCAACATTAATAAGGCAGTGTAGGAAGCCTCCTGTCATTGCTATTACATACTGTTCTTAAATAAAGAGATATCATTAGATTTCCAATACCATAAACCTTACATCTTTTACGATGCAGAACACAAATCAAAAAAAGTCGCATCTGTCCTGCCTAAGCAAAGTGGAATTACTCAAAAATTGGCAAGTATTATGATAGGATCATTTTCTCCCGAGATTTTTTTTTTAAATTCATCTGGCCTACAAAGCTCTCCATTTCTTTTCGGAAGACATCCTAAAGCATATTTGCCCTGTAACCTGGTATGTGCCCTCAAGTTAAGGAGTCAGAAAGAGTATTTCATCTAAAATAAAGCATTTTTAGTCATTATTTTCTGGCCAAGTTATACAATGTCTGGCTTTAGCATGACTCATATACACAGCACTCCGCAGTCTGCGTTTTACTGTTGCTGCTGAGACAATTACATACCTGCAATGCCTTGGATGGGACTGTGCTAAGGACAGGAAAGGGAACTCTTCTCTAACGTTACACACTAGGAACGCACTAGTCAATGGCCCAAAGAGCCCCATATAAAAAGAAAATGTCTCTCCCCCCCTCCCCAAACACAGTAGATGAGAAATGAAAATGTTCCTGCGCTACAGGATCACTGTCTTCATCTTCAGGGTGGAGAGATATTGACTAAATAACCCTTACCCATCTCACGCAGATTATTTGATTCTGAGCATTTCCGGCTCCAAGTGTCAGCTTTTAATACTGCAAAACAAATTGTTTCCTTCAGACTCCACAATAGTGTAGGAAATTGAACTGATCTGAGAGATTAAGCCATTAAAAGTCTGAATGGAAAGATTTGTGTAATGTCAAATACTGATATAAATGGCAGAATTTATATAGCCTTGGCAAAAACTGTCTAACAGAGACCAATCACCAGCTGGATAGCGAAAACATTTATGAATCGGCTATTGTTCTTAATGCTAATGGTGGATCATGAAGGAAATTGTCACCTACGAACATTTGTGTTTTGCCCCCATCCAATGGTGAGAAAAAAAAACCCTAACACCCCAGTAACGTTATTTTAAAACCCTCTGTTTCAATTTAGGCTTCACTGTATCTGTTCAAACACTGGTTCTGCAGCACCTTTAAAATGGCTTTCAAAGCTGGTAGTTTCCCACTGGTTTAACAGAATGCATCATCAGAAACCAGAAGAGTTTATAAACTCTTCCGATAACAGCTGTGCTGAAGAGAATAAGGACAAGTTTTGAACTTACGGAGAGATGGAGAAAGGCGAAGTTGTCTTGTCACTTGTGGCTGATAGGTTTATACAGCAATTAGCAGTAATGTGGCTGCATAAGTGCTGATCTGTGAGTTATGTGGCGAGTTCAAGGTTCCTTTCCATAAAGTTCCTGCATGCCTACCTAAAAGAAAACTTAATTTTATATTGAAGGACAAACAATATCAGCTGTTTAATTTAAAACTTTCACATTTCCCTCAACTACCAACCTATAGATTCTCAAGTAATAAAATAAAGAGATGAATGGCTTCTTAATTAAAAGAGAATTTAGGATGGAGTAGATATTATCTCTGTACATGGAAATAAGCGAGACTGGTTGGACCTATGTCACCTAAGGACTGTAAATCCGTATGGCTTTTGTGATACAAAACTTCTCTGAAAATTCTCAAGCTGAGGTACTGCTGCCCTCACTTACCACAAGTAAAATTAAGGAGTCACAACTGGCTTACATAAAGATGATACAGATAATAACCATAAACAAATAAATGACAACGTAAAATATAGCAATAAACTCACCAAATGCGGATGCTCAAACTTGTGTGTTTTGTTTGAAAAGCGGCGATATCTGAGAAATACTTCAGAACGAAATTGCAAAGTCATACACAAGAAAGGCCACGGATTCATCTTTTACATCCAATGCCTAAGCTGAGGAGAAAACCCCCATGATCTAGGGTGTATCCTCAGCTGCAGCAAAACAATATAGCTAGGGGGGCACTGCAACAGATCTAACATCATTTTTATTTTTCCCCGTTGAGGACTTTGAATCCTCAAAGCTCGGCCCTCTATGCGGTACTAAGAGGCTTCCCACCGGTGCTCTAATGCAGCATTGACAGCACCAAATACGCATCTATCATTTAATTCCAAAAGTTCTTTCAGCCCACAGATGACTTCTGCAAGTGAGGCAGGAGTGTGCAGGGCTTTCTTGAGTCCGAGTCTAGAGGTCTTTTGAAAGAACCATCTGTCAGCTGAGGAAACAGAACTGGTCTAAGTGAATGCCAAGAGGACTCTGCCTGACAAAAGATCCCTCCCCAACTGGGAAGGAAGCACGTCCTCATCCGCCCAAAGAGTTTCTAAACCCATACTAACAACCACTGTCTGTCTTAACTTTTTGAGAGTCCATGTGTCTGTCATTTTATTTCCCAGCTTTTGATTCTCCAAGGAAAGTGCTGAGATCTGCAGACAGCAAAGTGAAGATGATCGTGGGAGCTACACAGAAAGCAGTAGCTCGCACACATGCAAGTCTCCTTTGCCTCCGGACCAGAACAGTCCAGGGAATCTCTCACTCCACTCATGATTTAGTGGAAAACAAAACTGCTTCAGAGTGAGCAACAACTCCTCTTTTTAATTGATGACATTTGTTAGTATGGTTACAACAAGGGTTGCATTTGACCACATGGTTTTAAATTGCTATGATTTTTCTTTTGAAAAATAGCACTGTAATGTTTACCAAGAACTGCAAAAAACATAACTCAATTTTAAAATGAAAGTCAACTTTACAGGTTTCTTCAGTATTTTCCTCATATAACAATTAAAACAAAACAGAAAACTGCTTGCATCTTTAAGCAAACTGCTGCGGGGGAGGAAGGGAAGAGGAAGTCATGTAAACACTCTTTAAATGTTAATTCCAGAGTTTAATTGTAGCTCACTGCAAGCCTATTAAACCCTGACTAAGTGCACCTGACAGACTGACAACAGCATAATGCTAATGCATGCCAGGGAAGAGCAGTAATTAGCTTCTTTAAAAGGGTGAGATTTGGGGGAAGCTGCTAACAGAACAAAAGAAAATGGGGGGAGGGAGAAGGAAAGGAATGATGACTTTTTTTCCCCCCTTATACCTTTTTACATCTTACGTAAATCTCTGCAGAACTCAGGAGACTGTCAGAACTGTGCTATGAAAACTTTTGAAATGGTAAAAAAATCCCAAGACTACTGGGGAGGAGACAAGGGCTGTTTAGTTTTTACATCTTTATTTTCTGCGTGGACTGTGTGAACAAACTAAGGTAACACTGAAAGTGATGTTAGAAAAGGACCTGGAAAGAAGGTGACCTGTTAGTCTGGTATTTCTGCTAACTCCATAAAGCTGGAAACTTACTTAGTGAATAATCTTATACAGTGTAGTCTGTCTTTCCTGCATACATCAACAGACAGAGCGCCTCCAAGCAAAATGGGAGGGAAACAGAATTGGTTCATGTCAATCAATAAATATCTCCTAGTAGGTCATCTCTTCTCTCTGAATAGTTGCATTACATTTCATTGGACATCCAAGTTAAAAGCTAACGTTGTGCTTTACAGTACAAGCTTATTTTGTTTATTTCTAAACAAAGATCCGATCCCTTCTCTGAGATAATGCTCCAGAGTCTTAGAGTACCAAAAACTTTAGGGGTGTTCAGTTTAGCATTTTAAAACTCTACTGAAATACATCATGTCTACATGTACATTACATCCAGCCTACGGTAACACCGAAAACATGGCAAGTTTCAGAAGGAGTCTGAACTAATCTTCTTAGCTTAAATCATAAGTTTTACTTAAAGTTTTCACCCTATCTTTCTATTCCAAAGTATGAATAGAGAATTTCATGTTATGTATCTGTTATTTCTTTCAGACTGGCCATTGCAGCCTCATCCTTAATGGATATACTCTCAGGCTGTTTAACAATAACTAACAAGTAACAGTCCTACAAAAACCCACACCGCTTCCAAGATTCCAAATACAATAAGAACTCTTGGGGCTAAGACTGTTTAAGGCTACAACCATTATTTCCCAAAGCAATATGACAGTGGTCTAACAAAGGCATCATCCTATTTTGACCTAAAGCTGTGACACAAATCTGTGGCAGTGAAGGAACTCCAAAAAATTAACAAGCTGAGACCACGCTTAGAAAACTGAGACCAATGAGAACATCAATTCTCTTCCACTTGCAGCAAACATTTCATTAACACCCAGGAGCAAATTTACGAAAAGCAGATACGCTATCTTAAACCACAGATTTCAAACTGTAGGGATATTTCCATACATGTGCCTCCTTATTTAGCTACCTTTGTGGCATAAGTTTAAACAATATTTAAACTAAAACTAAGGAAATTAGACTTCACAAATATTTCTAGTTTTATTAAGCTTATTCCTAATTCCTTCACATATCAAAGCAAACTGCCTACAGTACTGTGGTTTTTCAAGTTACTGGTCTTACAGACCATTGCGGGTTCCCAGGCCCTAAGGTTCAGCAGCAAAATGATAGCAATTAGCTCCCACTTCTTTGGAAGAGCATTTTGTGCACCTGGTGGGAGACCCGTCTCTTAAATGGCTGCCCCAGGAAAGGGGGAAAGTCCAAGAATTAAAGTGCCTCAGTAGCAATAACTGTGCAAGCTGTTCCATTGGCTCCATGCTTGCTCTTTGTTAGAAACGACCTTGCAAAGGTAGAGAAGGCAGCAGGAGAGCCCAAAGAAATAAAAAAATAGTAAGGAAACAATTAAAGAGCAAAATCACGTTCTAGGAGAGGGGATCCTGAAGGCTCATGAAATGATGTCTCTGTTTTTTCAGTTTCCCACTCTGTGTGATTTTATTTCAGTTTACTGTAGGGTAGAACATTCCATATCAGAATATCAGTTTCTTAATTTATGATTTCTTGTATTGGTTGATAATACATGTGGAGTTTTATGTGACATGTACCGCATATTAAAAGACACTGGGTTTTTTTGTGGACCCATGTACCTCTCACTTAGGCTGGCAGTAAAGCATGGCTGTAAGCAGGGACCTAGAGGACTTAGGCCGCCTTTTGTTGTTAGAAAGAAATTTCCTCCAAGACTGATCCTTTTACTGTTGGACTCAGTTTATGTCTTTAATGACGCACTGAAAATTGGAAGCATTTGTTCACAGCTGCCTCTGTCCCCGAGTCTGGATCCCTTCCATCATCTTGGATTCCTTGCAGGGGGCTGTGGTAATTCGTTTGATTACGCCAACTTCCTTACTGTGTTACCATGTGTCCATGTTGGAGCAGTCGCTCCGCAGGCCTGTGGCTTCTCTCTCACCTTTTCCAGTTATCATTTGAGCCATGTGGCACACTGGCACGTGGGTGAGAGATTTAGCATTGGGAGAATCTTACAGTGCCAGGTGCTCTTTGACGTACCTCGCTTTCTTAACAAATGGGCGTGCAACTACCCTTGGGGAACGGAAACGCACAGACTTGGAACAGGCAGAGAAGTTTCATGTGGGGTGGCAAGGCTGCCCACTGCTCCATTTGTTCCTTGCTCTTACTCCTCGGCATTGTTACCTTAATCCTCTCCAGACAGCAGCATTCAGTACCCCTTCCGAAGAGCCAGTAACCAGCTTCTATTTGTCACAACTCTCGTCAGCAGGGGCACCTAATACATCCAAATAGTATCTTTGCAGTAAATTACAGATCACCACAGCATAGACAGCCATCCTGCTAGGTTTGTGAACACAGCTCCTGATCGAGTCAGCTGACTTTCACCCACCATGTGCTGTGCTCTCACTCAAATCACCAAGCTGAGAAGTCTCACAATCTCTCATTTTCTATTTTATTTTCCCATGACACCTGGGAGGACAGCCAGGGAAATCTAGCCAAATTACTAGAAACGTACAGGAATAGCACTGAGGAGTACTGCAATTCTCCAAAACATGTCTAAGGACAACATGTTATAGTTTTCAGAGTGTGAAGAACTTAGGAGGCTTCATCTTTTCTCCTCCTGTTGAAGAATTCTCCCATTTCCCTTTAAATAAGCAGACCCCTTTAAATAAGCTGACTTCTAGCCTTAATTTTGCAATGAGACAAATCTCTCGCCAGGCTTTCTTGTATACACCACATATTTATTCAACTTTGCACTTTAAAGACCAGGGAAGAACACTCAAAAAAAAAGGAAAAAAGATACCAATCAGAAAGTGTGAGCTTTAGTTTCTGATATGACAAAGTATGATATTCTCTGGAGACAACAGACAAGACGGTTGATGAGACCATGTTCAGTTTTGGGGAAGACGTCTTCTAGAATCCTTTAACAAGCTCTGCCTTTCTTTTAATAGCTTTATAATGCTCTGGTGCAATTTGCAGACAATACTAAATCAGAAAGAGTTGTGAACATCAGTCAGAGCTGAGAAATGTTAGTGACAGGGCCAGAGGCATTAGTGGGCAGCAAATGACAGCATGAGTTTCAATTTAGAAAGATGCACATAAAAAACACCTAGGGAGATAGAAATCAACGTGTGGCTGGCTATTCACCGAGTGGAAAAAATCCAGGAAATACTAACAACAAAAGAGAAGTGTGGGCGGTAGATACTCCCATGTTGCAGCAATACCAGTAACCAACACAGGCTTAGTCCAGCTGCAGACTAAAATCCATGAAGACAATGCATCACGGAGTGCAGAGATGATAATTGCCTGACCTTTGGACAGTTTTTAGTGTGAGCACACTATAAAGAATGAATTCAGTGCAGAACATAATGTTAGCTGTAAGACTGACAAATTGCAGTGAGTTAAGAAAAGACCAGCAGAACAGATTAGAGCATGAAAGAACGGATTTATGATGGAAAATTTATGTAATTAAATATTTATTAACCTGGCTAGCTGAAAACTGAGACAGGATGAGAAGACATAACAGTCTGCAAATACCTGAAAGGGTATTAACAATGAGAACAGAAGATGAATTACGCATGCCTGTGTCTGCAATATGCTGGTGTGTGGGATTGAGTTCCAGTACAAGTTTTAAATACTGAGCACTAGACTGTTACTCAGTGGGGCAATAAGAGCAACACCGAAATGAATGGGCTTACAAGAAGAACAACATGATTCTCAGTGTATGGAAGGTTTAAAACCAGTCTGGAGAAAATTCTGGCAACAAGGCATCCTATAGCGGCACTGACATATTTAGTAGAGCTTTGCTAATTTGTAGTGTGCTGTGTTATGCCAATTACTATGTTACAATATGGTTCTACGGATCATACAGGACAGGCATTCACTTAAATACGACCAGTCACAGTAGCCTTAATGTGCAGTGGTGATTCCAGAGTCAGGGAAGCGCTCAGAACAATAAAGCAACTTGCCTGCTCAGAAATGAGTATAATAAACGTTGCTGAAATTACACCAGTTAAACTATAATTTGATCTAAGCTACAGTTCTACAAACTTTAACCTCCTTAAGCTATAAGCTGATCATATCATTCTGAAACATGAAGAAAACCCCTTGCAATCTGCTCTGTACAACAAAATAACCCAGCGATCTGAAGGTGTGAAAAGTAAATGTATTAGCAAGCAACTGAAAAGCATGATTTCAAAGAACCACATGACTCCCGTAGTGGCGAATGAAGTCCTAATTCTAACCAGCACAAACTTAAACAACTACAAGCAAGGGAAAAAAGACTGTGAGATGGCAAGGTGATAGAAGGGAAGGAAAAAAATCCATATGATCTCTAGAGAAAATATTTCAGGATTCCCGTCTTCTCATTTCTTGTTCTGTTTCACCCTCCATTGAGCACCTACACTTGCTTTGCTGATGCTGACTGTATTTTCTTGTATCGTACTTCATCAATTACTTGTGTAAAAAATATGGTGTTATACCTACTTCAGCTATGTAAATTGAAAAATTTTGCTGTTAACAAGATCAGGTGTCAGGACCTTAATTCAACCACTTGTGAAATCCCACTGAAATTCTTGTCCCTTTCCATTTAGGGGTTCATATAAGTCTAATCACGGTACTTTTTTTTGTGTGTTTCACAGCTCCAAATGTACCTATTCATATAGGTAGGGAAGTACCACCATTATTCACTATTTATGAGAAGTAATAAAGCCACAGACAGACAAAGCTTACATGGGGTGCTCTGGCAGAGGGGTGAGCCAGGTCCTGTTACCCTCAGGATAACGACCCACCCAAGGGACAGCGCCAGGGAGCAGAGCTTCTGCAAGGGAACCAAAGGAAGCCTTCCTTCCTCGAACTCCCGTATTTTTGGTTCCCACCTCATTCTTCAAACACCATCATACAACTTCAGTCCTGCCCTGAGTTATTTTACTCTCCCTCATCTGCTTTGCTTCCAAATTCCCAAAACTTGTCACCATCTCTACGGTCTGGGGTGAGGTGGAGGGTTAGCCTCTTTCTGCTCAAATTTAATTGTGTTGAAACTGCAGAGCAAACTTCCGTAAGGGGAATTTAGTCATGTCCAAATGCGGTAAGCTTCTCCTTAAACATATGCAAGCAGGACCTCAACATTTTCCTGTTTCCAAAAGATGAAACATCAGATCAGAGTATCTGATTAGCCCGCCTGTAGATGAGAGAAAGCAGCTGTGTACAGTGTCATCTGAAGCCCGTGGCAAGTAGATTACTTACAACAGGTTACTTAGTGTTGTCCACATAGCTATTGACCTCAGCAAACAGTACAAATATAGTACAACTACATATTTATAACTCCTGCGTTAAATCTTTAATCAACTGACAGCAAAACTAGGAAAGACAACTATTCCATGAAACCTTCATCAGACATGCAATTAAACGTACCAAGGCTGATCAACTTAAACATCTCTGATACTACACTCCAATATTTCAGCTTTTCAGTCATGCTTGCACTTAGCAGTTTTCTGTGATAATCAGATTTACATTCTCAACGTATAAACATATGACATTGACTTTCTAAGCTTCAGATGAAAGAATATGTATTATGAATATGTATTCAGAAAGAATATTCTTAAAGAATTTGGTTTATTGAAAAATCTATCCAGGGCAGACAATATTTGCCTAAGATTTATAAAAATTTCTGGGAGACTTAAATGCAGTATCTGGGAAAATCAATGAGTGCCAATATTATCTTCAGAAAGAGAAGAGATTTCTTTTTCTGCTAAGAGTTATTAAAAACCTCACACTACTCCAAGAATTCTCATAATGTTAGCAATTGCAAGTAACAAGTCCTCTTAATGAGGTATAAAGTACTTCTGATTATCTTGCTCACCATATATGGGATAAATAATGTCCCAGGTTGTAATTTCCATTTTTAAAGGCTCCCCACAGACATATTCCTTGGCCATCTGTTCTCTGGACCCAATGCAAATGGCTGTCTGCACCATGCCCTACCTGCTGGGGTGAGGCAGACAGCTATCCTTGGCTTCACGGCACTGTGCTTGCCTCCCAAGGCAGACATTTTTCAAGGAATTAATGACTGAGAAAGCTTTAAAGTCATGAATAATATAGAGAAAGTGAGTGGGAAATGAATATATACTGTTTTTCACCATACAAGATATGTAGGCAAATCAGTGTGGTTATAAGGCAGCTGGCTAAAACAAGAAGAAGAAAGTACAAAAGAGTATTTTGAAGCTTCTTATTCAGATAGCACCAAGACCTGAAACATAAATTGATCCAAAATGGTAGGAGAGTATTTAATGGAAAACATATCCAACAGTACCCATAAAAACAATGATTCACATGCAGCACCTGATTTGAGATGTCCCAAAACTGCTTCCCAGAAGTGAGAAAGATATACCTCAGGCAGGTTTTTCTATATACATGATGTTTCTTACCTTCACAGGTTCCTATCACAAGCAGGATGCTAAGCCAGAAGAACTTTTAATCAAATCCAGTATCCCAGTTCTTCNATTCTTCTGGTTTTCGGTTGTTTTGGGGTGGGGTGGTTTTTTTGGTGTTTTTTGTTTTGTTTTTTCAAAATTCTATACTTCAAAATGAAATATATTGATTTAGATATACTTGGTTTAAAGAAAACTTCCCTATCATTCCACCACCTCTGAAAAAAAGCCACCTCTGTCCTGGGAGTTAAAGTTTTTTACTGTACAAATACAAAACTACCAATTAACAAATGGAATCACTGTATTCAGCCTATTTTTCAGCGGCTTTACCAATAGTATTTCACTGATGTCCTCCCTTTGCAAGCACAACACCAATGAGCTATTAACTTACTTAGTCACACAGGACCATATTAGCTTCATCTTCCACACCTGAATTCACATCTGAATCCAATTCAGAACTGCAGTAGTATTTCCAGACCTTCTCTACCTCTTGTTGCTTCCTCTTAGATTGGACTGCACCTCTCCTTTGATGCACCATCTTTCTCCTTTCTTATCACCCTCTGAACCCTTTCCACATTTAAGTGTCTTTTTTTTACGCTGAGTATCTTGAAATCATCTATTTCCCAAGCCACCTCCTCCCTTATGCTTTCAGCCTACTGTTCCTCTGCTTNGGACGGCACCTCTCCCTTGATGCACCACGTTTCTCCTTTCTTATCACCCTCTGAACCCTTTCCACACTTAAGTGTCTTTTGTTTACGCTGAGTATCTTGAAATCATCTATTTCCCAAGTTCAGCCACCTCCTCCCTTATGCTTTCAGCCTACTGTTCCTCTGCTTTAAAGAAATTTGATCACTAGATACCTTAGACACCTTAGTCTACTGATGATAAGAAATGCAAAGAATATTAACCAGCAGAAAATATCATCATATAAATCTAGTTGTCACTTGATAAAAAATACCTGAAAAAAAAAAAAGAGCTGAAAACACCTTATGTGTTTGGTGATACACAAAGGAATCCAAGGGATACCTACTGTAATTTATGAATTTGAATTATTCAATCTACAGCCAGGAGTTATTTTTGAGGAATACAAATTTTTAAATTACCTTTTAAAAATTATCATATATGTGCATTTCTAAGTGATATTAAAATGACAACACGATCCTTTTAAAACAAAGGTCATAGCTAGTTTCTTGCCTACCACTGAAAATGCATTTTGCTTCATATATGGAGCTGAAGAAAAGACTCCAAACTATGCGTTCCCATTAGCTGCAGACGCTGCTAGGTTCGTACTCTCAAAACAAGAAATAAAGATGTTAGTGTTGCTAGACAACCACTTCTCTTTTTAACCCTCCTGATGACTCAAGCTGTAAGAGTAAAGAGGAAAATTTACTGCCGTGTTTTAGGAACCTCTTCAGTTATATTTACGGTGAGGTGATTTTTCTAGTTTTTTAAACAGAAAAATAAAGAGTCATGGTCAGCTTAAGTCACACCCCTTACTTGGTGCTTACTGATAAGAAAGTTACACATGAGGTTTCTATAATGCTATATCAATTTTATTACTCCATTAAATTGATGCAATATCAATTAAAAAGTATTGGGCTTAAAAGTAAGTCTAAATATATTTTTACTAAAACATATGTATGGGACTTTAAAACATGTTTATTCTGTATCTACCTATATTACTTCTGACTAACTAGCTGATAGTGAACTGGTTTTTTCCTCATAGCTTCTGTTAATAGATAGCGAAGCATGATGAATTCACAGATAAACAGAAATTCTGATGCTCTCCTAGGTCATCATATCTATCCCTAGCTCACCTAATAAAAACCCTGTTAATTGAGAAACCAAGTATGCAAGAGCTTAGAAATCTGAAAATTCCATTATAATAATTATCTTAACTTTAGCAAAAGTGCTACTGGTACTATATATTGTATAATAATTTAAACAGTGGTAAATACATCAAGGAAACACATGGTCATCTCAGGAAGAAAATGTTATACATGCTATATTATCACAAAAGATGTAAATGCAGATATTTTGATCTGTAGTATGACACAATGAGAGCTCATATTTACATCCTCAATGCTTAAAGCTTATTTAGTGTGTGTGAACAAGCGGAAAATCTTCATCGTTAAAACTTATCTTGATGCATTTCCTCATTTTTCTGTAGTATTCATCCAGAAAAGAATCAATAGGAAAAGCAATTACATATTTCTAACAAAGCTGTCAAAATCTTTAGCTGAAAATTTTCATTGCTGAAAATTGTCTAGAATTATCCTTTTCCCTTCAGTCTCTATCTATCTGAAAAAGGTGCCCTAGGTCACTTTAAACAACATGTTTCGCTCCCCCCCTTCCAGATTTACATATATCAATAACTAGAGATATTGAAAAAAATGTACTAACGCTCCCTCTCTCCCACGAGGACACACAATGAAAATAATTATTTAGGTGGCTCAAATGCTAACATAACCCAAGCACCCTTTAAAAAAATAGATTAAACAATGGGTTCAAAAATCAAGTAATGCAGCCTCACACAATCAAGCCCATGATGAAGTGAAAAGGCAGAAGACATTTANCCAATCAAGCCCATGATGAAGTGAAAAGGCAGAACGCGTTTATAAAGTTTTCAGTGAAGTATCTTTCTCACTGGAGAGGATCTCTCTCTCTTATTAAAAATGTGATTTGCAACTAACATGTTAATTGATCAACTCAACATGTCAATAGCATAGTTTTTTCTACTGAATGTGTGCATCAAATTTTTGACATAAACAGCAAGAAAAGCTATACGAACTGAGACAGGACTTCCATCTACCAGCTGTTAGAATCAGGAAATATGCCGTAAATATCTCGCCAAGTTTCACAAATTCTGTATTTGAGACATTTATTATGGCAGTAGAAAATGTTTGACACCTTTGAAGAAATGGGAGGGCATAAAGTATTGCAAAAAATATGTTGAAATTTTGCATAAATCCATGCTCTGGATCACCATTAGATAATCTGTACAGCCTTTACAATACATCTGTAAGTAATAACAGAGAAATTTTGTTCAAAACCCCCATTATTGTAATGTCTGTCTTGCTGGTTGGAGCAATCTAGTCAGGAGCAACAAAACCAAATGACTGGTAAGACCAGAGGTTCTGAGAGGAGGCATGTCCTAGATCACCAGTTGAATAGCCTACCATCTAGTCATCATTCAGATAACTTGCACAGAATCAATCTGTTGGGCTTTTTCATCTGCATTTGGTCTCTGTGCAGCTGAAGGGCAAGGAAAAATACAGAGGAACTCAGAGTAGTATTAAAAAAAGAGAGGTGGAAAAAAAAAAGAAGATAAAAGGGTCCGAGTTGCCTCCACCCCAACATTTGATGGCAGTGCAGTGCACATTCCAGAATACTGTCCAAGAGGGAAGATGAAAGACAAAGTGTTGCATGGGGCTTATGAAAAACATCAGGCTTTGTACTTGTGCCTTGCTTTTCTTGCACATATTTTTTTTCCCCAATCTCATTTTCACATTGAGATTGGATTAATTTGGTGCAGGCTGACTCATTCGAGCAAGATTTTATCGTCTTGCCTCCCATCTATCTCATGAAAACACTGAACGTTCACCTCTCCTGCTGCAGTATGTGAAATAACATTAACAAACACTTCAGAAAAATAGATAAAAGTACATTTTCATCTTGAAACTGGCCAAGGAAAATCAATTCTGCATAGATCATGTTTATTGGACTCAGCGAAACTGATAGCCTGTGGGCTTAATCTGTGAAATTATACACACTCAAACATGTATTCCAGACAGTAAAACAACACTGCCAGATTTTAAGGTGAGAGTTGCAGTGTAGATTTTAAAGTTCTGTGTTTCTCTCTTCTTCCATAGGATCAATGGAAAAGCATTTTCAAATTAGAATCCAAAAATCCATCTTTTTTTTATTGCCGTTTCCAGCCTATATTACAGAGCAGTGGAAGTTTTTTCACACGATCAGCTAGTTAGGTTTCAGGTTGCATTCTGTGAGGACCTACATACTCAGTACTAACACTACAAGTAAAGATTCAAAAATTTCATCCGGCTGAGACATGCACAGGAAAAAAAAAGAGACAAGCAAAAGTTTATGATAAAATCACTCATCTATTGAATTTCCTGTTTTATTTTCCTTGTGGAAATAGGAGTGGAGTTTTTCTTTCTCCAAACCAGAACATAATTCTGAGAGGCCCTTTCTACATCTAAATCCCGGCTCTGCTGAGGTCACTGGGAGCTTTGCCAACAACTTTAATAAAAGTAGGTTTTCACCTTTCATGTTTAAACTGATCGAATAGTGATAGCTAATAAGGGTCACTTATTGACCTGCATGACTGGGGGAACTAATATTCTAGCCTGTAGAAGGCTTAATCTCCTAAACACCAAATATAATTTTATTTAAATACAAATTGCCCTTCCAGTTTGAAGACAGGATTTAGATGTTAATTACTGGCCTTAATATTTTTCATAATTCACAAAGTGGCTGCAGCTGCAGCAAAATCTTTATAAAAACAAATATCCAAGTAAAGGCACAAATTACTGCAGTTACCCCCAAGATGCGTGCCACATCTGGGGAACTCTTTTGCCCAAATATCTTAGTGTAGTTGGAAAATTGCAACAAAAAGAACAGCAGCAGTGTTTATTGCAAATAGCAATCCCTAGCAATATATAAAAGAGAGTAAAGATTTTCAAGAGGATTAGGTCCAGAACATCCTGTATATTATTTTTTTAGCATGTGTGAAAATTTCAAATTTTCTTAAAAATTGTGGTCTTTTTTAAAAATAAGTAAGTGCTAACCGTATTCAGATGTCTTATGCTGTTTTGCTGATGAATTGGGAGATACGTGCGGTTGCAAAACAAACAAACAAAAAAAAGTAGCTGACCCTTAAGATCTTTCTTCAGTGAAGGCGTAAAGGCTTTTCCAGACATAAGACAGATTTTGGAACAAAACCAAATTGATGAATGAGCAAACCAAAACTGTCTTTATTTGCTGACATTATTAAAAATGAATGGAGCAGGCAGGTATTTGACAAGGAGCAAACACCAAGAGAGCAATAGTGTGATGGGGATTCTTGAAACCTCTGGTTCAAACAGGGGAAAAAATACTGACGCAGAAAGAAAGGCCAAACACCTCCCAGCCAAATTCGCTAATCAGTTAATTGAGAAATACTCACATAGGAGATAAATGAATCCTTCTAATCAAACATCATTTGCTGAAGAAATGAAACATTTAACAGAGAAGTGGCACAAACCCAGGTGAACAAGAAGGTAAATTTGAGATAATTGCAAAGATAACTGCAAAGTCAGGGAATAGAACACAGATTTGAGGTCTAACAGGTTTCTTGGGTGTTCTGAAAAGTGGAAGAGTTGGCTTAACAAATTAGCATGCCAAGGTGGGATAAATTAAGACCAATATTAGTAAACTTTTTAACAATGAATTCGAAAGTTTCATGTATTTTAAATTTTTACAGGTCTTATTTTCAAAAATAGACAGCACTATTTGTTGCACTGGAAAATATGCCCATATTCCCTGTTTTTCTTTAGAAAGACTGTATCTTTGAAGTCTGAAATACTGATATGGTAGCATTAATACCATGGTTCATTCACTAAACAAAATTTCATTTAAGTAAACAAAATAAAACTTTTAATTAAACCTTAAAATAAAAGAAACAAACAAAAAAAACCCTGGAGAAATATCAGCTTGTTGGGAAATAATTAAAAAAAAAACAAAAAAAAAAACAACAAACTACAACACCCCAAACCCAGTTCTTTTGGGTTTTTCAAGGGGAAAAAAAAAAATTCAAACATGCTTTGGAAAGGGTACTTTTAGCTCATTTCCTTGAGACAAAGAAATGAATCCTTAACCATAAGAAACTTCAGAACCTCTCCTGATTTATACTTTCTGACTTCAGAACCTCTCCCATTATACACTTTCTGATCAGAAACTGTGAAATAAATTTTAATGCAGATGAACTAATTCGGGAATTCAATGAAACAAAAGTATCAGTTAAAGAAAAGCAATGAAAAGAAAAAGCAATAAATTCTCCAAACGGCTACACTGAAAGAGATTACCCATGCAAGATGTTTAATTAACTTCTTTTATTAAGTAAATTTACTTAATAAAGTAAACTGGTCACAGCCACTCTGTGTCTTATTCCCACAGGCACGTTGAGTACCGTGGCAGGGAGCTAGCACAACACAGAAAAGTAGGTTGAGACATCTGCTGCAGTGGTGACTGGTGCTACAGACCCTTCTCTCTGTCCCTGGAGAGCAACACAGCCAAAATTAATTGAGACTGCTACAAGCCACTCTTACAACTTGGGATGTCTTCAGTATAGGTATTTTTGGTAGCAATATTAAACCCGGTGCTAATAAAGGCTTCGTAGTAGTCATACATTTTGTCTACGGCTAATAAAAGTTGGTTTGGTTCGAATGCTTTCCTGGGTGTAGCTCTTTACATACAACAATTCTCCTGAGTATCTGCTGTCCATTCCCTGCAACTAGAAGACCTGCTGAGAACTGATCTTGTCCTCTTGAAAAGCGATACATTTTCAGCTGTAGACCGGTCAAATTAGTAACTATTATTTCTGAATTATATGTGAAATATAAAATATTACAAATGTAACATTAATTACCACCATTAAGAACAAGCTGGTACCTGGTATTTTGGACACAGCTGCAGTTATGGGACAAACTCAGGTTGTGGGACAGATGTAGAGAAGAGGTGGTAAATTCTGCAAGAATTACCTTCTTGCAAGGGAAGAACAGAATGCAGTCCAGAGTAAAGTCAGGCATCTGGAAAGAGCTCCCGGCTGGCCAGCCAGAAAGAGTCCTCAAGTAGCCCCCAGTGCTGATGGAAGGTCCAAAAATACTCAGGTTTAGGTATTGTTTCCTCCTGACCGGAATAGTAAGAGAAAACAGGAATCATACGCCTCCACTGCAAGCCTTGGATGTAAGAACAGCTCCTCATAACAAGAACATTATGGTTCTTTTTCCACTACTTGAACTGTGACTGAGGTAAATTATTCTGGAAAGAAAATACAATGCTGTTGCAGAAATAGCAGATGATTCAGATGTTTGGGTTAAACTTCAAAGTTACCTAGGCTTATATAAATTATCAGCATTTACTTTTGCCCTTACACACAACGCTCAGGTTATTTTTCTGATCTTTATTTGCATGATCACCTCAATGTATGAAGGACACGGACAGGACAGAATTAGCACTGGCAGATGCCACACCTAAGAAAAGTTAATTCTTTTCGGTTGTTGTGTTTTATATGCACCAGCTATATCAATACTAATAAAAACATACATTTTAAAAATTATATCAAGAACATACTACACATAGAAGTTCAGATTTCAAGTTCTGTTGATATCAAAGTTAACACACAATCAGAGAAAACTCTCCAAGTTTCTCCTTTTAGTGAAATTACACAGATTATTTCTTTTTAAACTTTAAAATATTATCATGCTTTTAAAATATGGATCGCAGCTTCTGCATTGAAAAAATAGATGCAAACTTACTCAGCAGTCAGGAGAAACTATTTCTATCTAGCGCCTGAATACGCATGACAGGAATACAGTTGCACATAAATCTTACCCACCATTCAATTAGAAATGTAACTGAAAGAAACAGCCATGGTTTGTCTAACAGATGTAGAGGTCTGGTCTTCATGAATTTGGAAAGACTAACACTACCGTTTCTACTAGCTCAAATTTGTGAAAATTAAAAATGACATCCAAATATCATAATTGGGCAAGGCTGAGAAACAGCACACTCAGAATTGTCATTATTAATCAAACTGTCACTCTCTTTACACCTCTCTCCATTTCTGTCATTATATATGATTATATCCCTGATACTACAAACCATTTCTGACTAGTATATGTAACAGTCTAGCATGAGACCTTTCCACAAGATTCCCTAAATCACAGTAAAAATAGCTGCATTGCATTTGGTTTAGACAGTTAATTGCATCATGTATTATTCATTTTGGCTGTTATTCATATTTATAATAGAGTCATTGATTATTACAGCATATTTAAGAGGAAAAAATATTAGAAAGAGAAAAAAAAGCTTTCTTTCAAATTTGCCCATTATAACATTCTTTTTTCACTTTGCCAAATTCTAACCAGGTCAGCTGTGATTTTCTATGCTGAGCACCTTTCTGATACAGAATTAGATTTGTGCATGTTCATGCACGTTCACATGCAAAAAAAAGAAGGGAAAATATATTTTTCCTTATAAAAGGCAATATTATAATTCTGACACAAACATACTCTAGTGGACCCACAATTTACATTAGTGACTTATATTTTTGGTTTGGTAGGGAACATGCTGCTTTGGCTAATAACTCCATAAAAATTAACCCTCTATAAACTTCACAGTTTTTTCAGTTAACACAGCTCAGTTCAGTTTGGCAAGTGAAATTCCCTGAAGATTGTCAGCACTAGTCTGGCAAAGCAGAGAACGGTCTTCCTGCGTTTCCAGTGCTTTTTACCTTTGACGTTCACCAGACCATTTTTTGTGTTTTCTATAGGTGTTTTCAATAGTTTCTGTGTTTTCTATAGTTTTCTAATAAAGCCTGAGCACAACAGCAGTAAATAGGCTGAGAAATGAAAGGAAAAGCCAATGATGAATTCTACAGTCAAACCCAAACAGTAAGTTATTACATGGAATTGAAGATGTGGTGGGACTTCAGGCCAGCGACATTTACAAAAATATGATGCAAACTGCAACAGCCTGACTTCATTAGGAGCTGATAAATAAAAGTACTTCATTTGCCACCACTAATTTCAAAGCTACCAAGGACTTAAAATTGAAGTTACACTACATCCATACACACACTACTACAGGAATATTCTTCTTCACATAACAAAGTTCTCATGGTGCAGAAGAGCAAAGGTTTCTTTCCATTTGCTAGTTTCAGATAGGATTTACAACCATATAAATCAAAACTAGAAGAAAGCGGATTATTCTAATTAGATCATTTATTTATCCATTTAGATTGTTCTTAAAAGATATTTTAGGAGCACCTGCAAAGAAGTTCTTTCCTAACATATAAGTTCATTCAAGCTTAGAAACAAGTTGGTGAATTTACAATGAATAAAGATCTGAAAGGATTTTGACATAAATATTAATGCAGCAAAATAAATGAATGTAAAATAATAAAAATATAAGTTAACTCATGCAAACAGTAGAAAAAAAAAATCAGCCTTTTATTCTACTATAATGTTTCAGGCTGAGGAAGAAGTCAGACAACTAACGCCTCAAGATTTATCAATATTTTTTTTGTATGCNTCAAGATTTATCAATATTTTTTTTGTATGCAAGAAGAATATCTACACTGAACATCCATTCAGCTACTGTGAAACTTTTCTGAACTAAGTGATAAATTGTTTTAGTTATAGCAACTATAACTTTAGTTATAGGAACTTTAGTAATAGGAACTTCCTGCAAGTTTCTTGAAAGTCAACTTTGTTTAAAAAAAAAAAAAAAAGACTACTG
>RSEF01000006.1:4234743-4250550 GCA_003993805.1 Himantopus leucocephalus
AGCATCAGGGTAACTGGGGACTGAATCACCTACAGCTCAGATTGCAAAGGAACCAATATGTGACATTGTAAATGCATAAGTCAGGTTTTCTAATAATGTTAATTGACCTGGTCTGGTATTGCATGGCTAGAGAAGAGAAAACATAGTAATAACGAACATACTAAGAAACCGCAAGCTACATAGTCTGGCTTCAGTAAGATGTAATCTTCAAGGGAAAACAGATAGACTTAGGCATAAATTAGATATCATTTAAGAGGGTGAAACATTCCAAACTAATACTTTAACCTAAAAAAATCCCCCACCTTATATTGCTGTGACTTCAATAAATCTATTCAGTGAGGTTGAAAAAAATCACATTTGTAATGAACATGAAACTAATTCTATGATATCCCATATACCAACCAGATCCCCTTCGCAGTCCTGTGCTTCCTGTTCCAAAATCAGGAGATTTTACACAGATAAAAACAGAATCATTTGACACTAAAACCTTTCCCTTAAATTTTACCTGTATTAAAAATATTGACCCTTAAGCATGACGCCATAGCGACTAGGCTATTCTGTCTCTATGTTGCATAACAGACTGGGTATCCAACAGGAAGGCAGGAAACCTTTAAAAGGCCGAGACACTGGAGGACAAAGTCAACACAAAAGAAATGAAGGGCAGACAAGAATACAGAGTTGAAGTTTCCTAAGATTTTAAAAACAAGACACAGATAGTTTCTCTATCATTAAAGAGGAAAGGTTTACTTAGGAATAGTAGCTGGCTCCAAACCACTCCTAGTGGTGTAAAAATAGACTATCTCCTTGCACTGGTTGCCCTGTTTCTGCATTTTTTTAAAAACCAAACCCAATTGTTCTTTATTGCTGTGACCGCAGAGGCTAGGCTTCAGTCAAATCACACATCCCAGTGTGATTACTCGGAGCTCTCCGCAAGTCTCATGCAATTAAAAGCATCAATACTGACACACATTAATGACAAAAAGTTAATGCAAGGGCTAATTGAGACCGTCTCCCTCACAGGCCATTTCACAACATTAATAGCACAGAAAACAGCCATTAATATGTAATTAAATTTCCGGTACGCATGGGCTACCAAAACCAGGTAGCTGGAACCTTTCTTCACACTTTTTAACCTCTCATTACCTCTTGAGCCCAAAATAGCTACTGTGCCAGGCAAGACTGTGTTACTACCTTCCCCTACAAAAGCGAACTGGCGTGGCACCAAGTACCAATTCTGCCAGCCACAAAAGCCAGCTCAGTGAAGCACGCTGCATTTTCTAAGCTTTGCCCATCAGAGAGATAAGCAGACGACAGATTATTAACTAGTTTTTCTGGGGTACAGGTATGTAAATGTTTTGCTAACAGCAGATACCAATTACTCGGAATTTCAAAGCTCTGAACAATTTATTCTAAAATATAACTATATTCCTCTCATTGAAACAAACTGACTTCATTAACAAAACAAAACAAAAAAAATATGCAATTTTAATTCCTTCTGAATCTTTTCCCACACTGCATCAATTGAAAAAGATCCAAAGTGAAAAATGCTAGTCTGGGGTTGAGAGATGCTTCCACAATGTTTTAGGGAGAGCACTAAGATTTTTACAGAAACGTCTTTGTGTGTAGGATTGTATCACTGTTATATAAAAAGGAAATGAGATGTACGTTTTCCAATTTTGGGCACCCAACTTGAGATACCCCAAGTTTCTGGAACAGTTAGCACTACCCAAATAACAGTCTGAGCGTTCCTCAGTATGAGTGCACTTGCCACGGGGCACTTATAATGCTTTTGAATAAACAATAGACAATCTCCCATGCCAGCCTTTAGTAAGAATAAAGCTGGAGTGTGCTGTTGCGAAAAGGCATCCAATTTATCTCTGAACGCACATACGTACCCCTTATTCAACTATCTGTTCCCTTGACAGCTGCAAACTTCTTGGGGTTTTGGGTTTGGTTTTTTTTAACTTCAAACTTATTTGGGTTCTATGGTGATCTAAAATGAAGATATTTTAGCAGTCCGGAATAACATTTGATATGGCACACTTCCCTAAGTCAGGGACAGACCCTTTGTCATTCAATTTAAGGCAAAAAATTTGAAGTTCGTTTCCAAGAATAGTCTTAACCTCAAATATTGAGTGGACCTGAATCTATCATTCATCTGAGGTGAATTTTCATTCATCTGGACAAACTATTCCAGAAGTTATACCGAAACAGACACATTTCCAGCGGGAAAGGAGGAAAGAAGTGGAAAAAAGTCCTGCTAGCGTAGCATTTCAAAGGACTGTTAATTTTCTGTGTAAAAAATATTAAAGAATTTTCAGTCTTTGAGTTTCACATCTTTCTCAGCTGCAGATAAATGTTGAGTTTCAGTTCTACAATCATATAGGAATTAGACTGCAACAGTCTAAAAACAACAATGACCAAAATATTTTTTGTCACAATTTAATAGAGAAAGAAAAAAAAATAATTAAGGCTCAAGTCCTTAAACAACTGAATCGAAATTTTTTTTTCAGGAATTTGTCAGACACTAAAATACTGTTTCACAATGGAGAGTGCAACTGAACTAAGCTACAGTATTACAAACACGTTACAAAATCTGTTTTCAAGGGCTCAGCATTCATGTAAAATCATGTAGTGCATGTTATATATCAAGGCTATTGCTTTAGAAACCTGAGATCATCTCTCCTTGATGCTCAGGGATATTGATTCAGTGATACAGCGTTACAGAATGAAGTTCACTTGAATACTCTGCTGGAAGAACGTCCATCTGTTTTCTAAAGTATCCTCTCATGTGACAATACAGTGAGAGGCAAATGCTTTCAGAGATGGGTTGCCCACCTCATGAAGGTGAGACATGGGCAGACTCAACAATTGCTAAAAAAGCTGCTGTGGAAAAAGAAAGGGATTAGTCAGCTTCCCTTCTTCATGATTAGGACAAAAAGTGATGGTCAGTGTATGTTGACGAAGCACTACATTAGACATCAGGAAAAGAAAACCCCAAACTTTTTAACAACAAAAATAATGAACTACTGGACTAGGTTTCTGGGGGCAACTGAGAAATCCATACCATGGGAGTATTCAGAGACCATGCAGGCAAAATGAAAAATGACATAGGGTTTAGGTGCATTGTGGTATAGGAATGAAATAGATCAAATGCAGGGTCTTTTTTCTAAATTGTGATTTTTAAAATTTCCGTCTTTTCATGAAATGGAGATTTTCTTTTTAACTTACTGGTTTCGTAAGAAATAAAAATTTCAGCTCTTCCGTCATCTTCAGCAACCATGAAACATTCTCACCAGTTAATACTGCAGCTTATTAATCCACAAGACAAAAAGTCCTTTCTCTTTTTTACATGGCCCTCTTCTGTTCTCCCTCAATGCCATTCCTCGTATTTACAAAGTAGGCAGAAACACCGATATCTACGCACAGCCAATGGCAGCTGTGTACAGCCATCTTTTCAGCTGAAGCACTCATGCATACCAATTATTTCACTGGTTCAAAAATCATAGTTTTTCATATGAATAACTCTATGGACATAATAGCTGCCATTCAAAAAATACTGGTGATACAGTAAGTTCAGATTCTTGAATATAAATAAATTTCTAACATCAAATGTAATGCTTCAGGCTGCAAACTGAGTATTGACCAAAAAAAATACATCTTTTATAATGGTTTTGCACTCTGGAATTGTACGTTGTAAATGAGTGATTTCTGTATCTAGCAGATCATCACTGGACTAGGTCTGCCCTTAGCAGTCGAAGTTAAAGTTTCTCTCAATTTTGTATTACCTTCTAGAACTCAAACTCCATTACTTCAACCTCAAAATAGTGCTTGTGAGAGGAGATATAGCAGAACCAATGCTTGGAGTTTAAAAATAACAATTTTTTCAGCATCTAGATTGAAGTGCAAAATTTTGACTTAAGTGTAACTTCAGCTGGAGTCTTAACTGCGACTAAACACAAAAGTGTATGCCTTTGGAAGAAAAAGGCAAAATTAAAAAAAAAATGCTTTGTTCTCTCTTTGTCACTGAAGACAGAGAGGTGTGAAGGGATGAAATTGAGAAGCAATAACAACTTGGATGAAGAAGAGTAAGAAATAAGTACATGCCTTCAGAAGAACTCAGGAAAACCACTGGTTTCCAGAGATTTCAGAAATTTCTTGGAACATGCCCAGCTACTTGAAAAATAAAACTAAACAGTCCAAAATGCAATTCTACAGTCAAGTGATTTTGTTGCATTCAATGGTCAAGGAAAAGGACCAGCTCTAACCTCGTTCCATCTGTATATTCAATGACTGTTTTGCACATGGGAAAGAAAGAAAATCACAGCAGCCATATTCAGAGTAAAAGTATGTTCCTTTTTCTGGATGCCCTCTTGTGTTTGCCAGAACTGGTTTTGAATACTGCAGTGATACAGATGTCACAGCTTCCCCAGGCATCCTGGGCTTTATGGAAGCTACAGACAAATGTGCTTGAGCTACAAGTTTTTGTACACAACCCTGCCAACTTCTGACTTACAATTTAATTTAATTCTTGACCTGCTCATTATCTCTGGAGCAATTATTTTGGCAATTGGTATCCTAAAGACTATTCCGGCATACCCAAATCCTCACTATCATCTAAAAAGGATGTCAACCAACCTCTCCACAAAATAACATTCCTGTCACCAGCTAGTGCTTTTACAAAAAATCATGGGTACCACTAAAAAATATAAATAGATGCCTGAGAAAGAGTCTTACTCATAGAGCTCTTGTAATACCAAGCTGTACAAGTATAACTGGAATTAGAATTTACCCCATATTGCTACTCTGATACAAACGTTCATTGTCAAAACAATAGCAGCAATCCCCCCAGCCAAACTGGGGACAAACTGGATCTATTCTTCCTTAATCTCTCACATTGGGTCAAATTTCAACGGAGAATGGAATTTGCAAAGAACTAATATAGTATCCTCTCAGGGATTTAAAGGACAAAGCTATACAAAGAAAGATTTCAAGCAAGTCCTTCCTACTTTTAAAACATTTTTCATGTTCATTTTTATATTAATATTCATGCCTTGTTGATAGGAGCATGAGTTGGTAATACAGTGACATTTCTATCAATGTGAAAGGTAGAATGAACTGTACTACAGAATAATCTACCAAGTCTGTGGTTCTCTGGACATGCATGAATGTCAATTACAGTCAGTTTAATTGCTCCAAAAAAGACAACAATTGATTATACCCACCTGCTTCATTTCTTCTCCATCAGTAAATGTCTGGGTAAGCAGCCAACTTCTGACTACAAAAACATCAGTTATGTGGGCAGAAACATATATGTATGCGTTATTGTTTTGCCAGGTGATACTGGCAACAATAACAAATGAGTTCAATTAACTAAAGGTCTCTTCAAAACATGCAGCTCAGGTTCACATCTGCAGACAGAGTTCACATGGTTAATGAGCATCCTCTATGAAATACCAAGTAGACAGAAGGGGAACAACCAGCACGAAGAAATTGGACCTATTTTAATAAAGGAATTATTAAAGTTCAGGAGAATGCTATTACAAAATATTAATCTACATCAGCAGATTATTAATCCAAGTTTAGTTTCACATCCAAGGACGAGCATCCTTTTATTACCCTGTTGTTCCTCAGCCCCTTTGTGGTTAGGTGTCAGCACCCCGGACTCCCAGCACACCTTCAGACCTGGCTCCAGCCAAATCTGAACATCTCTATGCACTCCCACCCTACCACAGAGGATACCCAGCTTCAGCCACCACTGTCTGTCACTGCAAAAAATCCTGTTTAATTATTTTTTAATTTCTTTACCCAGCTAATCTTGAATTCACATACAATTCTGGTTGACTTCCAAGAGACCTGGATGAACCCTGGATAGACGTCTTACAGATAGCTGATTATCCCTGCTAATGCACTTCTCCATGGTCAATACCCAATGGTACCAAAGACCTGTTTCTCCTGATGAATTTACGTCCACAGGGAGTTCAGATTTAACACTTTTGTGGATGTTCTTCATGTTGTTCACTCACAGGCTGAAGGAGCAAGCTCCTTATACCCTACAGCAACACATGGCTCACAGGTATATTCTGTTTATGCCACCATGCAGCATTAGATGTGGAAATTTATGGGGAAAAAAACAAAAAGGTTGCTGTAGTGATTAAAATTTACAGGGGAAAAACCCCAAAGTACGATTTTGCCTGCAATCAGCCTAGGAAACATTTCCTAAGCTCTTGGATATGGGTTGCTGTTCTGCTTCATTATGAATTATCAGGCTGGTAAATCCCTAATACCTTTAGCAAAGTCAGAATTATATATATATATAATTAAATCAAACGTTAAAAGATCTGAAGAGCTCATATCTCCATTCTCACAGGACCATCCCTATCCAATAACACCAGAATAAAAGAAAACATCATTCTGTACTCTGCAGAGGGAAACACAGGCAGAACACCCAATGGTTATTTAACTGGAGCAATCGTTTGGCGTAGATACATTCACTTTTCTAATCAAGAATGCATACATATTTTAGCTCTTCCACCTTTATGCTGTTATTTCTTATTTCTTTCCCTAGTTTTGTTTGGGAATTATGTGCCAGTTAATCAGGACTAAGACCATCCACTCACATTCACACTGCAGGAATATAAAATATGAAACACCACCTTTTTTTAGACGCAGGTGAATTTAACAAATATTCAGAGCATCTGAACATAGCTTGACACAGAGTTAGCAGCACTTTTGATTTTCTTAAGAATCTGCTACAAATATTTTAATAAAGAGCCTTCAAAAGCCCACAAAAGCCCCCCAAGACTTACCCTTTGACAGGGGCTAAGAATTAGTTATCAAACAATGGGAACCTAAACACTTTCCTCTTTCCCACTTTTTCCTCTTTCCCAGTGACACTAAAGTATTTAACAGCAATCACCAGCTTCTGTGAAGCTGTCCTGCACTAGCTTCATAAAAAAATATTTGTATAAACAAACATATGCATACAAGGGGTGTGAATGGGGAAATGATTAAACTGTACTTTGGAGACTCAGGGTGATTAGAAACTAGCAGTGTTTCCCCAGAGAAATTTCTGCCGTTTAGTGCAATGTTACCCACCCCAACAGCTTGCATTTTCGTCTTGAGATTTATTTCAGGAATCGCCAGGAAGGGTCCCGTCTCTAGCACTGATTTCTGATCTGCAGAGACACATCCGAGGATGATAAACCAGAGGCTCAGAAATTATCCCAACCTTCCTTTCTGTTAGGAGGAACCAAGAAATGTCTCCCTCCCCAACAATCTTGTGTACAATTTTGTGCTTCCCAACATCTTTTTCTATTTTTTTCCCTCTGATGCCAGAATTACCGCCCTTGCCCTTGGATTCCCACTCTCAGATAAACAGCCTATAAAATTGCTGCAAGAAACCAAGTGCTGCTGTTCACACAGCCACAAGACAGACATCCTTTACTGAAGATATTCTGTGTACGGCATCCACGCCAGCCTCCAAAAGAAG
Source organism: Himantopus leucocephalus (assembly GCA_003993805.1). Lineage (NCBI taxonomy): Eukaryota > Metazoa > Chordata > Aves > Charadriiformes > Recurvirostridae > Himantopus > Himantopus leucocephalus. The sequence continues at coordinate 4,242,236 of RSEF01000006.1, forward strand.
AGAGATGACAATGTAATCGCCGAAATGCTGAGAAGTTCCTCTCAGCATAGACTGAAAAGGGGGCAGGAGTGGGGAGGCTCTAAAATCAGAGAGCCTTTTTAATCCCCTATTAAAAAGTAACTTTTCGGCAGCGCGTTGCGAGGGCTGAGCACCAGGCAAGAGAAGGGGAGCACGCAGCCACATGGTATATTCCTGCCTCTGCCTCTCTCCTCTCTCTTTTGGTCCTTCTCTCCGGCTTTCTCTCCCACCTCCTCTCCCCGGCGCTGCCTTCCCCTCTCCCCCTGCCGCAGGCTGCAGAATGGGACACGCTTGTTCCCCAGCCAGCCGGCAGCTGTCACACAGCGGAGGCAGCCAGCAGCCGGTGCAAAGAGTGAGCCTACTCTGTCATTTAGGATGACTCACTGGAATCTGGCATTAATTTCTCTTTTTCTGGTAGTGGACGGAGAACAACCAAAAAGCTACACTGGACTAGACCAAGGTAAGAGATTTAAAAGTCTTTTTTACGCTATAAGCCGCCTGACGCTTCGAGGGTGCCAAGCTGTGTACAAAAGCTGGCACTGGAACTAATTCGGTGGGTGTCTAAACACCTGGCATTACATGCCACCAGTGTGCCTTTCCGGTGTTAACCCTGTGCATGCCACCCGGCTGTGCCCGGGAGGAGAGACGACAGGTCAAAATACAGCCTAGTGACTGCATTTTCTCCCATTAATGCAACTTTTACAGCAGCAGTACCACCTGCTCCTGTGAATACAAGAAGCTTCTCAATATTGCTAAATGATCAGGCATGCTTTTGTGTTCTGCCGCTGGGAATATAGCGTATCAGGCATCTGTCATGGACTCTGCGCGGATTCATTCCCACAGCAGTTGTTTCATCACTTTAATGAGTTGAAATTCCACAGTCCACAGAAATGCTTCCCTCTTCCCCCTCTTTCCCCTCCCTCTGAGGGATTCTCATAGGATCATATAGATACGATCTATTTTCAGGCTTTTCAAAAGTAGTGCTCACTGAAACCACCCGAACAAGTCTGCTGGAGCACAGGCAGTGCTGCACTACATATTCTGCCTGCATTCCTCTCGGTGGTTTTTCTGCTGTGAATCAAAAATTCAGTGTTGCAGGAGGGTTTTTGCAAGGACAGTACATGTCTCTGGCACAGCAATTTAAAGTGAAGAAGCACAGCTTCTTCTCCCAATTCTCAAATCCTGGCAAAATTCCCTTCTTCCATTTTCTGAGGAGGTACAGTATTTCAAGCAGAGTTATCTAAGCAGGTTTCTGCTGGGGCCGATTGACAGCTTTTAGCTGTGATTTTAATGACGAGCTTTCACTGAATGTCTACAGCTTCATTTCTGTCAATCCAATGCTTTTTACCAAATGGCTTACTTCAGAAGGTGACACCTTTAAACTTATCCCAGCACCAAGCTTTTTTAAATCCATAAACAGAGTATCAGACTAGCTAGTGCACATTGCAGAATCCCACAATCTTACCTTTGGATCTTTAACGGTCTAACTGCAGCAAAGACATTTGGTTTGGTTTACGTGTTCTCTGTACTATGCAAAGCGTCGCAATTGTAACTGGATGTACCTATGTTTCTTATACATTATACGGTATTTTTCTGCTATATCTTACACATTGGATTTGCTCTGACCTCCTGTGTACTGGCAATGTTTATTAAGAAGTGATTTTTAAACCCACAAAGAACTGCCCTGACATCATTGCTGTAAAAAGGAATCCCTACTCAAAGACGTTGACAGGTCCCACATTGATCACATCTACGGAGATGACCAAACAGGTATCAGCAGTTAACACTGAACATCATTCAGCTTCCAGGTAGTCACCAAGACCCACAGCCTGTAGACCTAGCATGAATATTTTTGGAATGAACTCAAAGATGGCAGTAATAAACACTCCCCTTAGTTACTGCCCCTCCATGCAATCTTTTAAGTAGATTAGGGGAAAACAGATTCTTGTTTCAGTGAACTTAAAGGACTTTGGTAAGTATCTTCAGGAAGAGGTAGGACAACAGCTTGATGCGTCAGCACGCATTCTACCTCATCTTCCATCAGAATACGGTACATTTTTCCACTTGATAAAAGTGGAAAGCATTTACCAGCATTATGCTTTAAGATTGTTTCTAATCATTTGGACAGTTGCAGAGACTTCAGTACATTTTTTTAAAAAAATCTATCGTTTTTCCTTAGCATTTAGATAGGATACCTGACTGGAAGAGTATCAGCTTATTTCTAGGCAAAGTAACTCTAAAGTGCAATTCAAACAAGAGATCATTGTGATCCTGTCTTTAAGCACTTGATAATATTCATGCTACTTTTTTTTTTTTTTTAAATTAGTAGCTGTTTATTGCATGCAGGCTCTTAGTCACTTGCTACTGTAGCACATGTCATAGTCTCTAGGGTCTGAACAGCTATTTTTGAGCCTGTCTGGCTAATGTCTAGAACACAAAATTATCCTGTTCACAAGTTGGTTTTTTCTGTTTTATTTTCCTCTCTTCAGAGACATCGGTATATTACAGTTTTCATCAGTATGGCTTTTTCAGGTGGAATCTTTGTCCATTTAAATGCAGACAATCTACTGTGATAACAGTTTATTGTAACTTGGCAACAAGAGCTAAAAAAAAATCAAGTTACATCCATCACGCATGCAAACCTTGTATTGTGCTGCCCCATACTCTGCAAATTAAACCCTTGAGATAAATGACATTTTAGACTCGTGGACCAGTCAGTTTAATATCATTAGCTGGGCTCGCTGGTTGTCCTAATTGCAGAAGTCAAAGACTGCAGAAAGCAGCTGCAAAGTCAGCACATGTGCAAGGAGCAGTTTGTAAAGCAGAAACAAACACTTTAATTTGAGGCTTCTTTGTTGCAACATGAATTATTGAGGAAAAGTATGGCACTCAATATCACTGTCAAAAAAAAATGGTTTGGCTACGGTCCAAGTGCTAGGACTTGTAGCGGTTGTATGAGGTTATCACTAGCCTGTCTGTGAAGCTTCATTTCTGGTGTAATATTTTCACCAAAATAAACAAACAAGCACTTCCAATGCTATTTAGCTACGATCAGGCTCTTGGGTCATTCATTTGCTGGAGAGCTGGGAGGACAACAAAAGGGAAATTAGCTGCGCTGCTAGAGAGGAGCTAGCGCAGTACTACCTACTGTCCTACCTCTCTTACTCCAAATAGCGAATCCACCATCAATGTAGCTACATGTTCAAGAGGCATAGGACACATAGCTGCTACACTGGAATCAGTAGGAAACATCCCTAAGACACAGAGATGCTCAACTCTGGAGCTCTGGTTGAGCCTAAAAAGATTAAACCAGGTACAAACCAGCTAATTGGAGTCACGCAGTTGCTTTGACAGGTGGCCAGGGATCCCCTCTGCCCCGAGTTTCATGTCCCTCTTGGCAGCTCGCCTCCACAGTCCGAAGTCAGGAGAGGCGGAAGTTTTGCTGTGGTTAGTTAAGGGGATTTAGTCTTATAACTGATTTCATTCAGAAAAGATGAGCGTTCAGCCAAGTTCTTCAGCTCAAAAAATCAGCTTAAATAGAAGCTGCTTCACTTTAGTTCTCATTTCTGTAGATTTCATTTGAAAGTAAAACCCCACCCAAAAATGCGGAGCTCTAAACAAATCAACAAGGTTTTACACATCAGGAACATAACAGCTCTTGCTAACAACCTCTCGAAAGGTATCAAATTAATCTCAGCTATTCGATAAAACATACTCCCTCCTGCACATAGGCATGCAAAGATGGGTAAAATTTCATTCTCTATTGCAACAAGAACACTTAGCCACTTTCATGGTTCACTATTAATGTCACTAACCCAGGCAGCTGTAAGTTCTATTCACTGCACACTGAACAAAGTCAAAATTACCTCCTCCTCATTGCACCGTATCTACAGGTGACATTTTGAACAGTTCTATCAATCAGCATTAAAACGGCATTTTAAGTTGAACCGCACACAGGCATTAGTTTTAGAACAGTGGACATTTCACACGCTTGCTATATTGCTTTCCAGGAACTTCTTGTAACACAGTCTCAACAATTAGGATCAAATCTAACCTTAGCCTATTGAGGATGGTCATAGGGATGAAAGTAAGGCATGTATGCTATGCAAAACAGGCATCCAACCCTTATGATTAGACATTACCTTTTGATGAAATCATTTTTCTTTCCTCAGAGTAAGTCAAACATCGTGTAAAATAGGGATGAACGAATCTGTTGGAGAGGTACTATTGCTTTCTTTGCCTTCAACTTTTGTATTGCTTAACAAACTCTTGTAGGACTCTTGTAGCATTTTCAGTCCAGTAGAATTTGAACTGTTCGCCACCTAAACCAGTGAAGAGTGAAACCAACTGAACCATAAGGGAGTATGTAAGAAATGTGTAGTGTATTCTCAGGATACGTGTTTGAATGTAGTGTCAGAACCTAACATAAATACAAGGTAATATGTCCATTTCAATCACAACTGATCTTTAACAGAATATTCTTTAAAATAATGTCAGCAATTTTCAATTTCTATTTAATTATTTTGTTAGGTCTAATTCCTTTTCCATTAAAATCTGTATTATTTCTTTATTCCAAACAGTGCTTTGTATTTTCTCCCAGATAAAACACAGATGGTGCCGTTTCCAAGGCACCATTTTAGTTCTTTCTTGCTCAAGCAAAATAAAAACAATATTGTGTTCACCACAAAGTAGCTTTTCCCATACTTTTGAGCTTTATCATATAATTTGGACTTGTGAAAACTGATGCCTTTCAGCAAATGAAACAAAAGAAAAATACTTTTTTTCTTCTCGTTCATTTCATTAACATGTGAAAAGTCTTTTCACTCAGTATCAGCTTGCTTGTTTGTTTTCCTCTGATTGTAATTCAAATTTCCAAAATGATGAGGAAACTAAGTATGCCAGGCATGTATTCTCTAGATTTTGAGGCGATTTCATTATTGAGTTATTGGCTAGTTTAGGAATGCTGTGTGAAAGACGATCTGTGTGAATAAACTACCAACAGTGCAAAGGGAAACACTTCTGAGAGCAAAGAGTACTTTCTCTAGAGCAGTTCCAGTGGATGACACATCTGAAACCGATCTTGGCTATACTCAACAAGCTCTATGAAGCTTTTCCTTTTTATTTCTCCTTGTGTCTTTCCCAACCCTGTCATGTTAATGGTGTGTGTTTGAGAAAAACATTCTTATTCCTGAGGGCACCAGCAATGTGGGTAATGTTTAGCGAAGCGTGTATCATCCAAGTGCTTCATAGGTTACACAGAGTACAATACCATGATCCACGGGGTGAAGCAACCAGACTAAAAGCCATCCAGGACCAGGTTTTACTAGCAAAATTACTGAGATTGATTTCTCAGGAAGCTTGGAGCCTGTGGCCACACACTACTGGAAACCATATAGCAAAGGACAAAAGTTGCATGCTGCAGGGAAACTGGAATTTTTCAGGACAAGACCAATGCATCAAGATGTACAAGGGCACAAACAAAGTGTGTGGTGGAAACAGCAAATGAGACACGTAGCTCTGTTACAGACTTCTTTCCATCTTTTACAATGAAAAGACTCAATTTTTTTTCTAGGTCCTAAACATTGTAAGTCCTGTCATGAAATTTAAAAAGATAAACCACTCAAAAATCATTTGAACCCGTGCACTATGCATATGTGATGCCATAACAGTTCCAGATGCTAAAGGAGCAAAAAACTACCCCCAAAACAGAAATACAACTGCAGCTTCACAAATCGCATCTGATCATCTTTGAGGCACGGTTGTAGGCAGAAATAATAAATTTAAATAGGCATCCTCACGTAAACAGGAAAGAACGTGGAAGCTCGGAGCAGACTAGCCTTTCTTCATTGCCTAGAGCACCGACAAACTCTGCCTTGGTTACAACCACATCCTCACAACTTTATCATCACCACTTTATCATTTCTACTATACTGAAAGTATAGTAAACTAGACATTATCCCATAAAACTCCAGGACACAGTTCAGGTCATAAAACACATAAGGCCCTGTCATGCCAGGACGCAGTTCAGGCTTCCTTCTTGGGGACACCACTGCAGTGGTGTGCAGCAGAGCAATGCCGTATGCCGCCAGGAGGCATCAAGAACGGTGCATACTCCATGTACTGCCCTTGGAGGCCAGAACAGAACAGAACTGGGAACTGACAAAAAATATTAGGCTAAAAAAGACAATCTCTATGTTACCAGGAACTGCAGAAAGCATCTACTGTGTTATAGCTGTTAACTTCATTATAGCTGGTAACTGATTTGAAAGGAAAGGAAACAATACAGAAAGCCTTGCACTGCTAAGAAAGCCAAATAATTCTACAGCTCGTTTCTTTACCAGGGAAATGGAAGAAACAGTTAATTAAAATTGTTATCTGTGGTCTGAAATATTAACCTGACAGTTGTGTTTATCTTTTGCGAAACAGCTTTAACGATGCTATTTGTGCCTTTACATTTTTCTCATTGTTTTGCTCACTGTCCTCTGTTGCCACTAGTATTATTACACTTTCAGTATTAGTAATAAAACAATTACTGAGCCTTTCTGCTGTTTAATGGTTTTGAAACCCCAGGAGTTGAAAATAATTAAGTTGGATATTTGTGCTTGCAATGAAGTTTGATATTTGATGAAAAAAGAAAAAAACAGAAAGATCCATAAATATTAAAGCCAAATGGGACCACTGAATAATTAACTCTTACTTCCAGCATATCCCAGTAACCCTGCAATTTCATCCAATTTTACCTGTGTCGAGCCTAGTATCTTGTATAGACAAGTCCATTGTTATAAAAATAGTTTCAGACCTTGAAAACGATAACACAGGCTGCAAGTGCAGGACCTTACAACTGCTATTCACAACAGAGTGGGATCATTCCCTTCTGCTCCCTACACATAACTCAAACCAGCTAACCTAAAGCCCCCTACCTTGCAACACATTCACCCCGTCTAAACATGGCAATTTAATGTCAAAATGCATTTCCCACAGAAAGCTAAGAGAAACTTAAAAAAGAAAGAGCAAGTGATTAGAGAACATGAGCGAGAATTCAATACAGATGACAGGCCCTTCTACCACTTGCTATTAAAAAAAAACCCCTGTTATTAATAATTCCAGAAGTCTCAGGAGAATCACAACAACATCACATTATTACGGGGGTTTTTTCCGCCTGAATAATGTACTTTTTCTTCAGCATATTGTTCCTAGGTACCACAATGGGGAAAGAGGAAAAACTGCTAGGTTTCACATTAATCAAAAGTTTATCAGCGCTGTACCTCAAAAGGTAAATGTAAATGTTAACTCTCTTTGTGCACTGTCTTGCAAAGGTAGTGTACAAAGATCTCTGGAGTCAAATGCATACATACCATAAAGGATTAAAAAAATGAAAGGATGGCTTTTATGCAGTAGGAGAGAACAGGACCAGGAGAGACTAATAGCCCTTTGCAGCACTATGGTAGGTTTAGCTGACAGAGAAAACTCCTCTGTTCCCTCAGCCGTTCTCTGCACTCCCTACTGCCGCCTGAAAAAATCTGTTTGCAGCATTGCTTCTGCTAATGAATAAAATGGACACAGCTGAGGGAGAAAGGGAGAGACAGAGCACATTGGAAAATGATGGAAAGAAAGGAGAGGGAAGGAAAAGGGGAAAAGAAAACAAAAAGTATTTGCTCCACTCCTTTACTCTCAACATTTCCCACATTTATAACAGATTTAGGGACGAATCAGTAAAGAAATAAGGATTAAGATACAAATGAATACAAAAGAATAAGAAAACAAATACAAATGGGATGAAATAAAGTGGCAAATAGAATACATAGGTGATGTTACAGACATCATCTCCCCAAACTCAGGGTTGTCCTGTGCTCAATACTGTGCGCGGGAACTAAAACATCCGTCTTTAGATCCAAACCTTCTGACAAGGCATCTGCACCTTCAGCTCACAATCCTTGTGCAATGGAAGCAGGATAACGCCTGCTGGGGGGTGGAGTGGTGCGGGCATGGGGGTTGGTGGTGTTGGAGAACAGATACCATAGCAAAAGATGTGTCACTATGACATTAGTTTACAGTACGTTACAAAATCAATTCAACATCTTTCGTAGTCTTGTCAATCATCACCCTGAAGCACTGCAGGACAAATGAATTTTCTCCGTGGCAGTGGGATAAGGAACATGAATTCTGATCCTTCTGTTGGACACTTCAGTATCCATAAATTGTCAAGACAGCAGAATCCACAGTCTCCCAATGCCAGGACACAAGGGTGGGCATCCAGAAGGAGCATAGTCTTGTAGATGGTGGCGGTATGGGGCAGC
>RSEF01000006.1:4257167-4272499 GCA_003993805.1 Himantopus leucocephalus
TTCCGAGACAGATGGAAAGTGGGAGAGAATGTTCTGTACATCATCCAAAAATTAATGATGAATCTGTTGGTTCCTTTAAAATGTAAAGTTTTATAAAGGCTAAATTACACCGACTAAAACATTTCTATTGCATGTTTTTTGTGTTTCATATGCATTTCTTGAATAAATTACTGATAGTCCACTGGATTAAATACTAACTTTGGCAGATTTTTTTTTTTCTAGAGAGAGCAAAATTTAATTTTAGCTGAAGTATAATAGTTGCTCAGCTTTCTATCAGACGAATAAGACAGATGAAGTTTCCCAAACAATATCATATAATAAGCAAAGAATTTATGGATCTATTTAAATAGAACCAGAAAGTATGTGTATAGACACTTGCTTAAAAAAAAACCCAAACAATGTATCCGGCTGAAGGATTATTTTGAACTCATATCTTATCTCCTTAGCCGAAGGACCACTTCACATGGGTATTATACTAGCTCCAAAAATGGCTTTCTTCCAGACTCTTAACTAGCACCATGTCAAAAAACTGTTCAACACAAGTGCACGCACATGACACCTGACATCCAACATTTTAGATGGCTACAATTATGCATTTTCACTCCACTGTCCATTCCCAGCTGAGGAAGATGCTAGAGTCCTGAGATAAAATGTACAGAAGATTCTTACAGCAGGTAAATAACATTAAATTCTTTCCTTATTTTGTATCAAACAAATATGCTTTCCATTTAGCTAAAACAGACTACTATTATCTGGAAAGAGGGTAAGGGACTACTCTTTCTACCTACAATTTCTTTCCACGTCTGCAATAAATCCTATTTCCGTTGGGCATCTTCATCCATGCCGGGTTCATTTGATAAAGCTAACAAGCCATAGATAAACTTGCATTCATCTATTTAAGCCCACTCTTCTTTTTCCACAAGATCTGCAAAACCAAGTTGAAACAAGTGCTGCTAGGAAGACTTATTTCTAAGTGTTTTCTCCTTCCCTCCCTTATTAGCTTCCCAAGGCTCTGTAAAGGGTTAGAAAGATTAGCTTTAACATTTTGACAATTTTAGCAAGAAATATTCATTGCCAGCAAATAGCAAATGTGCCACCAGGGCAAATTTTCTTTCATTATTTCTTTGCAAGCCGTACCGCTAGGATAAGCAGCTGCTTATTTCACCTACCTTTAAAGCTGACTGAGCTTTTTACACCTTTTATATGTCTGTGGCAGGTAGCACCTTGCAAAGCCTGTACCAGCCAACCAGGCTCTGCGCTTATTTCCGTAGGGAGTTCTCTCCCAATATATTCTAATTATACCTAAAACATTTATAGAACAGCTTCCATTTTAAAAATAGCTCACAAGCCTGATATACTATAGAGTGGATTCACTTCCCCTACCCCAGGCAGACCGCACAGCAGTTTGACAGCTCTCAACACTACCACAATCTACATGTTCAGGGTTGCTGTGAAGGAAAAAATATGCCCACTTAACACTTCAGGGAGAATTTAGATGGATATACGCTATAAGTCCATAGTACGGGGTGACATTCAGACTCTAGGCTTAAAAACTACCAAAGTGTAAAGCTATCAAATAGATCCTGATTGTCCATCAGCTTATGCAGTATTGATTTTACGTCTTATTAACAGTAGTTTTCACAGACTGGCATTCTTCACCAGCATTACTATAAGATTTTTTTTAAAAATGTTCTTTATTTAAAGAAATTGCCAGTTTTCATAAGACATTTAATTGGAAAAGGTTGAGCTTTTTCCAATCAAGAATGAACATTGTGATTTAAAACAAAAGAGGCTCCACAATATTTAGTAGCCAAGGATACCAATGTGGCATAGGCAAGTCCCTATTTCAAAACTCTTAAGAACTATTTTTTGAAACCACATTTCCTGTTTTCAGGGAAGTTCTCTTTATAATATGACAAGAGAGAGATGTTTATTGCCAGTGCCTACCTGCTGCATGGTTCAGGTTTAGCAGTGGTGTGCGCTACATGCAACGCTTTCTCTGGGTTTCCTAGGAGTTGTTCTAGGTGTTACCCAGGCTGGTTTGGAGAAGGGCTGAGATAATTTTGGGGTGGTATGATTGAAGGTTTTTCCCTCTGTTTACTTCAGACTTACTGGAATTGTAAGGCAAATGTCTGAAATAAAAGCTTATAAGGGCAGGGAGGCCAGACACATTCAATATATGCAAGAAAAAGAGCTTTCTGCAGCTGCTCTTTCTTCCATACTTGGCTGGTCATATGAAGAAGATCTGATTCCAGAGTTGCAAGCGAGACCTAAACATTCAGATTTCCAAAGTTCAAGTGGGTTATCATACATTGAGTAACTCAGATCCCTTGGCAGTAGAGCATCAAACCAAGCCAAACTACAAGAGGACCAAGAGTCTGGTCATCCAAAAAGTTATTCTTTAGATGTACTCTGTCAGTACCACATAATGCAATGCTATGCAGATACCCAAACTAACCTGCCTTAATGTACTCCTCCATTCAGGTTCATTAATCCTTTTGAGAACCACCTTGCCAAAATGGCAAAGCAAGCAGAGGCATCTCTGCATGACACAAAATTATGTCCCAAAGATTTAGAGCAGTAGACAGCTTTGGCAGATTTCAGGTTACAAAAAAAAAAAAAAAAAGAGCCCNAGAGCCCTTTGACTTTGGTGACTAATTACTAGCTGCCTGCCCACTGCATCAAATCACAATCTATATGAGAAGTCAGCTAATATAATAATGTTTTTTTTTTTTTTAATTGAGACATACTGATTTGGTAATTAAGTAAAAGTGCACATGTGGCATCTTCAAGGAATTTTTATTGTGCTTGAGAAAGATGCCAGACTAATGCAGCCATGGAAATTGAACCACTCCATTAAAGCAGAGACAAGTACAGCACGGGTAGTAGCTGCACAAACTGCCTCCATAGCTCTGACAGCCAAATTACATTAATCACGGCCACGAGGGGACAGATTTAAGCATAAAAGAGTAGCACTGCACATCTACTCCCGTACAAAACTTGGCCTTACTGAATGATTGTCAGGGAGTGCCAGCTGGATGGTGTGGACAGCTGCCCACAAGTCAGCAGCCAGACCCGTCAGTTTATTGAACACAAAGAGCCAAACAGCTGTCAGACAGTAACAAATTTTTGTCATGATAACCAGAGTAAAAAAAGATTCTTTATGCCATTACTAATCTTGTGAGCCACCCTTTTGTTTCATTATTTTAACAGACACCCCTAAGAGAGAGCCTGGTTTCCAGTTCCCTAGTTTCTTGATTTCAGTCGTGATACATACATGGAAAGCAGGATGTTGTTGAATCACGCATAGCCCTAACCTTTAGTGCTATAGTTTGCTGCTAGGAATGTTTCAAAGACATTACCGCATTTGAATATTGCGACTGCCGATTTATGCTATTCTCAATTTCTATGCTAAAAAAAAGGAAATCACCATCAATATTGTATGACTTCCTTCTATCCCAACATGCACAGAATACAAGACCTTTTGGAGAGGACAACAATAATACGACAACAGAGAGAAAAAAAAATACTAGATTCTTTGTCATATTAGCTCATTTTTCATACAACAGATATTCCTCTGATGGTTTCTTTCTGAGGTTTTTACACAGTGATTTTAAGACCCTTACTGGAAGCCATGAAGTATTGCAGTAATTTGGGAAGGTTCAGGAGTGGAAGGTGAAAGGAGAGGCAACTCCAGCACCCCACCAGTCTCAGTCTTTCTCACACGTGCACACAGACAAAACTCCGCTGAGAGTTACACCCTGAAAAACATTCTGATGCTCATCAGCAAGAAGCAGCCTGAAATTGGGATGGGAGCGGGAGAGGGTACAGGGACAACATGGAATGAATGGCTGCAGTATTTGCATCACTGTCTGAAGAGCTAGGTTCAATTCCCACCTGCGTGACCTTGGGCAAGACATTTCTATGACTTTTCCCTCATTCGTGTCGAAACACAGTAAGACATAAATGTCCTCACTCTCAGTTAATGCTCTTTTTGTCTAGAGCTTGTTTGCCCTACTATTGCACAAAGTTCATCACAAGCTTAAGGCAGGTTCATCAGGTAGCACAAAAGTAAATAATAGTAACTGTCCAATTGAAAATATGCCTGAGCTAGCCCTGACAGGCACTCAAATACACTTCTTTAAGCTAAAATCAGGCACCACTGCACAAGCATCAATGTAACCAACTCGAGGCACTGGTCAGAAAGGAAGACAATGCAGGTAGAAGAGCAGTCTAGAAATTATTGCAACACCTTTGTTCAGGCTGCAATGATTTGTGTTTTTCGGAGTGCCTGCAAAGTGCCAGATACTTCAAAAAAGATTAAAAGAAGGAAGTGTAAGGCACAAAAGCTGACTGTTTTTAAGACTCATGCTTACAAAAAGTGACAAACAGTAGAAAAGTCAATTGCTCAACACAGGAGAGAAAGTTATCAAGAGGCTCTTTACAGCGGTACTTAATGGGAGACAATGGGTATAAGTTGAAAACACAAAAAAGATGTTCAGACTGGGTATAAAGAAAGTTTTTTGTCATGAAAACAGCCAAGCAGTGGAACAGGCTGCTCAGAGAGGTTTTGCCATCGCCATCCTTGAAGGTTTTCAAGACCACACCAGATAAAGCTCTGAGCAACCTGGTTTGATCTCATAGCTGGCCCTGCATGGGGCACGAGATTGAACTAGAGACCTACTCAGGTCCCCTGCACTGTGATTTATGCTATGATCCTAGGATCTGCCAAAAATAACCCAGAGATATTTATAGAAAAACATTCCATGTACAGGAAAGATCAATGAATAATTCAGTCAAATGGAAGAAGGCATGTATAAAAGGGAGACAATGGCTTTACACGTCACTTTCAGATGCATATGGATATCTATTAACTTTGCTTTTGCTACGTATAAATGTTTCTATTTGGAGAAGAAATGCCACCATATTTGTGAAGAAAAAAATAAAATTACAATACTCTCTCATAAAAATTGTCCTAGTACAATAACCTCCTCACAAAGTACAGCGTTTATGATGAATATATTACCAAGACCATTTTTACTTCTTTCTCAAGAGAGGAACATTTATTTAAATTATTTGTTTCAGGGAAAATTAACAACTTTCAAGACTAAACTAAATGAACACGAGAAGTCTTCACCCTATGTCAGCAAGAAGTAAAAACTAGGAAAACTCTGTCCTTTTCACTCCTCAAAAGTTTAGTAGCTATCCTCTGCCCATGCAATACTCACCAGCTCCTGTCTTCACTTTCTCTTACTCCTTTCATCTCTTTCACTCAGTGGGTAAAAGGCAAGTTATACATTGTTGTCCTGTGACTCATTATGAATGCAAAACTACCCTTTTAGTGTGACATGTGGTGTTAATCATCATCTTCCTCTCACTTGATGTCAGAGTTGGCAATTTTCTAGCATCTTCACTGGGTGGCCATGTGTACATCATTTCCCATTTCTTCATTGCATCCAAGTGTGGGTAGCAACTGCAACTAAACTAACTAATTTCAAGATGTTTGTTTGGTTTTTGGTTTTGTTTTACATATTCAGAATCTGTCTCATTTTTAGGCAGTCTAGTTACTAGAAAGATTAAGCTACTCTCAATCCCAATGGATATAAATCAATGCATGTTTTAATACAGGGTTTTTTTCTTTGTTTTTTCTTTATCCATGTCGTCGTATTCCTCTCAGCTATTTATTTACAGGAGGGGAAAGCCAAGTACATTTTTCCGCCCCCTGCCAATAAACTGATTGTTCTTTGGCTCNATATAAATCAATGCATGTTTTAATAAAGGGTTTTTTCTTTGTTTTTTCTTTATCCATGTCGTTGTATTCCTCTCAGCTATTTATTTACAGGAGGGGAAAGCCAAGTACATTTTTCCGCCCCCTGCCAATAAACTGATTGTTCTTTGGCTCAAGCTGTTCAATATATTCCAGACTAGAGCAGGGAAGTTATTTGTCCTCAACAGTTTGGCAGTGTTCGGCTATGTTAAACAGATGCTGTATTTTACACCCCATTCGTAACTACTTATCACTGGTGGACTTAAAGATCTTTGTACATCAGCTCTTGTCAGTTCCCAGAGGTCAAGATGCGCATTAAAATATCTTTCTTTCCTCCTCTATTAGAAAACTTTGTTTAGCTCAAGTTGCAGCACTAGGATTTGCATGTTGTTCTTGGAGTAGGTCCTTCTGAGCCCCTAAGGTTTCACAGATAATACCACTACTAAATTCCTTGTACAGTAAGTATCAGTTCTCACCAGAAAGCAAACTCAATGAGAGCTATAAAAACTGCAAACAAGTAACAGGAATATATAATGAATTTGTAATGGAAATTCTCACTCTAAGGTGTTTAGTTCTTGGACAACTGTCTATGAAATGAACAGTTCAAAATTTCCCCTTGTAATTCTACAGCTAATATAGATCAGCCGCTCTGTAGCACCAAGGGTAAATGCAAAATCTATTATGACTTCATAAATAATATCCTATAATAAACCCCAAATTCTAGAAGCATGTGCTGTTAGACATTACCTACGTGCCACTCATTCACTCGTTCTTCAATTACGCAGCTTCTCAACAACACAGCTGACTGCACCCTCCACACCTACAACATGCATTTTAATCAGTTTACACACAGTTGACTCAAAATAAATAAAATAGATACGCCATATAAAATAGATAGCCCATAGTAGAACATTTCAGTCTAGAAAGTGATGATTATACTCAACACAGCACAAT
This sequence comes from Himantopus leucocephalus, assembly GCA_003993805.1. Lineage (NCBI taxonomy): Eukaryota > Metazoa > Chordata > Aves > Charadriiformes > Recurvirostridae > Himantopus > Himantopus leucocephalus. The sequence goes on from RSEF01000006.1 coordinate 4,263,889, forward strand.
GTGAACATGTAAAATATATGTATAAACGCTGATGCACAGTACTGCACGCTACTGCAGTAAAACATCTAGCATTACACACAATGAGAAAGGACGGTTTCATTATCAGGGTTACGTTAAAATCCCAGTTGATACAAAGTTATGCCCTATTAGAGAAGTTTACATGGGAAATTTAGAGCGTGGATATCGTTGATAATCAAAGAGCAGAACAAAAAGATAATATGAAGGAGACTGGGGAGCATACAGTAGGAAAAACCAAGGCACTAATGTAAGATGGCATAAAAACAGAAGAAAGAGAATGAAAATATAAGCATTATTTGAATAGCATAAAAAAAATATGCATACTTGACCTTATTAAAAGATTCTCTAACTTCTAATGAAATAGCTCTACTTAAATGATAAGTATGATTCTTTAGAGAACCTTTTTCAAACATGTAGAGATAATTTCTTATAGTACAATCCCTATTAATAAATCTTTTGATCTTAGCAACAAAAGAGCCAAAACGAAAGAGTAGTCTCAGAAAAACATGGATTTTTTTCCTGTGTTTTCACACTAAATCTACTCAGGAAAACAAATCACAGAAGGTCAACGTACAGAGGAAAGAATCATTTAGGTCAAAACATTTATTTATAATATCCAATGAAAATCCATCACCACAAGTCACAGAAACACATTCCCTGTTCTGGAAATGTAATTGCATGCAATGGTGCCCAGATAAAACTTACAGCAGGAACCTAGATAATAATCAAGCAGATAAAGAACTGATGATGAATGAAACAAAATTTTAACAGACAAGTATCTAGTCACTTCAGCACTGAGCAACATATTTAATGAAATAAAATGATTTCCAGCAATATTTTTTGGTTTGAAACTATAGTATAATTTGTGCATTGAGGCTACTGTATCACAAGAAACTGCTAAATATGTGCGCATATGTGTGTGTGAGATTGACTGATTCAGTAGGCGGCATGGAAAATATACATAGCACTGATGATGTCCATACCTATACGAACTGGCACTTTGCAAGAGGAAAGTAGGCCAAAAAGGCAGGGCAGAACGCAAGAATATTGGTATTGACATAACCTTGGATCCCTTATTTTATGTACAAACAAGCACCTCTGCTGTGACAGCAGTTTTACAAGCATTAAATTAGTAAGGAAAAGAAAAAAAAAATTTCTCTAAACATTTTTTTGAAACAAGTAGAAGGTATAGAGTATATTTTACGTAAGGAAAACTAAGTAAACTAAGATTGCACCATCTAGCTTAGAGATATATGGTGTGACCGAGGGATGATTTTACAGGAGTCTATAAAACCATGACCAACAGGAAGAATAAGATTGTTAGCGCTATTCTTTACGTGAAAATACAAGTAGAATGCATCAGACAAAATTATTAGGTAGCGGGGTAAAAAAAAAAAAAAAAAAAANTAACATATCTAAAGCCTGAAATTCACTGACATGGGATGTGGCAATTTGAAGGTAAAGGGATTTTGAATTGAATGACCACACTTTGAACACCTGTCACCTCCTTCTATCCTGGCCTTAATGAACAAGTAGAAAAAATTATTTGTAAAAGAGATGCAACCGCCCTGTTACTATTACAGAAATAATTCATTTTTGAGGTCACTTCCACCATTTTTATTGTTCAGCTCTGTGCCACAAAAGATCAAGAAATCTGTATAACAGCCTATAATTTCCTTTGGTGTTCACATTCAATCCAGAAGTATTATTACCAATGCATACAAGATTTTAAACCACAAAATTTTCTAAGAAATATTCATTCATTGAAGATGTATTAGCCTTGTGGCAAAAAAAAAAAAATACTGGTTTTCTGAACGTGTAACCCTACTGTCCAATAGGCACGTTGGGAAACATTTTCTCAGGACACATGTTTCTGATATCCAACATCCCTATATTGCACAGTTGTGCAAAGCAATCAGATCCTCCACACACAGAGGAATATATAAGTTCTGTGGCAAGAAAACAAACATAAATGCATAGCATGAGTGACTTAATTACAGAAGGTTGCAAAGTCAAGGCTGGAATTAGAAATCTGTTCCAGGTTTCAAACATTAACATCTTATCACAGCAATCTGGTATAAACCACAACTTTACTTTTTTTTAAAATGCCAATCAGGTGGGTGGCAATGCCTTAGTCGTTTCCTAGTATTGCTTGGAAATGTTATAAATATGATCTGTGTTCCAAGATCTGTGTTCTTTTGCTGTGCAGAATTTTTTCCACGTGTTAGTTTTTTTACTAGTGATAGACGAACACTGTATCTTCACTTTAAAAAAGTATGTGGCATTTAATTACCCTTTGTTTTTAATCATCCAGTGTAACTTCTAGAACTAAACACCATCTTGAATTAATAATTGGAAGAAAGTATAATAAAAAGGTGCAAATGGAAAGATAAAAAAAATTCCTATTAAAAAGTATAAACTATGCTTCTACAAATAACTTTTCAATTGATAACCTTTTTCATGAAAGCCTGGCAGAGTCCCATACAGTTCTCTATTGACTCCGATCTGTGCTCTCATCTAGAATAAGGAGCTGACTGGTATCATTATAATACAGGGTAGTTTTCTACCAAATGCGTTACTTAGACTTCAAAACCAAACCCATCGAGGCACATGGTTTCTTAGAGCACTGCTCACAGAAGAGGATGATTCTCTCATGAACTAAAAGCAGGTGAAAAACGTATTTACATATTCCTCTAGTCTGTAAGTAAAGGCTATTGAATTCATCCATGACAGAAGTTTAATTTCTCCCCCAAATACTCCATTTTTTGTATAGTTTCATTACCCAGCTAAGTCTGGGAATACTATTTAACAACTAAGCTTAGGTATTGGTCTCAAAATTATTAACTTATTTTTTTCTATTGGCTATTTTTTATTGTGACTGTCTTTGACTTTATCCAGCCAGCTCTATTTGCAAATCATTAAAACAGTTAGCTATTGTTTTCCACCCAAAACAAAGTTGCTCAAAAGCAGGAAAAACAGCTTAAAGATCTGATTCAGCTTGCTTTGCATATCACCTGTCGCTGTCCCGGTGGACAGCCAGGAAGAGGTATAGCATCATTAAAGAAATACACCCAAAGAGCATTAGGAGAAAAAACTTTACACTCAACTAACAGCAGACATGACTGCACCATACAGAGGCTTTTCACTTCTAACTCTGTGTAACAGAAATACGATAATACTATCTTGTGGCCATCCTCCTCCTTGTCAAAAGTCCTGTGAGCAGCTGTACATAACAGACAGATGAAGCAATGACAAAGGACAAAGAGAATGTAGGTAGCCAGCCTGAGAGAAGACCTTGGAGAGAACGCACACCACTTACGATCTCTTTTTTTATTTCCACTTGAAATAGGAAAAATACCAGTTCCTCTGCTGAACTATTTTTTTTTTAATTATTTTTATTAGTGATAGAAGGGATCTGTAAAGCCTAGAATATTTCAGGCATGTTAGCAGGTAGGGTTTTATCTTAGGCAATGCCTAATAATAAAGGCAACATATTTATGCAGATATTAAACTGTCATTGGAAAGAGCAGAACATACAGATGAAGATGTACAAATAGTCCTTTGATAGAGAGGTGTTACGCCCAGCTTTTCTCCAAATGTTCCAGTATTGACTAGTAAAGAGTAATTTGATGCCAGGCCACTGCCAGCTTTTCATTACTGCTATTTTAATGTCTTTCCATGGACGCATGATCTCCTATTTTATAGCTGTCAAATGTGTTATGAAAATAAGTAAAAATCTTATTCATACATGTTGAGCACCGCATTTCAGTGTAGGCAGTGTGTTCCAACAAGATATACTTGACAAGGAATTATTTCCTTTATATGAATGAAACCCCAGAAAACATAACACTTCATTAAAAATGCATCTGCATACTGTTAATGGTACATGGAAAAAATATGTAGAGAATATACATTTACAGATAAATAATACATTTATATTTTTAAACCCAAAACCAAAGGTCCTACAATGGATTTTGTATGCCCAAGGCTTCATGCCTGCGTATTTACTGTTCCAAAAAGTACCAACAGATGTGATTTATGATGTCAGAAAACGTTGCATGGATCCAGGACTTGCAGTAGCACTTGAATTTAGTCACGATTAAATTCTGCAAAGTGAATCATGCGCCACATTTCCAGCAACACGTGCCATCCCCAAAATCTAACCTGCAAAGGATTTACACTTTTATTCAGTTCCCTGATTTACCTGTCTCTGCCTGCAACTATACCATACTGCACTTTCATCCTATCACACTTTCAACACAGCTACAGTAAAACTGCCTCGGCATTAAGAAGCAGAAAACCAATTCCCATATTCAATGAAACTGTAATTTGAGAAGATAATGAATCAATAATACAGTGTCTCCTGATTATCAAAGTCACTGAACAATTTCACGAGTGTAGGTCAAGATCCTTAAACCAGAGAGTGTCCTGGTTAGACTGCAGTTTGGTTACCTCTGTCTTTCCTCTTAACCAGTTTTGTCTAAACTGGATACTTCCCCAAGTAAAGCCACATTTGTTTTTTAANTAAAGCCACATTTGGTTTTTAAGCTCTCCTTGATCACTCTTTTCTGCCAATTGCTTCCTAACCTATGTCAAGTCCTGTAATCTCCCACTAGTACTTACATCACCCGCTACTCCACCAGAAACAGCGATATTTGGAACGCTGACCTACAAAGAACACCATATGGCTGCAGATGTTCTTAAGGACCATGTTGTCTAACGCACCTCACAGTAAGCCTAGATGTCATGGTAATTAAAAGCTGGATACCATCCAGAGGCTAGTGTATAGCACACTCCCAAAATTCTCCAACGTGTAGAGATACTCTAATTTTATTACTAAATAATTTTAGGAAAATGGATTTAATGAGAGTTGCAGCAACAGACACAAATGTAAACTAGGATGTGCGTTTACAGAGGGAAGGAAATATGGGTCATCCCCACATACACACATTGTTGGTCTAGTTAATATTTAGATATTCTCTAATTAACTATAGTGCACAGGAATATTCATGGAGGTGTGTTAACTTTCACTTATCTTTTGCTCACTGAATTCCAACTTTTTTACTGTAACGTTGCCAATAAGAATGCTTAAAATAAAATTATAACCACAAGTACGAACATTTATGCTTGATTGCACAAACATTTGTGCTAAACAAACCTCCAAGGGAGTATGTCCTTTACCAAAGCAACCTCATTTAAAAACTTGAATGCATACTCAAAGGTAATACTTCTCTAATATTTCTCCCTTAGCTCTGGGAACACAGAGAATACATTATCCACAACTTGCAGTCAAGCATTTTTATGACTATCAAATTAAATGAAAAATATTTTGAAGTGGAAGATTCCACACAGCAGCACACAGATCTGACAAAAGTGCAATAAACTAGCCAAATCTTTTTGTTTGTTTGTTTATTCTTGCAAAAGTCAAGGCATATCTTCTCTGCATGCTCTAGAGAAAATATTATCCTTGTTGATTATCAGTACATCTCCTTGAAGATTAAAATTATTAAATGTTTCTTCATTACAGAACATTTTTATCTTCAACACCCTCAACAGATATCATCAGAAAGGATGTGCTTACAAAGACAGACAACATTTTCTTTCTCTCTAAAGACATGGAACATACAGGCAATCTATAGAGAGTAATTGCATTTAACATAATTAGCTAACTGTGCACATCCTTCAGTATGCATCAACACTAAAGCTAGGCTTTTAATGCCATCCTATATTATGTGTGGACACAGCCACCGCAAAGGACAAATGACTGTGATTATTGTTTCTTATTTTACTGCTTATTTCACCTCTATGCATTACATAAAGATTACAATGTAGCAAATCAAAAGCAAGAGGAATCTTCAGATGAAAGGATGATGACCAAATCTTTAGATTGTAGAAGGCTTTCTGGACTGAGCAATTAGTAGTTCTCTGTGAAAAAAAATGCCCCACTGATGGAAAAAATAAGTTAATCTTAATTAGTTGATTGATGAGCATAATTGCATTCTACTATGAAAAAGGACTGACTTAGTAAAGTATGAGTTGGCTTGACCAGTTAAAGCACAGTTGAGAACCCTGAGTCCGTACAATTGGCTTGGAGATCTAGGAACGGTCCCCCATGAAATTTTCAGGACTTTCAGCTGCCATGTAGAAATTGTCTCTCTCAGGGTACTCTGAACACTTCCACACATGAAAATGATAATGCAACCGTCATATGCTCATGCATGACCCCATATATAAATGGAGTCCCTAGGTCACAACCATCCAATTATCACTGATGTTACCTCAGTAAGTAATTGGACTTTGATCTCTCTTATTGATTTCTATTGAAATATGAAGTGACTCTTCAAAAAGAAAAAACAAACACCAAAAACTATTTTTTCAAGGAAACACAAGACAAAAAGAAAACGGTAAAAGAAGTGCATAGGACCTATATGCAAGATTTCCTTGGAAGTTTTGGGAGGTCCACTTGTTCCAAGTACCTGCCATAATTGGGAACAGATGAAATGGCTGTGCAGAAGCCTTTGTCTTAACCTGAGTTAATCAGTGTGCATTCCTCTGAGCTCACAGGCAGCGTTTCATTCATTTCAAAGTTTCTTTGTCTGTTCTGGGAATTTGGAGGCTGCCCAATCTGATTAGTTCATCAATAAAGGTATAGAGGACAAAAGTACACTTCTACAAAAGAGTTTGCTGTTCATTCAGCACCTTCAGTTATGTTACTATCACTGCCACCTTCCTGCAGGTCTCCCTCAGGACTAAATTAATACTTTTACTTCTGTAGCAGAGTATGAAAAAAAATAAGAAAATAATCAGGTGTGCACCAGTAATATTAATTAGAAATAAACATGACACCCCCCACTATGCCAACAAGCTCCTTACAGAAAAGGATATGGGCAAGGATGACCGAGTACTGTATTGTCAGTTTTCGAAAGGAGGAAACGTCTCATTAGAGCCACACACTGGCATTATGGGACTCTGGAATTAACACCCTGATGCTGCCATAGGTTATACTGTTTTCTGCAACTCAGGGAAAAGGCAAACAACATAAGCATGCAGAAGATAAGTGCAGTTGTGATATGGGCTGCTCAGATACTGTGATAACAGAAACCAGATAATTGTCTCAGACAGAGACATTTGCCTGGACAGAAAATGATATCTTCCGTAATAGATAGGAGGATCTATTAATGAGAATATTAACTAAATACAAAAATAATTAATTTCCCTTTAAACTAAAAGACAGGTTTAATAATTTACTTAAGGGCATAAGTCTGCCTGGAGAGAACAAAATGACAGAGTCCTGTTTCCAATGTTAACACTGAAATATGGCTATGCAAAGTTCACAGTATAAGCTAAAACTGCAGTAATAAGAATAAAAAAGGGTCTTTCAGAGCTTTTCAGATCATAATCCACATGTGCAGATGAGATCATGCTAGCTCTATGGTTTGTGGCAAGAGCATGACAGTAACCAAGACAACAGCACAGATGCTTACTGCAAATTCCTCTTATTAGAGTATACAGAACGTGGTGACCAGCCTATTCTTTCCTCCAGATAAAGCCCAGTCATCTATATTAGCACAAGATCTCATTAAGACTAAAGCTTGTCTCAGCTAATTAACATTAACTCTTGCATTTATCATGCCCAATTTTAGTCAGCTGGTGCATGGTTCGGTTTTAAAATTGGGGAGCAAAGAATCCATAAGTTGTACCACAACACTCAACAGAAGCAAATCAGCAAATTCCTAGTGGCAACCTGCACAGGGTAGAAATAGTTGTATGAGGATGGTCCCCTACAAGTATATCGACCAACCATCGATACTCTTCTTCTGCATTGTATTGTATTCAACAGAGCACTTAAGCACAGATGCTATTCCCCTTTATATCTGTTAGATCTAAATACATAGTTAAATCCTCCACGCTTTTAGAGTGGCACTGCATTCAAAATTGGATGCCTTCTTTATAGGGAAGGATGAAACTACTCTTTCATATTAACCAGTCTTGAACTCTAGCAACTCCAGCACAACCTGAATGCATTTCTGAACTTTGAAATAGGTTCCATTAAATTTCAGTGCACCTCTGCTCTTATTGCTTTCTAGTCAGTTGAATGCTTATCTGTACAAAACCTTCTGAGTTATGTTCATCATTACTTTCAGGTTCATGGCTGCTCTACCTTCCCTGACAGCATCAGAATGACCTCATTCTTCACATTCATTTGTTCTTCCCATAAATAAATTTCTCAGGTCACATAAGTTCATTCCAAAGAGCTGTCTTCTTTTGCTAAGCATCACAACGTGTCAGTCATCCAGATGTGTGATGGTCTTCAGCTACCTAATTCATCACGGACTGTCTCAGCGTACACCTTTCCTTTGCACTTACCCACAGGCTTAATCCAAAGCTTACTGAAGCCAAAGGGCTTAAGGGAGCCTTTTTCCTTTTCAGCATCCTTTAGATGAGCTGTATTTTCTAACCTGAAGTTCTGGATACAAAAAACTACGTTCAAGTAAAAACGTGTTTCTGTCTACTCTGGTGAGCAGTCATTATCAAATGCAAACTAATTCATCCCTTTTGAAAACACAGGAACCATCTAGGGTAACCATGCAAA
>RSEF01000006.1:4273499-4293190 GCA_003993805.1 Himantopus leucocephalus
GAAGGAAAACACAGTGATAAGTACTTTCCTCTAAAGGACTACCAACCATGAGTTAAAATGGAGTTTTGCATATCAAAATCTGTAGAGAATTTAGATTTGCTACAGATTTTACTCCAGAACTACAACTGATTACGATTTGGGTATGGCAAAACCTCATCATGCCTTTCCACAGCCAGCTGTTGGAAGGTTCCGTCCCACCTTTTCAGAGGTACGTGTTGATATTTAGTTAATTAACATCTTAATGGTTTTATAAATCATTATTAGATTCCTCAAATAAAAGGTATCAGATTAGCACTGTAATTTTTTTTATTTAATTTAATCTGTAACCCTTCAGGTATGCAAAAAGCATCACTGAAAGACAGAAAAAATACTTTAAAATGAATATACATATTAAAAAACATTTTCTTCATCTAGTGTCTCATAAAAATGGAGAATGCCCAACTGTGTCATCAAATTAAGCTGTCTTCCACACAGGTTTTTGTTTCATCATCAGTATCACATATGTCATAATGCTTAAGAACTGCTCAGCTACAAGAACATAACATTCTTATCAGGTGCAAGCTGCTCTATGAAGACAGGAAATCAGCTTTTCCTTGGTATAACAATGTTACCTGCTATATCTGATTTTTATAGTACCATTTCTACAAATAAATCAGGCTGTCATTTACATATATAACATAATTCTGTAAGTGGGCATGCAATCCCCATTGGAAATACTCAGTAGAAAGACAGTGAAGTAAAACAGAGAATTTAAAGCACCTTTTGCTGAGACATTAAAAAAAAAAGCAGCAAACTTACCACTTATATTTTCTATGTATTCAGCAAATACTGATTTAACGAGCAGCACAAGGAAAAATGCTTTTTTTTAGTTGTCAAGTATCTATGACTTCTATTAAAAGTTCTTGGGGAATTTCACTAGCTATTATTTTTTAAATGCTTATGAATCTGTGAGAGAATGACAGAAGAGAGAAACTGAGTGCAAAGCTGCTAAGAACCATCACAGCAAGTCTGAACTGGGAGAACAACCCCAAGATTTGGTAGGAAGATTTTTTAGGTGGAATAAACGGAGAAAAGAGATTTGAAGGGAGCAGGGTAGGGTAACAGTTACAATTGATTTTATTTCTAATATTGTGTAGATTATCTGTGCATTAATTGCATAGGTTTATCTTTTCTTTTTTCTTTTTTTTTTATTTTAGCTGAGGCAGTAACAAAAACCCCCAGATTGTTACCAAATTAATTATGTCACAATCTAAGTTGGAAAACATCTTATCCTATAGAGATCAGCCTCGGGTTGGAAAAATGACTTTCACCAAGTACTTTTCTAAATGACTTCACCTCCCACAATGTAGTCACATTGACGTGCCACAAAGTATTAAGAAACTAATCTCTGGGTGTTAACCTCTTAAGTGGGGAAAAAAAATAATGAAACAGATAAAGGAGAATTGATTTTTTTTGACTGCATACATGCAACGTCCATACTAACAATTTGTTTCTATTTGTCAGCACAGAATGCAGAACATAGCTGAAATAACAAGCAAAAACCCACCAAGCTTCTCATGCAGATGAGGGTTCGCTATTATAATCATAACACAAATGGGACAAAAGCTGGAGATACTGTAAAGACAGCTATTTTATGATATTTTGAAGATACTGTAAGGAAGTCTAGGTTTACTAGTTTCTACGCATTTAGTGGAGAAATTACTTCAGCAATTTGATGCAGGAGTTCATTCTAGATGGAAGCCAGCCAGCGTACATTTATAAAAAGAGGGAAGAAAAAAGGTAAAAGCAAATTAATTTAAAAAATAAGTCTAAAACAAATTCTAAACTTCTAGTGTGTACAGATGAATACCGAGAAGATTAACTAAATATAGAAATAAAATCAGTGAAACATTTCAATAATGTTCCCAAATCGTTTGTCTTTGACTAGCTGTTTCTCTGTTTCACAATCCGGTGATTCATAATTCACAATCCAAGAGTATTTTATGGGAAGTGATTTGGGGGTTTGCTACACAGTTGTCAGTGAAAAGAGATGCTGAGTAAATTAGGCAGTATCCTGGTTGAAATCAATCATGAACACAGATTACACAAAATGTCAGTCACAGAAAGCAGTTATTGAGACCCCCACACGACTGCGGTTGATTAAACAGGAGTGTTTTCAGTACAGTCAATGGGAGTTTTGAACATTCAGCAGCAAAAAGGGTCAAGCTTCAGCTTTACTGAGACTCCTGTACATCACATTAACAGAAAAACAGCTCTGCAATCAGTACAAATGCTGCAAACAGAAGGAAAAGGACATAACTAAGATTAATCAACACATTGTGTTCATACAAAAATTTTCATCAGTAATCTACACGTGTTTGTTCTCTTCTTATTTTTTAAGAACTGCTCTAAGTGGGAGTGGAGGAAAATGTCTGTTTTGTGAAGGCCACAGTCAAATCTGATTCCATGTGCCAGATCCTTAGATAAGCCTATCTTCAGCACAGTCTGCAGGAAGTGATAAGAAGGACCTTGCTCCTCTCTGTTCGCAGTCCTAGTATATCACTATTGGTTTTGTGGAAATTAGCTCCTGATTAGATGGCTTGAGAAACCATTCCCAGCTAATGCGCCTGCACTAGATATCAGATGATATTTGTGTTCCCATTAGCAGGACTTAACTTTTCCTCCAGACCTTTATCAGTAAAAAATAAACAGTAAGACAATCTAATAAAATTGCAACAAACCAACCCAATAATCCATTTCTAAATAGCAAGGTAACATCTCCCTTTTTCTGCAAAGCCTTTTCCTATTCCTTCTGCTGCGGTGGGTAGGATTTAGATTAGAGCACAGGTTACACTAGCATTGCTGGTTTATCTTTTTTCAAACAAGGTCATCAATCTTAGGACTTCGGTAGGCCTGATTTTTTAAAAATTTTAATTACAATGTAACTGTCTGTAGAGGTGACCCGTAATTATACAGACACGTTTTTGAAGAATAAAGTCAAGTCCCGAGCCTCTAAGACATTTAAGCATAGCACCATATGCCTGCAGGCCTTCTTCCTCTACCCATAGGATTGGTTTCTCAAGAAAGATAAATCTGGTCCTGTGTAAACTAAATTAAGAGGTGCATAAATATCTCTTTCCTAAGTACTGATTTGGTCAAAGAGATTTTTATTTATCTCTATTTATTTTTTTGAATAACTGCTACCAGCGGCAGAAGAGGAAAACCTCACCATAATTTGTTCAAGGAACAGAGCTTTCAGACCTGCTGGTTTCTCAAAAGGTAAAAGCTTGTTGGAACAGAAAGAACATCCTGACATCAATAAAACAGGAAACACTAATCCAATAATTCCCTGCTTTGAAATACTAAACCAGAAGAAAGAAAAAGAAAAACCTCAAACCCACCCTCACATAAAGACACCAGCCTATAATGGCAACCACAATCCAGCACTGCCTTCGTGGGTTAGCACTTTTACACCACGTTCCTTTCCAGCAGTAAAAAGATGAGTCTTGTTAATGCAGAGAAATTAACACTATAATTGATCAAACTGAGATCTCTTTCCTCCTGATCTATGCAACTGATAGTCTTCTCGCTACTTTTATTTCTAGTCTTAACCTCACGCTTGCTTGAACCTCGTTAAAAATATCTGCCAATTCGTGTGTAGCACAGCATCTAGAAAAAGAAAAATGGCATTATACGGAAATTGTGTGTGTGGTCACAAGACCATGTGCTTGCGGGATCATTTTTCCTTTTAGAAGAGCCATCCTAAGTCAGAAATACTTTCATTATTATTGAAGTCCTTCCGAAGGTTTAGAGTGTTTTTCTTGTCTTGTTGATAGAGCCAAGATTTTGCAAAACCCAACTCCTGCTGCCTTGTGGGGTGGTTTGGGTTTTTTGTTTGTTTTGGGGCTTTTGTTGTGTTGTTCTTTTGGGGATTTTTTGTGCTTTTTTTGTTGGTTGTTGTTGGTTATTTTTGTTTAAGGCAAGATTTGTCCTTGTACGGTTTCTCTTCTGCTTTTCTCAAAAAAACACTCTAAAAAGTCTTTGCAACTGTTTACTGTGAGAAGCGCTGTCATCCATCATTCTCTCTGAACCCATGGCTTCCCCAGCTGCCCCTATGCAATGACCTTCATGGGAGCATCATAAATCTCTTAGTTCTAGAAAATAAAGTGATAAACATTGTAAAAATATATCATCTTTCAAATTTCCTTTTCTGATAAACTTCTGCTACCCAAATCACAGAAATACAGTGGGTCTCCAGAGCATAGGGCTCAATTCTTAGTTCTGTCACTGCATTGATGAGTCACCTGGAACAAGACATCCTTCTCTGTGCCACAGACATCTCAGTTTTAACCAAAACAAAAATAACTGCCTGGATTTCAAGAGCTCTATGCATAACCTAAATAATATTTCTCAGTCATTAAAATTATGATAGTTTCCTGTATTTGTATGGCCACCACTTATCTATGAAAAATGATGGTATGTTGCAAAATGTATAGTTTTGATTTCTAGGTACATCATCAGCATTTGACTAAAAAGATTACTCTATGGTTACAAAATAGCCTTACCCTAAAGGTTTGTTTCTTAAAATAGGAGTCAAAATAACAATTTTGCTTGGTAGGAAACAATTATTATCTAGCCACATTTACAAGGATAGATGCGCTACAGAAACTTGAAGTTAAAAAATGAGATTTTTGTAGCTCTGACCTGCATAAATACTTTTTCTTAAAGCGTTAAAGGCTGAACATTTTGCAACACAAGTAAATATAATGAAGGAATATGGTTCAGTACTATGTTATAGTTATCCATACTGTTTGATTATAAAAGGAACTTAATAGGAACATTTTTTTCCAGTACCACTCATTGCTACTTAAAAAATGAACCTTTTGATGAGTTTCTTTGTGATACACTATATAAAATAGACACCCACTAGCAATGTCTACAAAGACTTGGATTAGGAGCATGGAGATGCTGAACACTGTCATTTTTGAAAGATGAATTANCTAAAAAATGAACCTTTTGATGAGTTTCTTTGTGATACACCATATAATGTAGACACCCACTAGCAATGTCTACAAAGACTTGGATTAAGAGCATGGAGATGCTGAACACTGTCATTTTTGAAAGATGAATTAGAACAGATCTTGGAGTAGATCACATCATCCAAAACCCATTAAACTACAGAAAAGTAGTAATCAGGAACTGTTAAGTAACCTATGTGACTAATCAGAAAACACAAGAAAATAGTTAAAGGAGATAAGAAAGTAAACTTTGTCAGTAAACTTTGAAAGCTGTTCTGTTCCCTTCTCCCGCCATTATTCTAGACACCTTTGTGCACAGGATATACAAAAAGGATGAAGTGAGGTAGGGTTAGTTATTCATCAATATTTCATGTCCATGGGTAATTCATTTTATGACTCTCTCTAGTGGCAGCAAATTGCACTACTGCTTGGTATTAACTGTCAGTTTTGTTTTGGAAATGGTTTTATTTACAGGTTACTGTAAAATGAGTTTGTTCGCTCCTTATGTTCCTACAACACATTTGAAAGTTAATTATAAGATGAAACTAAAGCTAGTGAAACAATAATTCAGGGCTGTTGAACAAGGACAGGCCATTTGAGAAAAGCTGTTTTGCAGCAAACTATGATCCATTAACATAATAGGAACTGCAAAGCCAAGGCAGCATCTGTCACCACTGATAAATCATAAATTTATATCAGGAGATAATGCAAGAATGATGAGGACAAACCAGAGTGTGTTCCTCAACTCGGTTTAGAAAAGGTGTGAGATATGTGAAATACTGCACATTCACATAATATTAGCTTTTAACATAAATCACACTAATACCAGACAACCATTTCCTCCAATAGCCCATTCACAAAATTAATTTCTCTATGTCCAGATCGTAATGATGTAAAATAGGCTGCTACAGGATGAAAGTATGAACTGTGAATGTACTAAATGAAATATTCTGGAGACCTAAGAGTCTTGAGGTCATAAGTATTTGTTTGGGATTCAAAAGACATGGACTAAATTCCAAGCTTTTCTGTGCCTCTTTTCCCAATGCTACCTTTAGAGAGAATATAAATCCTTTGTCTGCTCAGACTACTAACTTTTTTAATGAGGGATTGTCTCCTTCTACTGTATTAAGTCTCCCGAGTAGAGAAGATCCATACTGAAATCAAGATAACTCTAGATGGCAACATAACTAATGCACACCCTCAACATCTACCAGTCTTCAGGTGTTTGCAGAGTATCTCACTTCTTAGACCGAAGCTGGAAAAAACTTTTCTAGTCAACAGAGTACAGACTGATACACCTCTAGGTGTTCAAGTGNTAGATACACCTCTAGATGTTCAAGTGGCATGCACCTTGATTTTTATTTTTTTTTTTTACAGTTATTTTTGCTTCGGCTTTAACAGATACTGATATGCTGATAGGATGGCAATTCGAGTGTTTTCCCACTTGGAATACACATTGCCACCTGAAGACAGCAATGAGGTATCAGGTGGGTGGCAGTAGTACAAAGATTCCCCACAAGGCTTTGCAGACCCCGAACTGGGAACGCCATGTCAAGGGCTGAGCAGATAATTCAGTCTCACTTCCTACTTATTTAATTATAATTAAAATAGCATCTGCACATATAAATATGTTTGCAAGTGTCCTTACTTATGAGGGCATAGTTTAGAAGTTTGTTCATCAAGATTAACGTAGTTGGTAGTTATACCACATAGACAGACAGAACAAAAACCACATTTATCACTACTTCCGAAACAAAATCAGGTACATAAAGGAATTTGATAGCTGGTGTGTTCCAAGAACTGAAATTTCCAACGGAAATGTAGTGGCCTACTGCAATACTTTTATCTTGGTTCAGGCTTCAAAACTAGAAAAAGTGTCGAGTGCAGTTCCTTTCTGGGTGTCTCCTACCCCAGGACTAATGACAAGAGGTGGGCCAAAAAAAGCTACTGCCAGCACTTCTTTGGCATGATATNCCTGGTGTGTTCCGAGAACTGAAATTTCCAAAGGAAATGTAGTGGCCTACTGCAATACTTCTATCTTGGTTCAGGCTTCAAAACTAGAAAAAGCGTCGAGTGCGGTTCCTTTCTGGGTGTCTCCTACCCCCGGACTAATGACAAGAAGTGGGCCAAAAAAAGCTACTGCCAGCACTTCTTTGGCATGATATTTGCCTAAAATGTTTGCAGTGTCTTCTTTGCAAGATTAATATGTCAGGAAAGGGCAAAGGCACTTAATTTGCTAACCTCTTCATTACTACAATAGAGTCAGCTATCCAGGTCAATCATCATATATACTCGGCTTTCAACAAATGCTTGCTGGCTTTTGCGTTGTTAAGGGATTAATATACTATAACTGTGCCAATTACATGACATGAGCCATTTAGCTTTATTCTTGTCATACTTTGTTCTTATGCATACAATGCATGTCTTCACAGATAGATGATTTCCCCCTTCTCACACTATATGGGGGTTTGCTTCATAGGGTATCATTTTTTGGTTTGCACCTATCACAGGCAATGAGGTTTATTAGAAAATAAACCATTTCAACATTCCTTTTTAATGTTGGAGGAGAAAAGAGGGGGGAAAAAAAACCCAACAACTGACAGCTCAGAACCTATAGCAAAAACAATTTATGGCCTGAAGTTACTGCCTACACCAAAATCTGCCTTTTAAATCAGTGTATAATACAATGGTGCACATTGATTATCTGTTTTGAAAGAGCAACATGACTCAAACATCTTCTAGCCTTTATTCACTGTTCATTCTGACATGCAAGCACATGGTTTAGTAATAGGATTATATTTATATCAATCCTATTACATGATCGGATTACAGTTCCTGATCCCAGGGATGCTTTTCAGCCCTAACAGGGATTTTACATCCTGCACCTTTAAGGACCAGCAGCCTCTGTCTTTAAAATATTTGCAGATACAAGTAGATACTGAATAAGGTAGCAGAGATGTATATAGCTTGCTTACTGTACTAATTTTGTGAGTTCTGCTATTATAATTTACTACTTTTATATTATTGCTCTGTTCTTATTAGCCTAATTCAGGACATGAAAAGCTACCTTTGGTGGGCTATGTTTCAAGAAGAACAGACAGGGCACTCCAGAGACGAAGGCTACAGTATCTTTTCCAACACCCTTCTACTGTGATAAAGAACAATTTACCCCTTCTTCCTGTACTTCCGTCCTCATCTTGCATATTTAGACTTTATATTGCCTCAACCTAAGACGAGTTATCTTTTGTCATATCAATATATGGTCTGAGTCATATACACAGACTTATCTATCGGAGTCATAAAAGTATTGGCTCATGGAGTGTAGGGTAGTAAGAAAGCCTTCACTATTTGAGACTATATACTTGAATAGATAGTAACAGTCATGTTCATTAAATTTTAAAACCTCAATGCTATCAGGATTGTGTTGTCAAGATAGAACAGGTATAAAACATCTTAATGCTGTTTGGTCTGGCCCATCTGGAAGGCACCACTTCACTGCAATTAGTCTTGCTGGAGACCTAATTTTTACAGTGCTGCAGTACTATTCAGTCATGTGTTTTCCTTCCATTCACGTGGGTTATGGAACAGTTCGGCATGATTACCAGGATAGCTTTGCTTTTACAAATGACTATTTTATTGCTTTTATGATTAACAGAATATACCCCGATCGAAACAATGAGAAAGGATGCAAGCTGATTATAAATCTTGGTGTTAGCCCATTCTGAGTCAGTATTGAAAATAGCTCTGAATTGAAGACAAGGAAAACTCTCATTCCATATAATGAAAAGACTCACATTGATTACTAGTACTCATTTTGACATCATGCCAATCCTTCCCTCCATGGCTTAGAGAGGAAGGTGGCACAAACTCCAAGTTAAGTTTTCCTTATGGCAGCAATGTTAGGGATAAAAAATAGAAGAAGAAAACAAGAAGCACAGATGGTAAAATGGGTAACAAGTTTACCATCATGAATGTTGATATAGTTAACAATTAGTATGCACATACATAAATAGTGACAGATTTCAAAGCTTAGCACAGCACATTATGCAAACAGATATTCTGCTGTTGTGGTACTCAAGACCCCTTCCTTCCAGGTTTCAATAGGCTAAAACGGAGCTACTGAAAATGAACTAACATGGTCCAGCAGGCTGTCTCAGCCCTAGCTTAAAGGGTTATCAAGTACAACCTTCTCTCTCAAAACAGCAAACCCCCCGTAATAATCTGTAACATATTTAATTGTACTTTGTAAGCATATCAACCTATAATAAGAATTAAAACCTTTAATGTTTCAAAGGTACATCCATCAAGCAATCTAAAAGACCTATGGCCTAGTTTCTGTCTTTAAACACCTGAAAGATGGAGTTTATGTGTGAAATTATGATGTATTTAGTCCTTGCTTAGGGTTTTCATGAGATTCTTTACTTAGGTGTATCATAGAAAATTATAATACAAAAATAAGTGTTACACAACTGCCTTTCAGCTATTAATTAAATTGTTTTTCTTTAATGCTAATCACTTGCCATTCCTAGTTTTACCTTAGTGTGGATGTAGAAAGGACTCAAACAAACAAAAAAAAGTGGATTTTCTTTTTTTTTTTTGTTTTGGTGTGGTGTTTGGTTGGGGTTTTTTAAGGAATATATATGTTCTGCAAGAATTTGTTTTGCTATGTGATATACAGAGAGAAATGGTTCACACGTTAAAAGCGTGGGAGATCCACACAAGAAGAGCTTGATTGAAAGTACAGTAAATAAAAAGGAGATGAATCCACAATAGGATCGTTTGCTTGTGAAAGTACTTAGCCTCTCCCAGCTGAGAAAAAAATGGGACCGCATTTTCCCTGAGAGCAGTGTTCCGGCACTATAGTTCGTTGAACTATTTTAGCTTAACTTTTTCCATAAATATTTAATCACATAAAATTCAGAATCCAGAATCATCTTTTAAATTCAGAAGCATTTGTTTAAAAATAATCACACTGCTGATTAGATGCGGGCAAAATTTGCAGTCACTGACAAATTTGTCCATCTGATACTTGCAACATTTTGCTTAAAAAACAAAAAAAAAAGTTGGTGAGCCGAGAGATCTAAATGCCTGCACAGCAGTTGCAGCTCATGTCTGCTTCCCATAGCCTCAAACTGTGAATTAGACATATGATGTACACTACAAGGTAGTAACTGTAACTTGAGAATTTAACAGCATAGAATCAGGTCAACTCATTTTGGGGGGGAAAAACAGCTTACAGTGCAGAGCAGCGAGTAGCCACGATGACTTGCCAGATGTGATCCTGCTCATTGCAACACATTCCCCATATCAGCACTTATTATTAATGAAATGTTATAAGAAGCTGCCTGCAACAGCACTCTGCAGCCATGATTAATTAGCCAGTAGGCTTTAAAGGGAACCAAGTCACTTTTTCAAAGTCTAGACTCTCTAGATTAAAAAATAAAAAGTACAAATGTAGGACTGCAGCATGTCAGCTGCTCAGCTGATTATGTCTGTCTTGAAAGTTGCATGTCAGGGAAATGAAATGTTCTTTCACTTTGCATCCAGAAGTACCGTAGAGAAGCAGCACTATATGGTGCTGAATTATCTCTGAAGAGTCAACAAACAATGCTAATGCTTGGTTTTCTGTAAAGCATACGCTCTTTAGTGAGAGGATAGAGACAAACTTGGTAACTAGTGGCAAATATCTGTAGTTTAGACCAGGTCTCTAGCTAAATTGCTTATCAGAAAAAAAAAAAAAAACAACNACCCAAAAAAAATCTTAGACTGACATAAATGACAATTCTGGCTCACTAAAGTCTGAATAAAAACTGAACAAGCATTTGGCTTTAACATACTACTGAATAGCTATACTCTACTGGAAAAAAGTAGTAACAGTTTTATGTCCTTTATAACGTAAGTGACAGAAATACATGTTCCAGAAGCACTTCTTATTAATGAAGAAAAAAGCAGCCACGTTACATTCAGTTAACAATTAACCATTCTAGTTCCAAAAGTTAATCGTGTATCTAGCTTCACAAAAAATAATGGTATTGCTACAAAATGACACTTTTTTCTGTGGAATTATGTTATTTGCTGTTTTACACAACTACCATAGTAACCACTAGCTATTTACTAAAATATCCAAGAACGGTCAGATTTTTATTAAATGAATCGATTAGAATTTCAAATAAGATTTTAGTTAAAAAAGTTATTGTAGTTGAAGTCTGAAAATATTCCATAAGTAATCAGAAAAAGGAAAATACATGATCTTATGTTACCAATCATATATATAAACTGAGCCATCAAAAGAGGCAAAGACATAGAAAGATGAATAAATGAGAAATGCAAACAAGGAAACATAAAACCAAGAAAGGAAGGGATTGTAAGAGGAGAGGAAAGAGAAAAGAGCTGAAAGTAGAAAAAAAGTGTTGTCTTGGGAGGCTTTGATGTCTAGCTTGGCCAGACCTTCACAACTTAAGGTGGCAGGTGTCACCAAGGCAGGAGGAGACACAACCTCTGGGGCTCCTTCATTCCAACACAGAGCAGAAATATTAAGGGCACGTGGCTTGTTCCTAAGGCAGGGTTACCTCTGGTACCTTTAGCAGCCACTGTCTAATCCTTGACATAGCATTATATCACGCTCAAGAGCCATGGCTCATAAGCCACAGGTCCTTCCCAAATTAGGGCATTGAACACATCCAGGCTTGGTTAATGATCCATTATTATTATTAAAATCGATGATATAACTATGGGCATCAGACTACTAACTTTGGTACGCAGGTGTAATTCCTACCTCTGTCAAATAGTCTCCAAGATGGGTCTCAGTTTCCCCTCTGCAAATAGGAAATAATACTACCTTTTTTCCTATCTTTTAATTTTTCTTAGCCCATTCCATTCATCCATGTAATAGATGATCCCTTAAAGATTTTAATATACATATACCAACATTTGGACAAACCCATTGACCTAGAATGTGGTTAGGGTTTCCAGGACAAGTTTCTTAGGAGTCAGTATGAGGTTCAGCCCCAACATCCCAGACACAAAGAAAACAGGCAGGAGTAGACACAAACACCAAAGAGCTTATGCACTATGTCATTTTGATAACGCACTAAATAAATACAGATATGAGCAGCCACAGGTGGCAAAAAGGGAAGATATGGTAACAGGAACGTACACACAAAATAATATTAAATTCCTTTTCTACCAAGGGCACAAGGGATTGAGTAGCATATACAACTGCAGCAGCCTTACGAATGAATTATCTATTTTGAATGCTCATATTCCTTTAACGAACCCCTGAATGAATGACATGGTCCTGATTGTGCTGAAGGCAAGCACTTAATGGTTTTGAACACATTTTAAAAAAATGAGTAACTGAAGATTGCTTTGTAGCCAAAGTGCCAACCTACATATGTTAAGAGCTGTCAAAGAAGGATACCCAATAGGAAGCACCAGAAAATCTCTGTGAGCACTATTTAAACCACCAATGATTGTGCTATAATCTTTGTATGTTGTTGATAAGAGCTGTTTCCATACTGCCAGACATCAATTATAACTCACATTGATGTTACGCAAAGTAATACACTTGCTATCACTGATTACAGCAACACTATCTGCAGCCACAGAGCATATGGTATAAAATTACTTTGTAAGACATGTAGCACTGT
This sequence comes from Himantopus leucocephalus, assembly GCA_003993805.1. Taxonomy (NCBI): domain Eukaryota; kingdom Metazoa; phylum Chordata; class Aves; order Charadriiformes; family Recurvirostridae; genus Himantopus; species Himantopus leucocephalus. The sequence goes on from RSEF01000006.1 coordinate 4,286,146, forward strand.
ACATAGTTCCTATTTACCAGCATGGAAATAAGCAACACCAACCAAAAGAACAGAAATAAAATAAAAATTACCCCCTTATGTCTTCAAATTAAAATTTTCACTTATTACTAAAATGTGGACATGCAAGAACAAAATACATGCCCCAAATAAAAAAAACAAGGGGGGAGGGTAGTTACAAATATAGGATATGGCTAAAATACATGTTAACTCACTGTTGCATAATTCACCATTACCATTGCTATGAACCCCTAAAACTAGAAACTCAAGTTGGAGAATGACCGCTGCGGTGCAGGTAGGAAAGTTCTGCTTGCAGAAGAGTTTGAGTAAAGCTAGCTGGCACACTGCAATCCCCGCTCTCATATTTTATTGCCCTACCAGTGCTGTGGAATGTGTGTGAAGCAAAAAAAACCTGCCAGGGTTAGGGCTTTATTTGATGACCTCAGTGAGCCTGAGGTTTCATCAATACGTTTGGCAGCAAAACTATTTGCAGAATCTCTACTTTTCAAAGAGTCGTTGAGGTGTCAACATGCAACTGGCGCTAACCCACAATCAGTGACGCTGCTGCAAAGAGCTGGCTGTGTCAGGCAGCACATACACTGTCCCACCTATCTTATAGTGTCAATTGACAGCAAACGTGATAGGTAAGGATCCGCTGGAGTAAAGGCCAGCAGTATAAATGCCTGGACTTTATATTCTATCTCACAGATAGCCATCTAATCTTCATATCTCTTTCAGTGCTTGCCCAGAGGATCCTTGAAGATCCCTCTCTGTAATTATCACATTGAATTTAGAAAGTAGTGAACTATTCTGACACATCTTGAGGCGCTATCCTGATCACTGCTTCATACCCCTGGGTCTTTTACTGCTTATCATCCTATTTCTCATATTTATGCAGACATATTTTTATACTTTGCAGAGTCCAAAAGTGTTTTCACAAATCAGAAGTGCAAAAGAACATTTTGAGAGAGAAGGAAAATGGCAAGAAAGATGCTTTTGCCTGCATCTAGTACTGGCTTATTTCTCCAGGAGAAGAAGGAAAAAAATTCAACAGCAAATCCCCTTAATAATCTTGTTCAGATACCAATTTGTGCATGTAACAAAAGCATTCATTTTGACAGCTGCCCTCTACTCCAGAAAATGGAATCACACTCACAGTGCGCAACCCCTGGGCAATACATAACACCGTAAGCCACCTCACTGACCTTGGTGGCAGTTGGCATCACGCTGATTGCCCAAGGCATTTGAAAAAATCAAAACAATTAAGATTTGGAGCCAATAAGAACTATGAATTTCTTTTTTTTCATGGGAATGGCAATTCAGAACTACTTTTTAGGTCAAATGGAAGCACATCAGGATTCTCGGACACCTTTCCTTATCACACAGTGAAAATCCATTTCCCCTCTGCTTTGTTTCAAAAACAAAAAAAGTTTCAAACGTTACTGCAACTTTATTGCACTGCACAGTAGCAGCGCATCATATGACATGTCAGAAAGGAAATCAGTTACCATTGTATGATACTGGACATATTTCACCTTTCTTTCATTTTCTATAAAAATTAATGACAATGGCTATGTACTGTGTTTTATCTTGTAGCTGAATGAAAGAATTTGACACTGAAAAACTGAAACCTATTCTGACAAAAATATTGGTGCTGACAAGCCCCTGGTTCGAAAGCTAGTGCTATTACTATCCATTTTAGCAGGCAGGAAAGAAACCAAAAACCCCATCCTAAGAGAAACACAGCATTTTGGAAACGTTCTTTTTTGTCTGTTCATTTTCAGCGGGTGTGGTGTTTTTATTCCGACTCCAGAGACCACTCAGCTTTGGGTTACCCCCAGAGTGTGTGCTGGGGGCAGAAGAGGAGGCTCAGGACAAGACAAAGCTGCGGTGGCAGAGCTGCCTGGGGGGCGGCTTTCACAGAGGCTGCCTGGCACGGGCTCTAGCAAGCGTGCTGCTTTCCTGCCCAGGCAACCAAGGCAGTTAATATAATTTCTTATCAATAATAAAAACAGTGGTGCAATAATACATGAAAACTAAATATGAATCAACCCGAACATAGCATCACCTATTCTGATACTGCCTGAAAAGAAAACCAAATAGATACTTAAGTCCCACTTTCCATCCCGTATGCCACCAGCTGGTTGCCAGGCAACCAAAAAAATATCATTGTGCATGGGAATTAGGAGCGGGTAAAGAAAACACAAACACACCAAAGAAATGTTTGCAAATATTGTAAACTGCCCTATCCAAAATGGTTCCTAGGACTGAGCTAAGCTCGCTGCCAGCTGGTCCCTGGGCAGGCGACAGGTACACCTGTCCTGGTGTTCAGCAGCCCACATGCGTGAGTTCCCAACAAGTTCTCCTGCAGATGTTTTAGAAGTAGCTAAAGTAGCCAGGCAGCCTCTTCCAGTGCTGAACCATCCATCCAGGGAGGAAACTTCTCCCTGTTAGAGCCTTCCAGAAAGGGGACAGCATGGCCCCCTGCGAGAGTTTAACCAGAGGTTTAAATATGAAAGCCCCAGTGTTCTATTCCTTGTCTCCCCAGACATTGATGTTCCTTAATTTGATATAATGCTGTCATTACATAATCATTTACAGCCTGTGAATTAAAAAGGCTGACTAAAAAAATTCTCTCACTTGAATAGGGCAATACTTCTACAAACTGGCACTATTAGTTATGATTGAGATATTAATATCACTGAAACTGGCTTAATTTCCAGTCGGACTGAACACAGTTTGATTGATTTTCATCTCTTCTTCACCTTTCCCTGCAAATATACTGAGTCTGAAGATGAATTCTGATGATATAGATCTCAAATACACATTTTGGTAAGTAAGGTGAAAGTGGATTTGCATCTTGAAACAGGCCAAGCAAAATCAGTTCTTTATAGATCATGTTTTTTAGGCACAGGAAAGCAATAGCCTGTGGGTTTAATCTGTGAAATTATGCACACTTGAGCATGCACCTCACATAGTAAAATAACTCTGCAGAGCAGCAATTTTGATTTCAAAACATTCATCCACTGTTCTTAACACTTAGCTGGAAAAGGAGAGGAATGATGTACTTACCACTTCATGCACAGTGCTTTGAGGAGAGCACTTTTTTGATTCCTGAGCAAGCAAGAAGCAGAATAAAGAAATAAAGTACTATGTGGAATTCTCTGCATTGATCTTCACTACTCACATTTGTTTTGTCTGGGTGTGACTCCGTTGAGTGGGGTATCAGCACACCATTTTCATGTATGCATTCCCCAAGAGCTACAGAATTATTACAGTCCCATTCTAAATCATCCATAAACAGCACAGGGAGCTCACACAGTCTGCGAGGAATTACATTCCTCTCTTTCAAACCCGAGACTAGCAGACCTCTACAGATAACTCCAATCAAAACTGAACTCTACAAAGATCTGACCAATCATCCATATTATACTCTCATCCACTCTAAAAAAGAAAAAAGCTATTGCTATTTTTTTGATAATGACAATATTTAGGACTCATATATATTAAATACATCCAGATCCCAGCCTATCTGTAGCGGTTTTTGGTTTTACCCTAAAAGAACCCATGGCACTATAGCAAAATAAATTGCAGGTTTTCTCAGGTGGCTAGAATCACACCATGACTACTGAAGATTATGTGAAAAGATAATTAGTTCCCACAGACAAAAACACTTGCATGAGTTCTTTAAAACATTGTGTGGCAAGCACTTAACACCTATTAGATGCACATCAGTTCTAACAGAAAGCTAATCCCTACACAATTGCTTTGTTTAACCACTAATTAGCCTGACAAAAGATTCACTTGCCCCCAGCCTTGCTACTCTATATTCCAGTGATTTGTCATACCAGCAGCTCAGATCCAACGTACACTTTACATATTAACGTCTCTACCTGACACCTACAGCAACTACATGGAAAATATCCTTTTTCCCAGGGACAATAGGTTTCCTAACAGCATTACTTGCCGATTCCTCTGTTTTCATAGACTTTCCATTGGGACTATTAAAACTGCCTGGCATTACCACCATCCCCAAATCCACTTCAAGGGGATGGTTTAACCATGGCTCTAACATCAACACCTCAGACAAATACGAGGACATCGTTACCTCAAGCCCACCAGCCTTCTGCCTAGCCAGCTTCCAACACAGGCACCAGCTTCTGGTTCCAGACCTTAAGAAATGACTGAAATAAGAGGGCCTGAGAGTGTTGCGCATACATGAGTTGTAAAGAATACTTGTTCCTTTCCTACTTATTTCCCAAATAATTTTCACCAAGAAAGGCTTTCCTCCCACAATTATAACATTTCTCAGCATGCACCACTAATAGCCTAGGCTGGTTTTTGAGCATCCCCTCTGGAGCAAGCCTGCAGTCAGTTCTCACCCTACTCGGCCACTGCTGAAACAAAAATCCCCTTCTCAACCCTGTTATCAGTCTACCCTACTGCCAACACCACCTTTAGTGTTTTCAAGGTAATCTACACAAGAGAAAAGTAATGTGTCATGCACACTGACTGACATTTAGCTCTCACCTCACAGGCAAGAAAATCATCAAGGCAAAAAACACGTCTGATGTAGAAAAGAGAAAATAAAGCACATCAAGTGAAGGATGAATTGTATGCCAAAATGTTGAGAGAGACAGAGATGTTTTTTCTTCCTGAGACACCTGCAAGAGAAACCTAGTATCAACCGAATTATAAAAACTTCCTAGGCTAGGATATAATACGGAAATAAACATATATAGCATAGTGCCCTCAATACACCAGAACTGGCTGCGTCCTAAACAAGCCTAGAAAAGCCTTGTTTGCATTTTTTACTGCCACACAGGGCTAGAAGTCTGAAAGGAATAATCAGAACAGACAGTTCTGCTCCGGAGACTGCTTTGTAGATTAATTTGCACTTAGTGGTTACCTAATAAATGAGGTGTTCCAGTTAGTAACATTGAGCAAGGAAAGGGATTAAGTATAAGAAATAACTTTCAGGATGGCATTGTGCATTTCGGGATTGTGTTGTTTGCTCTGACAGAAAAGACTCTGAAGTATAGAGGCACCCTTCAATACATCTTGACAACACCTTTTGTTTCTGTTCTTCCAGGAATTTGTTGCCAAATTTGTCATTAAAAAGTTATTCTTGTACTTAGCAAGAAATAACAAATTATTTCCCCCATGTAATAGCAGTGGTTTGGGGGTAACAGGACGAGCAGAGCACTCTCCTACTTGAGGAATGGCAAATCCATACCCAGTACTGACTGCAGAGCGCAGACAGGTTGCCAAACGTGGTTGGGGATTCACAAGAGAGGAGTCCACCAATCTACAATGAATCATTTGAGAGTAGCAGGCAGGTTATCAGTGGGCAGTTCTCCCTGGCAAGCGTAAGACAGCCCCTCTTTTCAAACAGCAAGCAGTGGGTGGGGAAACAGTTTATGAGTCCAGAAAAAACACTGTATGCTATAAATCCTCTTTAAAAAATGAAAGCAAATGTCTGTCTTCTTAAATAAGTCTACCTTGAAAGTAGTGAAGTAAAACTAACCTAAGAGCATATAATGCCTTTTAAGACCTATAGAGCAATAACATTTTAAACCCTGCTAATCTGGTATTTATAGTATAAATAGCTACCGCATCCCTGTTCATGCACAGGCATGATTCATTTTACTTCTTGCACTCCCCCTTCTTTTTTCCTCTCCCCCCAGGCATCTACTTTATTTCTGAGTGTAGCTGTAAAGGGGTGAGAAAAAAGCCTGGGAAACTTAAGAACTAAAATACTAGTTAGGTAACAGAAAATGCAAACAAAAGGTGGAAAAATCCCAGGCTAAGAATAAAACTGCAGGCTGTGACCTAGGTTACAATTCAATTCCGCAATAGCATTGCAAAGACCTGAGGACTATAAAACCATAGTACAATATTTGTAGTATTGGTAAGAGCTGCTTCCAATATACACAATCTACTGAGTTACTTAAAGCTTCAGTTCTGCAAAGCACTTAAGCATGTAATTAACATTAAGTGTATGCTTAAGTCACACTGATTTTACAGCAGTTTAGACACACAATAGTACTTGCAGAATTAGAGGCTCAGAGCCAGACCATCAGCTGCCTGCGCTGTTTCAAGTGAGCCACTGCATACTTCAGATGAAGATCTGCATTTAACTCTTCAGTTTTGGTCAACTGCATCAAGGAAAGCTTCTATTAACCTTTTCTTGCACCAAAGGCAACCCAGATCCTTGAGGAGAAAAATCAAAGAATGTGATTTTGCATGCAGTATGAGAAAGCCCAGATAGAGAGTTCAAGGTCTTCTGCAGCAAAGCAACTTGAAATTATATCATTGTAGTAGCACTTTATTCCTGATTTATATTGAACACAAAGTATTGTATGCACCTTTAAACAGCAGTATACATCACTTGCTGCTTGTCTCAGCTGATCAGTTATTTCTTTGGCTTAGCTGCTAAAAGTTAGTGATGTTCAGCATTTTTAATTTCTCTTTCCTCCTGAGGGATGCAGAGCAAGAACAAGAGACACGCAAATACTATGTACGCACGACTGATTCAATGCTTCTTATTGTAACAATATATTAAAAAATAATGCAACAGTTAATACAAAAAGTGACGTGAAAGATTTTGTCAAAAATATACCCATTTTGACTAAAAATCATTGAAAATCTTCAGTCATGTCATTCTAAAATTAAGTGGTATACCATGAAAGGCTCTGGGAGTACTTGCAGGAAAGGTCAGATATTTTTCCCATTCTAGAGAAAGAAAAACATAGCAACTGTGTGACCTTTCCAAGGTCATACTGCAACACAAGTAGTGTAGCAGAGAAGTCCTGAACAGCAGGAAAATCCTGAATGCCCCTACATTACAATCCCTTCCAAACTAGACATAAAGAGGCATTTGCCTTTGTCTCATATGTATTAAGTACATCCATTTTAGACTGTTACCATTCTTTTCCAGAATATACATTCCATCGCAGACAGATAAAGTGTTATTCATCACATTTTCAGCTACATCTTTTGAGCTCCTTGCTTATGTAAGATTTGCTCAGTATATTGATTTTTTTTT
>RSEF01000006.1:4294190-4309020 GCA_003993805.1 Himantopus leucocephalus
TTTTTTTTTATTTTCCTTCATAAACATGCATCACTTTTCTACTTACGTAAAAGCCCCCTCCCTTGCTCTGCAATATGACCATGCTGCAAAGGTTTAAAAATTAAGCAAATCCAATCCTGTGCACCAAACTTTAAATTCGTTAGAAAACATAAAACAAGCTGCGTATATATTTAGTTAAGAACTGCAGTAAAGTCCACCTGCAAGAGTATGTAGTAATGAGAGGACAGAAAAGCGGGGTTGCTATCAAGACAGTAACATCATTAAAATCTTACAGTAATAACATTTTTTCTGAACTGTTACTGTAAATTATCATAAACCACCTCTTGTATACAAGCTTCCACAAGTGGACGCCACACACTTCCACTGCTTTATTTTCAAAATGGCAAAGTAGCATATTTGTACATTTCTTTCGTCTATCCCGTTTCAAATTCAAGAACTGGCACCTAATAGAGACCTAAAACAACAAGGACAAAATGCTTTCTGAGGAAAGTGAAGATGACATGACAGATTCCGTTCTCCTGGATAAGGAAGACATTCATTAATTCTGACACAAAATAATTCTCTTCCAAATTTCTAAAGCATAGCCATGATTTCGGAACTGAAATGTGGAAATACGTGCATTTGTACTTTGAGCTAAAAGATTACGTGATTTAATCTTTGTAACAATCTGCAATATTATTATAATCTACCTGCAGAGTAGTGCCATCTTTTTCTCCTCTCAGTCTTATTAGTCTTAACAGTGATTGCTTCCCTGTAGGACTCCACAAAATAACTTAAAGATCTCCTTTACTCTATCTATCTAGGTAGCAGAGAAAAGTCTTGACATTATTTAAATNTATCTATCTAGGTAGCAGAGAAAAGTCTTGACATTATTTAAATGGTGAGATTAGTGAGATATAGGAAATGTGAGAAAAAGTGAAGGGCATACTACCATACAGTGGAAGTTGGAAGCTTTGCAAAGAACTAAATACATTAAGGAAAATATTATAAACAATTCACAAGATTACAAAAGCTATACCATGACATATTACAGAAAAGGAGAAATGGGGAAGGTAGGTCTAAACAATAGCCAGGAAAAGAAGGAGATTTAATTTTTATAGAATCTGATGGATGATAACTAATCCACAATAGCTGGAATCTGCTAATAAGCAGAGGAACAGCAGCACAAGTGTTTTACCTTGGCTGCTATGATATTTTTTTTCCATCCTTTGATAAAATTTAAACAATTCAGACTATACTATTAAAACTCCAGAAGTATTAGCTGAGGGTAGACCCCAAGGTAGCATTTGAACAACTTACAACGCATTTCCCAAAGGTTATGTGCTTAAGGTGAAAACACACTGGAAANGTTTTCCATCCTTTGATAAAATTTAAACAATTCAGACTATATTATTAAAACTCCAGAAGTATTAGCTGAGGGTAGACCCCAAGGCAGCATTTGAACAACTTACAACACATTTCCCAAAGGTTATGTGCTTAAGGTGAAAACACACTGGAAACAAATTGCATACCTTCACTAACTATATTCTGAAACTACCAATTTCATTAAAATAAATAAACCAAAAATCCATAGTCAGTAACTTAGCAGTTTGAAATAATAAATTATATAGTAACTACAGCTCCAGTCAGCCTAAATGGGCCACAGCTAAAGCTCACTCTGTTTCAATTCATGTTGGTCACTTCAGCTTGTTTTCAAAATTATTCAGCTGACATATACACATTATGAGATTGCTTTGGTTGTGAATTGCACTATTTAAACGATTTCAAAGGTTGGACACAACAAGGAATGTTCCAACATTACTTACAGTGTGAATTCTCAATTTCTATAATTGGCCCAAGTATGACCAGAAATCCTGGTTTTGTTCAGTCTGAGAATTTGAGTAGACGACAGTATGGTTAGCAATTCTTAAAATCATTTATTTGTATCCTTTTTCTGCATTTTAAATACTATGGTGTGCTCCAAACACAAAGGAATCTTTGTTCAAATCAGAACTTCATATACAGCATTTTATGGCAAATACTGGCCATTCCCAAAGCCAATAAACTATCCTTCCTCTGTTTTGTGTTACTGGGTATTACATGTTTTTACAGCAGATATTTCTGATGTAAATACCTGTTCAGTACAAAACACGACTAATACTTTTAGGTTCTCCAGTATTCACTGTCACAAAACATTTGCAAGTAACTCAGTCATTTACAGGACTGATTTCCCATGGATTTTCTGCTGTACTTTAGTTGTCAAAAAATAAAACAAAATGCTTTGTCTCAAGTAGACTAGCAACCCAAACTGCAGTTTCAGGTAGCATTGTTTGGACATATGGAAGAGAACCATTCCTATCAGAATAAATAATACAGTGAATTTCTTCTAAAGATCATGGAAATGTAACAATGCACAGCTGGAAGCGAAAGGTGAAGAGATGATCTAAGCTAACCGCTGCTTTGAATAAGTATCCTTGCAGATATTCATCTAATCCATTTTTAAACACTTCCGAGAAAAGCTATTTTGCAGTCTTCTAAGGAGACAGGTCTACAGTTTATTTCTTAATCTACAAAACTTGCATTCTTAATTCATTACCTAAATCTCCTTTGCTGCAATTAAGCAACTTAGCGTTTGTCCTGCCCTTGCTGAGAATACTCCTCTCCTTATGACAATATTTTTCAGATTTTTAAAACTCTGCTCTCGCCTCTAAACTCAGCCAAACAGCTCCTCAAACCCTTCCTCACAAATCACGTTTTCTGAAGCTGTCATTTTTTTTGGAGTTCCTTGGACTCCTTCCTCTTGCTCTGCATTCCCCTTACACATAGTGCCCCTAATGGGGCCAGCCTCACCCCCCTCATGCCCCAGCAGGGACTAGAGAGAGATGATTGCTTCCCATGGTTTACATACACTGCCATTGCTCATTCCACCCAGGACAGGCTCTGCCGTTTTTCCATACTATCACACACACTGGCTCAACACTTAGTTTGTTGTCCACTATAAACTTCCATACTCTTTTCTGCTGTATTGCTGTCTAGCCTTGTTCCCTTTTTTTGCGTTTGTGGCTTTGCATCTCAACGCAGTACTTTGCCGTTGTCTTCCTAAGAGTCATCTTGTTGGTCTGAGGCCGCCTCGCCATTTACCGAGCTCTGCTCTCCCCCCTGCCAGTTCCCCTCCCGCAGCCTGGTGTCACCTGCAGGGTTTACCTAATCCCAGTTACATGACCTAAGATGCTGGGGAGTATGAATAGGCCTGGAAACATACTAATCCCTTCTGGGAAATCAGATAAAATGATCTCCCCTTTGATGAATTTTAGTGATAACTATTTTGAAGTGCTTTACAGCCGTTTGTTAAGTGGCTTCATGGCAGGCTTGCTGATACCACTGCTCTTCAAACTACAGATCACTATCCTGAATAGTATTATGAGCCATTTTCTGCCCAGTCACAAGTAATCCCATTTATCTACTTTGAGTAAGTATACAAGGTGGAGCTCATGAAGTAATTCTCGCTTTCAGAGGAGCCGAGATGAGCGCACGACCTGCCGGTCAGAGGCCGTTTCCTCAGCAGTGACAGCATTGTGTGGAACGGGCAGAAACATGGCAGAAACCCAACTACTTCCCTTTCCCTCACCAGGCCACCCATCCTCTCAGTGAAGGCAAATTAGACGATCCTGAGTTTATTTGTTCTTGACAAACCCAGAGCGTCTATGATTTACTGTTGGATTGATTTCCAGCCACTTAACTTGTCAGGGCACACTGTGATGGCCGGGGATCCCCCCGGTCCGGCAGGGCAGGGCCCGGAGTCAGGGACCAACCATGGCCACCCCAGCGGGGGCCATGGCCGTGCAGGGCTGTAGGGAGCTGGTGGCCCTGGGCTGGGCTACAGCCAGGTCCTGGGCCATGGGTAGGGTGGGGAGAAGACCCCAGGGGAGAGGAGTCAGGGCCAGAGAGGCCTGTGAGTGCCCCCGGGGCCCTGACACTACCAACTGATTGCGGAAACATTTGCTCTTATGGGGTTTTATTTTTTCAAGCATCACAATTATAACTCATACAACACACTAATAGACTTCTGATTTATTTATATCTTTTCCTCCTGTTCAAATGTCTGACTACTGCACTTGCACTCTGGTTGGTTGGGATCCCATCTCCCCTCCATCGCAAAAACAGTCACTAACATTTCAGCAATACTATTATAGTTAGCTCTTTACATAATCTGGAATTCACTAACTCAGAACCCTTGTATTTCATAAGACTAGTGATTATTTCATTTATTGCCATTTTTAACTTGCTATTTCAATGTGCTGCTGTCCCTAGTAGATCCACTGGTTACACGAAGTACCTGATCACAGTTAGAAAAAAAAAAAAAAAAGCCATCGGATGCTTCAACCTCAGTCAAAGACCACAATGAGTCTGAGCTGAGCTTTCACAAAGGCAGACCCGAACCAAAGATTCGTGAGAGTTTTAACAAGTCTTCAGACTTAGGCCTCTGTACATATTAGCCTTTAACTCTCTGGATCAACATTAAAATCTTTAAGTCAAATTTAAAAGCGAGTTTTATCCCATTGTTTTAACCTGTCTTTTGTCCTTAAAACATGTAATCACAAAAATTCATCATTACAGTAGCCTACATTTTTCCCAAAAGTTTTATATAAAGGGTTATAACATCCTTTCACAAATCAACTCCAAAGTGAGGCTTTGCAAATTTCCTACTGTAGAAAAAGACATATTTGTATTTAACGTTTATCAAAAGGTTTATTTCTTCAAACAGAGAGCACAAGGAAACCATGCACACTGTTCTGCATTAATTTTAATCTCAGGCAACATAGTAGTACAATATTGATCTATTTTGGCAGAGTTGTGTCATTAGCAGAGGTGTCAGAGTTATTTACTGCAAACAATCTAGCAAATACAGATGTATTTCCCTGTCTGCTCTTCAGTCACACTGGAGATCTGGTTACATAATAATGGAAGCAGAAGAAAAGCCTTATCTGCACATCAGTATGTTTTTTAACTGCTATATCTCTGGCAGTCTAAATCTTCCCTAAACATAAATTAATGCAAAAAAAAGGTTAAAACATATACAGAACAGTAATTGTTAATATTTCACTATAAATGTTGGAATCAGAATTAGGGTTCAAACATAACCATTTTCAGAAATCCTAATAGGATTTCTGCTGCAGTTTATCCAGGTGTTTTTATTCCAATTGCGCTCTTACTAGAGCAGTCAGATCCTACTTTTGGTTCACTAAAGATAGCCAAAACCCCACAAACCCTCTCATAATGCTGTGCTTTTTATTTTGCTTCACGATTCCTTCTTCTGAATCTTGTACTCGCTGTTGCTATCTAAAACGCCATTTAAATTCAGTATGCCTTTTATGTAGATAATTTGCTTCCTAATATTCAGTTTAGTATTTAGCTCTTCAAGAATGCTTCAAAATTATCTCTTTTCTAGTTATTAGCACATCTTCAGTTTTTATCTGGATGGTGAATTTAATTTGAATTTTCCTGCTTTTATTTAGAGCTTGATTTTCTACATCTGTTAGTGAAACCAGTTGAAATGTTAAGCCTTTAGCCAACCTCCATAAAATCAGTTTTGTTTCCTTTTACGTATGTTTAAGATTATAGGCTAGTTTCTTGTCAATCTGCCTCCGGTCTCCTAACTGTATGTCCCTTTCTTGGTATAAAATCCACTTTAAGACTCATTCTATTCGAGTTAACACTGTCAAGGGGGGAGATAATCTCTTTGCCATTGCTATTCTTGATACGGATCAAGTTGCCAAATGCATGCGTATCGACAAAAACATGCTTTGTATCATCCTTCCTCATCAACTATTGACATTTTAATGCCTCTTCCTGTTCCAGAATCTCTAGCATCATTCATATTGACTAAAGAGAGCAACTGATTTTTGTTATGGCTTTCTTTGAATAAACTTTTCATCTTGTGCAAAATGTCTTCAGTAAACAATTATTTCCAATACTTTACCTACTGTATGANATCTGCAGTTTTCTCCCAGAGACCATCCTTTTGGATAAACACTTAGCTAGAATCTAATTGGAATCTGCTTGGGGAGTTCAAAATAAATGCTATAAGCAAGACAATCTTTATTATCCCACTGATGGAGTTGACTAAAATACAACAAGGTTTAAGGCAAAAAGAAGCTGAAATAGTAATAGTATGATTTTATTTTTTTTATGCATTGAAGTGCATTTATTTTCGTACTCAGGTTGTAGATCATTGCAGTGAGCAACAAATAATAGTGTTACTCTTTGTGTACAACAGAATGAGGCAGAAACCCCTGTACTTTGCACAGCTAAGGAAACAGATTGCTCTAAATCAGAAACAAGTTCTTTGCAATTCATCCGTTAAATTTGTACCCAAGAAGCATTTTCCTATTGGAAGACCAAAAGCAATCAAAGCAGAAATCTAACTGCGGTAGAATATTTGCTCCTGCAAGTAGTTTCTTTTGGTAGATATTTCTGAGATTCAATAAGAGAATCAAAATCAAAAACAGAGAAGGCATATTCTAATTAGGGAACTGAATTTTACATCTCCTCTATTTTACTCAATCAGAATCATTCACGTGGGCAAATAAGGCCTATACCTCACTATTGACAGTCTTTTAACTGAACTAAAGGTTTAGTTTTTGTTCAGTGGAGAGTGTAACGTCTATTTAGGATTGGAAATTTTAGATAGGAAGTCAGAAATGCAGCAGCGGAAATAGCCTTCCAATTGGCAGAGAAGAACACAAAAGAGCNATCCAACCTGTGGCTGCCCATACTTAGCTTCTCAATCTGGAGGGTAGCGCATTTCAAATACAGTGTGCATACAAAATTAGCGAGAAATCAGAAAGACAGAAAGAGAGACAGAAACCCTTGTACGAGAATTGGTCTGTGACTTAAAAAAAAAACCACACACAAAAGGGAAGATAATGTAATTTGATTTGTAATTCCAAAACCAGAAGCATTGTTATTCAGTAATACCTTTATGAAACAAAGATAACAGATTCTGAGGAAAAGAATGGAGTGAAAATATCAAGCTCTGAAAAGAATGGACTGAAAATTTAGATGGAGTACACTAGAGACTTCAAAATCAACATCCTTACTTCTACTCAGTAGCTAAGCACCCAACATGCTACATTAACTGACACATCTAATGGTGTCACCATGTCACCACAAACACATCTCAAATAAAGTTATCATCACTTCAGCATACCTATGAACTCTAAACCAAGAACTTCAAAGTACTTCCCCCTTGCTGCTTTGGATCTCCCTACCATATAAAAACATTGAAGCACATTCATATCTGGGAATTTGAGTCTGTCTGTTTTCCCACCAACAAGAACCTATTCTAAGAGGTTCTGACTGTGACTCATTTCTCAAGTGTACATAAAGGGCCAGTTTGAGCTAAAAGCTGGGGCATCCTGTTCTTGATTACAAAAATACAGGGGCCAAATTAAGTGTCCACACACACACACTTTTTTTTTTTCTTTAAAGTGATTGCTGTACCAGTGAAAGATGCCAAAATGACAGCTCCGTAAGATAAACTTCACCATTAATCACAAAGTGGAAACAGTTCAGCACAAAAGTCAGCAGAGCAGACTACAGAAGCAGCTGTGTTAGTTCTTTTCTAACTGCCCCAGCAGTTCCCCAAGCAGTTCTAATTCCCCAAGCAATTGCTTTCCTTGCTTTGTCTTCTCACCTGATGTTCCAAAGTATGTCAACTAGGGTTGGTTTTGGTTGTTGGTTGTTTTGTTTTGTTTTCCCAAAGGTGGAAAGACATTTCAATAATGCAAATATATGGCATGCAGCCCCAACCTGATAATCCATTTCCTGCAGCTTAATCAGATAACAGCCAATTGTAGCCACTTAATTTTCCATTAAAATCTTTATTGCACACCTATTTTCAGCTCTTGAACTGATTTCAAGTCAGTATTTCTAGGGTAGTGTGCCGAACTAACTTGCAATCAGTAATAGATTCATAAATGAAACTTTTTAACAATGCTCATGTTATTAAAATGGGTTGGTGACGGAAAAAGGAATTTGCTGATTTATTCAAATTTCATGGATTTCTCTGTAACAAATTACCATTGAAATTTCAACCTGCTTTTTAGCATCCCAGATGACAGGCGTTTTGAGAGCTACTGAAGGATTTTTTGAGAGCTGAGAAAGAAGTCTTACGGTCTGATAACAGACAGGGAATCTATGACTACTTGGAATGCAAAATAACATTAAACTGCAATCATCCTCTGAAGAAAATATATGAAGCAAAATGTTAAATCACAACCCATGACAAATTTGTCTAGCTGATGAGCAGTTCCAGACCAATAGCCTTAAGCTTCCAAATTCTTTCTGCTCACAAAATTAAATGAGACAAATGGAAATGGAAAGCAACAAAAGCTGCAAACATGAAAAATGGAAAGAAACATACAATTAAAAGCATCTGAGAGTTCATGTCCTTTACTGCCTCCTAAGAACAGACTGTCTGGAAAACTAGAATGATGATATTTATGAAGAATCATAATAGAGGAGCTGAAAAACAATAGTATTTCTCTATCTGGACCAGTAGTTAACCCACACAAAAAAATCTGCTTTCCCTGAACTGGGAAGTAGTTGCAAATCTTTAACCAGATCCTCAGGTAACAGCAAGAACACTAATTTCTTATTATTAGAATACAGAAATACAGAAACTTAAAGCAACTTGCCTGGTGAGATCCCCTAAATACAAGATTTCTGTGGATATATTTAGATCTCAAGAAAGGTAGCACCTTGTCTGTTTTAAAACCAAATCACAAGGAGCTGGAACACAATAGTTGCTTACTCATGATGCAGGAGCTGACAAGGCCAGTGAGAGTTAGGCAGTTAGACATAGCTAGTTAGACAGCTTGCCACAGAGAGGTCCAGCTATTTAACAGTGCAGAAACCTAGAGTCTTGGACACACGGGGTGAAGACAGGATGCAGAGAATTGCCAATTTCAACATAGCACGGGCAAAGACTTAGACTACAGAAGGACTTAATGTTTGTAAAATTCCCCAGGACCAAAGCAGACGATAACTTAGCTGAACTTCACTGTTCTGCTCAAATGATGCCCTTCACCAGCCTAAAAGACACCTTGCTATCTTGAAGATAGAAAGGGTGAATGTTAGCCACAAATTTTCTCCTTGTTACATCTAAAGGGGTAGCTGTCATTATTAGCCCAAACTCCTGTTTCCTATTCTCCTATTCCTTCTACCAAATCATGCAACAGGGCTGTGCCTGCTTACTTCTGCATTTTGCCAAACAATAGCTGCATTTCAATGATGCTTTACAAATACATTCTTGGACTGTAAAGCCCTTTGAATGAAATGCCTTATACACATGTACAATATGCCACAAGTATTGTCAAGGAAACACCAGCTCAAAGAGAAATGCAGCAGTTGCTAAGAAACACTATAGCAGAAGAGAGACGGGGACTTGTTTACTGACAGATATATATATATTTGAAACACTCATCATTGTTATTTGAGGTATTTGCATCTCAAACCACACCTATATATTCATAATGACTAATTCTAATTTAAATTTTAATTTATATTCATATTCTGAAAGAATCCACATGTATCTCAACATCCTTGAATTAATTTCCCCTAAGCTCTAAGACCATAAGCAGACTAGAAATCCTGGACTTTTGTAGAGTCAGCTGAAGATTTTGGAACATTTTGTTGCAAACATGACTCTACCATGCTTGTCATATATCACCACCATCCCAAAGACCTGACTGACCTGTAGGAATTTACTTCCACTCTACACGGGCTCCAGTCTTTTGAGACAGATGTTTAAGAAAAACAAAACAACAAAACCTTCCATTTACTTTCAAGCAGGGGAATTATTTGCATAGCTGCTTGAAAAAAGCACATAGTAGTAATCAACACTCAAATCAACACACAAGCAATAAGCAACACAAAAATTAAAACATACAGTATTATGTAAGCTACTCAAGGTAATAAAAGAATATTGTCAGAACATAAACTTTCATCCTCTGACTTTATTACAAAATGGAAAAAATTTCCTCAATGTAACTGAGACAAATAGTAAGTGAGATTTGAGTGGGAACAAAAAAAGAAGGAAATAGAAATTTTTCTAAGTGCAGTCATTCAGTCATACATTATAGGGAACAACAGGAAAAAGCACATTAGGAAAACTTTACTAAAGTTGCCAAGTCAAACAGTTAGAAGGTAGAACATAATACAAACCAAATAACAAAAAAAAAAATCCTGCAGAACTTTAATCTAGTCCTTTTGTACACATATATCATGATAGTATCTCTGTGTGATAAAGACTGTGAGAAAACCCATTTTTCCAAGGTAGCATTCAACAGCTTCATGCATTTCTGTCTCCGAAAGAATAACACTCCCAATTCATACACGATACAGAGGCTTCACAAAACAGTTGTGCTTACAAAAGAGAGCTATCCTATACTTAAATGAATCAAAGAACCCATGGAAAAAAAAACCACTACCCTAATTAAAGAGTAAAAAATAATATGCATGTAAAAGAAGCAGAAGTTGTAAAGGCTATAAAAATAGCATCAAAATGTAAGATCTCAATTTATTAACACTTGAAACTGCAAATCTAATAATATGTACAATACAGCCTTCTTGCATAAGAACAAATGGAAAAAAACTCAGAAGTTTTAGCACCTCACAATATACTGAAACCAGTGTGAGTCAGCAGCACAGTCAACTCCAGTTTGTTGAAAATTTTGATAATTTACTTGCATTGTAAAACTCCATAGAAATAAATCAATTCCAACAACCTCTCATTCAATAAAAAAAAAAAAAGAAAAAAAAGAAAGAAAGAAAGAAAATCCACAGGAGGCATTTCAGTAAGAAGAAATTTCTTCCTCCAAAGTTCATTTTTAGACTGTAATTTATACCAAAGAAAGCAAACCAAACACCCAACTGTGAATAAACCTTTTTTTGATTTTACTGAAAATCAGAGCATTTTGTCTGACAAAGGCAGTTGTCATTCTTTGTAGGGGATAAAAATGTACTTAGCTGGACTCAAACGTGGCCCCAATGGATTGGAATTGTGTAGGGATCTTTTGGATTAGCACATGCCCAACATGCATTTGTTTTCCCCATTTGAATATTTTGCCTAGGCAGGCGGGGAGGATTTTGTACGTTGCGTGCATCCCCACAGCCCAGCTGCAGCCGCCCGGACACGCCACCACGCTCCCAAAAAGCCACTCAAGTCACCCTGTCACTCAGGGTACCTGTGCCACACCAGCCTAGTTAACTCACTGCTTCCTGGATTTAACAAACCCCCTGAGCACAGGCTATGAAACCCAGACGCATTTACCTCCGTCTGGCAAGTCCACGAGAAATATAATGATGACGCTCTTTTTACTGCATTATAAAGGCCTGCTACGAAGTGCACTAATATTACTCTACGAAACGGCCATTTAAATGTATTGGCAGAAGAAAAATCCGGTATTGCTGTTTCTGAATTTATTATCAGAAATAGCTGAAATTGAAACAAAGCAACCTACAAAAATAGTAGCACAAGAAATCCACAAAAAAAGCCCCAACTTGTAATGGGAACTGTCTGTAAATTTTAGTAATCCATTACCGTTAACCATCTTGCATATGAATGATATCCAGAACAACTACCACAAGCTGAGAAACTCTCCGTCAGTAAGTACACAGAGAACCAATTTTAAAAACTCCCCTTGCCAAGTTGTGATATTTTTTGATGTCATCATTAAGTAGAACTATATTAAGAAAATTGTCAGGAACCCAATTATGATTCCAATCCATGTCCATTTCCAACAGCAAATTAAAAGGTAAAAAATACAAATTTTCCATCACCCACTTTTTATAGGCTTGATGCTTCCTCATTATACTGTGATTATCTGGGTATAGAAAATTTACACTGAAAAGATTGCTTTTAATATTACTGGCCATAAGAAAGTGGGTATGAATAATAGGATCCTGAATAGCAGAGGAAAGATGCATAATATCTGTTGGGGACAGATAAGCACTCATGAACAGATTCTTAAAGTGCAGTTGAGTTCCAAGGGAGCATGATCTGTCAATCACCCTGGTGGCTTTGGGACACCAGTCTGCTGAATGGACATGTTATCTTCCAAATAACCGATTAAAAAAAGTAAGTGATCTTAATCTGACTCTATTGGAGTTCATAACATAAACCCAAGATGACAATTTTAATGCCCCACAAGTTTGTATTAAAAAAAAAAAAGTATACAGATCTACAATACAAAAATTACCTCTCCTGCTGGCACGTCAGCTAAGAAAGAACAAATATGCTCCTACAGTGAACTAATTTAAGTTTCCACCCCAGAGCACAAGCCAAACCTGGGGAAAGAAATAAGAGTGATGATTTTTGGTCTGCTCTCAAATAGGAAAAACAGAAGCGCTCTGCTCAAGGCAGGAACAGGGAGAGGCTTCTAGTCAAGAAAGCAGATGAAAGCTTTGTGCAAAGCTTAGGGAAGTAGCTGCATTTTGTAGCCCTGCCCCAAACAAACATGCACAGTTATTATCAAATTTGAATACCTGAAAATTTTCATCATCACTTGCCTTCTGTGTAAATTGATATAAATCGTCGGGATTTCAGAGTTTAAAATGTGCTAAGAAGGTGATAGTTTTTAGGGATCAGCTTTCCCCTTTTCCCTGAAATGTGATTTGTACCAATTCCAGTAGCCTCAATTTGAATCTAAAAAACTACACAGGAAGGTGATACGCATTCATCAGAGCCTGAAATTAGAGCACTGAACTCATTTATGCGTGTGTTATGGACAGTAGATAGGAAATACAACATACAGATACAAAACTAAAAAAAAAAAATAAATACAGAAGTAACTGAAATCACGATACATTATAGAATGTATCATTCTCCAGAAATTAAGGTCACACACTCTTCAAAGACCATTTGCTGATGCCTAACAATACACAAATACAAGAAGTTTCCCCCCCCCAGCCTTGTGGATTTATCTTTGTATCACCTAGCAAAAGAGAATCTATCAAGACAGACGGTACATTAGCTGTCAGTTTTCTCAAAATTGCTTCAAAAATAGGAATCCTTCAGTGTCCAGCATTATCTTCCTAGCAACCTTCTTACAGCTATAATTTACTGATAAGAGCTACATGGAACCAATGTATTATCATGTCCCCATCGGTTCTGTAGCTTTAGAAGTATTTCCTTCCTGAGGTTGTTTAGAGAATTTCAGCTTCCCCAAAACATTTCACAGCAGACAGAGCTGTAAATTTTGTACTATACATCACCTGCAATTTGATCATCTGTGTCAGCCAGCGTCTGACTCCAGGACTCACTCCTGCAATGCGGTTTCTGTCTGTGATGCAACAGCCTGAGGTAGGCCAGGATTGATGGACATCCCACGAGACATCATTACAAGCTACGTAATAACTGCTCTGAAGTGAGAGAGCTAATACAGAAGTCAATGAAACCCATGGATATTCTCCGATCACCTGTGGGTTCCTTGCAAGTTCAGCATTCATTGCAACCTTACCAGAGCTCAACATTTCTCAAATATATCTTACCCAAGTTAACAAGTTAATAGGAAGGCTAGATCAGAAATGCAATCTGCTTCAGACATGGACAAAAGGTACTTTTTATTTATTAAGCCATTTGAGCACTTAACTACTACAATTCTTAAACCGGAATCACCATCAGAAGTGCAATGGACCACCTGAGTCAGATATTCTGCTTTTGTCAGTAACTGTAGCTATCGCCATGTAGGCTTACAGAAATTGTTTCTGATTACTCAGCTAATTGTTTGGTGCCATATATGATTTAGATAGATCAAAAATAGTATGCAGATTTAAAGAAATATTGTTTATCTTAGCTCTCACAAGACTTCATGAAGTTGCCTACTGTTCAGATAATGCATTTGATACTCTTATATTATTCCTCTGTTGAAATATATACGTGAGGACAGAAAATTTGAACCATCTACACAAAGCCAGACAACACTTCTGGCAAAACAAAAAAAAGTGAGCAGGAGGCTGGACGACATGACTGGCTGAGGTCCATTTTATCACGAGTATCCTCTAATCCCATGAGCCCATCATTCCTAGTCTTCTGCCCTCCAGCCCTTTGTACTCATCCTGTATATAACGCCATTATAGGAAACCTAACTGCAGACTTAAGTTTTCTGAAAATAAATAGGTACTGAGCCTTGCCTCTTCTCAGTCATCTACTGTATAATTTACTGACTAATGCTGAATTCAAATTTCAAAATAAGAAGAAAATCTCAGGGATTTTCCCCAACATTCACACTAGCTGTCGTTACGCTTCACTGCATAGTCCCTTCTTTTGGAGTATTTTGCTTGCATACTACAGCAGCACTAACTTAGGCCGGACAAGGCTGAAGCTTGCTGTGGTAATTCACAGGTGTAAAAAAAAAAAAAAAAAAAAANTAAAATGAGAGAGACAAAAAGTATATATGAAAGAATTTGATGAACAGCAGATGCAGAAAAAGAGTCGTTATTTCTGTTTTTGCAAATGCGCTATTCAGGGAAGAGGCGACATTGAAGCAACAACCTCCTGAAGGGTTGACAACACCACTCCAAAGAGCACATACCTCATGTTGCTCTGCTAGCAAGTGATTCTCACTCTTTCTCATTAAGAGCCTTCAAGCAAAATAATCTCAGGCTTCTTAAACTCACATTGGCCAGGATGAGCATAATGTCTGCCACCAATCTTGGTTTTCAGGCTTTATTAGTCAGACATTTCATCTGCTGTCCAAGGCTTCAGCTAGTGACTTTGTTCTTTCATTTTATATTTCAGACATGATATGTAGCTATGAAGAATGATTACTGCAGCTATTTTTCAGCA
>RSEF01000006.1:4309030-4330226 GCA_003993805.1 Himantopus leucocephalus
AAAGGTCCTTTCCAACCTAGACGATTTCATGACTCTATGGATTCTATAACTGCTACACAAATAAATACACATTTCTAAGTCATCTGTTTACC
Organism: Himantopus leucocephalus; assembly: GCA_003993805.1. Classification (NCBI taxonomy): domain Eukaryota; kingdom Metazoa; phylum Chordata; class Aves; order Charadriiformes; family Recurvirostridae; genus Himantopus; species Himantopus leucocephalus. The sequence goes on from RSEF01000006.1 coordinate 4,309,123, forward strand.
TATTCAAATTACTGATGCATTTCAGGTCAATACAGTATAACCACGTCATAAGGTATCTTGAGAAGATAGACAGGCACCAATCTAAGCAAAATAACCAACTGCTTAGGAAGATCTTAACAAATGCTAAATGTAAAATCTTTCTTAAGTAGACCAGGCTAAAATCCTAAGACGTGCAAGCACAACATATGTATGTAAAATTATACTTCATTTACACAGCAAGCAATTCCGTGTATGCTCGTTTTCTCAAGGTGCTATTCAGGGGCAGCGAGGGAAGGAAGTGTTTGCAGAACAGCTGTGGGGGAACAATCAGAGGAAGAAGTGGCCTGCGGGTGTCAACCCTGCGGGACATCTCTATTGTGACACACCTTCCTCGGGGTCCAAGGGACATGATTGGGGGAGCGGGGGGGGAAGGGCCTCTGAAAGTGAGGAAAAGTTGTGCACTCCTGGAACAACCAGTTATGTCTTGCAGACTTGGGCAAAGGAGCAAGCAGCACGGCAGCCCACCCTTGCCATCGCCTGAGCGCACCCTGAGCCTGCAGCAATGTGTAAAACATTTCAGCAGGGGACAGAACAGCAGGAGGAAATACTCCCAGTGGATAGAACTAGCTTGTTTGATGGCTTGTATTGGCCTAAGCCCTCTGTCAGCTCAGGAAAAAGATTTTCCTGCAGTATGTACTGCTCTTGCCTCCGAGTGTGTTTGTCCCCATGTTCAGAGGCAGGCCATTTTCCATACAGATGGTCAATACAGAGGTATTGGACAGTGTGAGTGATGCAGAGTCTAGATGCCAAGAAGCTTCACTGGCACAATAAGCAGAGAGTTGTAGCGCTGGGATCAGTACCTGCACAGCGCTATCTTAACTACCAACAAGCAATATCCATAAAAACAGCTATTTTCATCATCAGAACGCTTTATAAAGATGTTTAACCATCATGATTCCTAGTTGACAGATACTTAAACAATCTTAGAAAAGTTATCCGGCATTTTGCAGACAGTTGCCATGGCTATTTAGCATTGCTTTTGTACACCTTTTTTGAGACATACACTGAAAAAATACTGGGACTGAGCTGAAGCTAAGTAAAGTAGGTAGCTGTTTGATGACGTTATCACAGATTTTGCTTTATAGTAGCAATATTCAAGCAAAAAGGCAGCTCTCCACATATTTCAGCAGTTGATGGCTTCTCAAACCCTAAAATCATTCTTGATAGAAATACAAATTATAGTGCAAAGACGGGAAACATTTTAGACATAAGTGCAGACACAGCCACAGAAATCACTGAAGAGTAAAAATTGATTCCATTTGCTAAGAAAAGGCAAACACTTTGAAAAGATTAGACTGTGTTGTGTTATTCCATTAGAAAGCTGATGAAGTTTGAAGCTCTGCAGAGGCATTCAGATTAGGTCTATGAAGAGCTAGTTCTGACAGAAACATGCTGACTAAGAAAAATCCCCTTCTATATTTAAAAATCGCAGCAGATGGTGCTAGCAGTAGGATGCTGCATCAAGTTGTTATGACTGTGGGCACTCTCATCTATCACTGAAAGTCTCAAAATGCCACCACCCTACTGCAGGTCTCAACCTGAACTCTGCAAAATGCTCCAAGTACTAACACGATTTATTGGGTACCAAGCGCCTCTGGGTCAGACTTCTTTGGAAAAGCTTCAAAAATTACATTCCTATGGTTTCGGAGTACTTGGGATGTTTCTAAAACAGCCAGGACATTGCAGATCTGTATCCTGTATTCATAGAGCAAAAATGTTCCCCCACTTCTAGCATAAAGCCCAGACCTTTTGGAAATCTTGGGTGTTTGTCCATGGCATAACATAGAGATACTCAAGCCCGTTAGCACGCCAGAAGGGGTGAGCCAGGGCCTGGCACAGAGGGGATAGCTCACAGCTGTGTAAGGTGGTGACTGACCAGTGGCATCTTCAGCCTTCTTTGGAGGCTTTGGAACTTTGGAGCTACGAGGCACATGGGTTCAGGGACCTTTGGCTGAACGTGAGGCTGCAAAAACTTAGGCTTTCAACCGCCTCAGCTAACAAAATCATCCTCAGGCTGAAAAACGTGCTGCCTAGTGCCCTCCTCCTCCTCTCAGAGTAGGAGGCACAAGGGATGCTAGCAGTCTCCCTGTCCTCCCACGCTGCTTGGAGCGACGTTGCTCCATCCCACCCTCCTCCGTGCTGTGCCAGGGAACCAGGCTCTCTTTGCCTGAAGGTTTGAACACGCTCACGCCCACGTCAAAGCTAAAAATCACACCATCATGTAGCTACCCCTCCTGGTCACCTCTGCTCTTTAGCAGCATGTGTAATCATCTGAACAGAACGAGACAAATCAGCGGAGAAATTCCCTCCCAGCCTTCCGAAAAATCCACACTATTTTTTATGAGTTATTAAGCACACAGCCCTGCTGAGTGATGATTTTGGAGTTATAAAGGTATTCACTGCAGGAATTTTTTACTCTTTTTCTCTCTTGCCATGGCAACCAGGGTATCGAAGTACTTCAGAGGAAGACAGCGCCTCACAGTATATAAAATGTTTGCAGCACATCTGACTTGTTTCTTTTTTTATAACAAGTTAAGCATTTTTAAAGCTCTTTTCGAAAAATTGGTTGAAAAAACAAAACCTACAGAGCACAATCTTTTCTGCCTGCTTTAACAAAAGGATGTGGATGGAGTCTACGCTTAACAGAATTAAAAGTCCAGAATTCTAATACAGAGCAAAGACTGCAAAACAGGACCTAGCTTGTTTTCTTACAGTTACAGGGCACACCTAAAGGAACTGGCAAAAATACNAGTCTACACTTAACAGAATTAAAAGTCCAGAATTCTAATACAGAGCAAAGACTGCAAAACAGGACCTAGCTTGTTTTCTTACAGTTACAGGGCACACCTAAAGGAACTGGCAAAAATACCAGAAAAAAACCCACTTTGTCTTTTAAAGACAGTTCTGTGAGGATTTGTGGAAATGCATTAATTTGGGTTTATCTTTTTTCGACAATGCTCAAAGCTCAGGATCCTGCCTCTGCGTATCTTATCTGCATGCCAGTAGCTGACCCTTTTCCTCAGTTGTAGAAGACAGCAAAGAAATATAGGGGAAAACTGACATGCCTAAAGTATTGCATATTTGTGGAGGGAGGGGACGGATAGCCAAAGGACTCCTTTAACCCAGGTCAGGATCAAGTCTGTAGCATTTATACCACTCAAAATGAAGCAGGAGATTTTCTCATTCCTAAAATAGCTGAAATTATCACTGTGCCATTAAGAATTTTATATGCCTGTTGGGATCATGACACAATCAGTAGACATGCAATTGTAATGATGAACTTCTCTGATTTAACAACAATTCTTTAAAAAGAATTGTCAAAATCAGACTGATTTCCATAAAAAGACGACACTCCATTAGCAGCAACTGTCTTGCCTTTTTCTCTTGATATCCTTGTTGAGGCAACAGAATTGTCTCCCTAATACTCATTTGAACAAAGATAAATTACTTGCCTTAGGTAACGTCTTATGACAGCACTTTTAACCAGTTAGCTATAGTAACACTTTTCTGCTCCGAGTTGTTTATGTATACTTGCTTTCGTATCCTTTTAGTCCCATACTGTACAGCACAGAAAACGGGAAGGCTGAAATCTCTTTCCCCAAAACCAACCATAGTCAACCAACAGACTCTTAGTGGCTTCAGTACACTAAAGAGTAAGATAGAGCGCATTTCTGGTCTCATCCTTCTTTCAGTATTTTAAAATTTTTAAAAAAATTAAAAATAGTGAAGGAAATAAATAAAACTCTTAAGAACTGTCTGGAAATAGCAATTAGGCTTTCCGAGCAGTGTGACAGAAATCAGGGAAAGAATTTTATTCTTGGATATTAATAAATGAAATTTCCAAGAATGAAAAATAATGAATGCTTCCACTAATGAACACTTCCCAAACACTTTCACACTTGTATTGATTCTATTATCCATTTGCTGAAGAACAACACTTATGCACTCTTATGCAAATTAAAACCAGAGCAAAGAACAAATAGCTTATTTCTATACAAATCACGACAGATTCTTTAGCTACCAACAGTTATTATATTATCCTATTGGATAATATATGCACAATTGAAATCCAGGGGAAAAAAGCCCGGCCAGACAGTATTGAAAACAGATTTCTCGCACATTGATTTTATGAAATGAATCACAATGTGCCAAAACCAAAACCAAATTCTATCCTTCTGTACCAACTGAATTTTGGAAAATGTTCAAAGACTAATCATCCGATAATTGTATTACTGCCCATTGTAAAACAAATGCAATTTTGCTATCCAACCACAATATCTTGTTTCATTATCCTAAAAAAATATTTATTATTGCCTATTTCTCAAGCAAGTTCATTTACTTTTTTCCCTTTTTATTTTTTTCCCCCCCAATATGCTTTATTAGCAGTCCATAATGCACAGTAGGAAGGCTTATTACTTCTGAAGAACAGTATTTCCATGGCAATACAAGTCATCTATAGCAACAATCTCTTATCATCTTTTCCCAACACCTACGACTGCTGGAGCTTTCCTTAAAATTATATAATAAAATATAGTACAAAGAACACAATCTCAATAGAGCCTTTAGTGCTTCCCTTATGTATCTTAAAGGTTCTTGGTTTTCTAAAAGCCTTTAGGTCATAACATTTCTTAAGCAATTAGAAGCTCTTTAATTAGACACAGGTGCACACAATGGTGGCACACATTTCCAGGGACAAACTCAACTGAATAGGCTCTTAAAGAAGTCACAAGGAGTGGATGACCATAGCAACAAAATAAAATATTTGCTCTTCCTTCTTTTGCAAATATTCTAATGCAAATTTTTTCCCGTTGCAAAACCAGTAAAATGACTGGGTGCTCGTTTGTTGGGGTTTTTTTAAGTCATAGTGGGTGTGAAGCATATGCACATAGTAGGACATGCAGTAGCACTATTTGCTTGTACTTTTTACTTACCTTTATAAATGTCACTACATCAGTATCTATAATGTCAATAAACTCATCTCTAGCCTGACATACCAAGCAGACTCACTGATCTCTCTCCAAAACATTCAACTGTCCAAGTCAATTAAAGCTATTGCAACTCAGCATTCAAAGTTAACATTGAAATAACAATTCTGATCAAACTCTGTAGTATAGATGACTCATATTTGAATCTTATTGGGAAAAAATGGAGACAAATAAGAAAGGATTATTTACACCCTGGTTATTCTCCGATTTGTGTGTGTGTGTGTGAGAGTGGGTGCTGCTTATAATTTTTACCAATACAATACTTTCAGCCTTACTACCAGCATACCAGCCATAGTGAGAAACATATGCCCTATTCCCCTGCCCACAACGCAAAACAGGCAGGTGATTCCACAACCAATCGCAAGGAAAGGGTTGAAATTCGATTATTGTGCTGTTGCTGTTAAACCTGGAGTCGGTTTTCACTATACCAGAAAGACAGCACAACTGACATAAAAATGAAGATATTTTGACATAGCAAGCAGTATTTTATTTCTAACCCTCACTGATAATTATCCCACTTTCAATCTGATCCAGCTAAGAGGGAACACAAAAGCCTATTATAAACTCAAGCATATGGCACCGATCAAAGGAATTTAACTTTCTTTTCCAGGCTAAAATTGCGTTCTTTAGTAAAACCAGAAAGAAGCATTGATCTGCTGCTTTCCTCTTCATGTTTCAGCAGGATAACAGCCTCTCAGCTGCATTGTCAGCAATGGACATTAACTTCAAGATGACTGACTTCAGGCCTGCTACTCGTTTAATGACAATACTGTTTGTTAAGTAGAAAGAAGGCTGGATGATTGCTTATGTGCAAGCAACAGTTAAATCTGAGGAAAAGACTGATTTTGTAATCTTAATCTGGAAAGGCATTATACCATTCCCTGAAACATCAGTAGTTAATGCATAGAGTGCCTCAAGAAAGGGCTGGCATCAACTAGAATAGAATCTAAACTGCATAAAGTGAAATTAAAATTCTGATCCACTCTAAACAACAGCTCCTACAAAACATCTGGTCCAAAAGAAAAGTTCAATGATTTGGCATCGGCAGTACTGGATTAAATATTGACACTGACATTGAAATGACCCTGCTGCCTAATGCAGGAACGCCACGTGCCATTCTCGGTAGCACTGCACGGAAAACCATCTCAGCCTTGCTGCTGAATTACCGTTTCAAGCTTTGCAACATCATTCAGGAACTGTCATGGCTCTAAGTGAAGTCTTGCTGAGAAAATATGGTAGCTGCTCAGTAAGTGAGGAAGGGGAGGAGCAGATATAGATCCAATCTAAATCAGGCAGCTACAATCTCTTTATGTGATGCCAGACTGTGCACATACTGGTCGGTACTAATGGAGAGATTTCTCAACTTCCTTGCATAACTATATATCCATATATCAAAAAAGTCCACACTGCTGCTACACCAGTGGCAACTATATCCTTTAATATATTCACAGAATTTAATAAGGCTTCTGATCTGGAAAATGCTCGGACTGCAACACTACGCAGTAAGAGCTAGAAAGCTTCTCTTGTCCCTTGCTTCTCTCAGGATTTTTAAGGGGCATAATTCGTGACTGTTTTCCTCTTCTTTCTTAAAAGAAGCTTCTTTGCAGTGGTGGTCCCCAACAGACCAACAGCAGTAGCCGGTGAAGAAAGCCTCCAACCTCTTCTCCATCTACATCCTCTCATATATTTGCTTGCTATCTCAGAGAACACAGAGCTAAGAACACAAATATAACTTCATTGCAGCTCCAAAGAAAGAATCAACTATTACTTCTCCCCCAAAGGATTTGCTTTCTCAGAACATCACACAGGCGACTGAGTCCCGTTACTCCTACCTACAGTAACTGCATGTGAAATCATTTCCTGTTAGCAGTCAATAAACTCCAATTCTGTTAACAGAAACTTAACGAAATAGTAAGGTTAAGCTTACAATCCTACATTCAGTTTACAGTGCTTTAGCATGGCAGCTACAGCATCCCGGTCTGCAAGCTGTTCAGATGAGCTGTTCCCATAGCAAATTTTGTATAGTTATTGGCTTACTGTTAAAATTCTCTGTGTTAAATTGCTGGAAGAGAAACACTGCATCAGTAAGGGCCGTTAGCATGCATTTCTTTTTTTAGTGGGCAATGCCAAACAACATAAACCGTTAAACAAACCACAGCATTGTGGAAGATGAAAACACTGCATAAACTGATGGTGCACGCCAAACACTCTGCCCCTGAAAAACATGAGGAATTTGCACTGATAGCTTCAAGAGTTTACATATGGTTCAGTGACATTTTTCATTCCATAGTGGTCAAAAATTGTTGGAGGAAGGGGAAGAAGAGGGAAGGGAGAAGACAGATGACTAATTACAAAGACTGAAATAACGCACATTAAAGAGGTACTTTCTTGATCACTTACGCATGTAAACACATACCTGAATCAGAAAAACATAAAATATGCACACATACTTCAAGTCTTCTACAGTAATTTTTGTGTACTGTGGGTCACAGTTCCCAGATCACTTATTCTTTCTCTTTTAATTAGACTGGGAAATCTGGAACAAATCGCTACTGAACAAAAGTGGAACATATATCTTCCTACGTTACATGTGAAGTAGAGATGGGATATAAAATCAAAATTAAAAGAGTGTGCTAAGGAGAAGGTTATTAAGGCTGCAAAATGATTATTGTACTCCTTGCATGTACAGGTAAAGCATTCCAAAGTTAGAGAAGGCCGTGATTAAAGAGGTCTGTATAATCTTGTTTTCACCCTCTGGAGTGTTACAATCCATCCTTTAAGTCACATAATTGTACTTTGCTCACTATGTCTACACAATAGGCTGCACTCAGTGAACCAGACATCAGTTAACAATTTGGTTTAGTCTGTTCAGTGTAAACTACCACATAATGACTTAAGACATAATAACAAATTACATACTAGCCAAAAACTGCTTTAAGACAGGATCCTTTTTGACAGAATTTTCCCTTATTGGCCATCACTTTAGTATCCAAGCGCTTCACCGAGGGTCTTTACTACACCCTGCAATGGGAGGAACCACTATTATCTCCTCTTTGCAGCTGCGAAGTTTCTTACTCAGCATCAAACCTTGGATTGCGACTTTGACATCCAACATAGAAAATCTCTTAAGCCTGTTTCCGTTACACTAGTAGCGCCCAACTAAAATACTTTCCAAATTAAAAGCATGTTTCTAATCGATGCGGTCCTCTTCTAAAAACAAGCAGTTTCATCCCTAAGTTTTTACAGACCCTTTGTAGAATCAGAGACAGTGAAATCAATCTGAACTTGCACGGCCAAATAAATCCTAGGATTCTCTCTTAAAATCCTCCTGTCTCAGCCATTTTCTTCAAAGCTGCTCTTCTTACTGGGTTGGAATTAAAAAGGTCATTTGTCTTGGAGGACAAATCAACAGAATATCTCTGAATTTCCCCATAGGTTTTGAGCGGCTTTTATTCTCTCCTCTTCCATTCTGAAAGGTTTTTGTCATGTTTGTGTATTTTCCAAGTTGCTTTTGATGCAGCAAGAATCAAGGGAAGAAAGAAAACATCAGCCCACTATATAAGCTTCTGAAGGCACTAGTTTAAATTCCTTCTTTTGCCAAGTATTTCAATCAAACGGTTTTGGCATTTTTAAAAAAAAAGGAAATAACTGCTCCCTGTGGCAAAAAAATCAAAACTGACAAGTCACTCCCAGATTAAAGAAACTGAAGAACTGCACAAAACTTCCTTAAAGAAAAGCACGCCAGCCTTCTTACAGAACTACCCCGTGTGGCCCCAAACATCCAAAGTATTGTTGAGAGACCAAGAAGAATGCAACAGCTAACTCGGAAGCGTACAGGGATTCTTACTCAGCACATCTTCTTTTTCAGAAACTGTTGGATGATTTTCCAAAAAATAAAAAGGAGAAGACAAAACTTTCTAAACAGAAAAAAAGGTAAAATCCCTTTGAGAAACACAAAACTCCCTCTTTTGACATCTATTCCTGCTTTTCAGTGACATCACACAATGTGCCTTAACTTTTCTAACAGCTCAAAAGAACTGTAAAAATAGCTTCCTTGTGTATTCATTCGTTGTTGAAGGAAAAGAAAGTCATATTGTTCAAGTGAATAATATAGAAAAAAAAAAGTTTCTGAAATATTTTGTTTTATCCGAATCTGGGTTTCTCAGTGAGAAAATGTTTGGGCAGAACACCTCTACAAGCTTAGTCTGACGCTTTTTAAAAATGAGGTAGGGATTCCACCTTTTTAACCAAGTGACTAGTTCAAACAATTACGTTTTGGTACTGGATCGTAACCAGGCCATTCAGCTGACATGGCTGCTTACATTAAGTAAGTATTGGCTTTCTTTGCTTTGCACACATTACAATAATTTAATTTTGATGTATGCATCTTATGTTGCTGTCCGAGGTTGAGGAACATTAAGGCGGCTGTTTTCCTAAACCAGGTTTTCTCTGATTTTGGAGGACTTCTTCACAAATGCAGGCTTTTCTCTTAGGGACAATTTGACACAGTAAGATGTGTATTTCTCCAGCGCGCACTGACTGTACAAAGAATAAAAAACAGAATAGCCAAGGCAGCAAAGGTGTCTTGTAATGTAAGCCCCCAAAAAAGCATTTAATATAAATAGTTAAGATAGAAACCGAGTCCCTCGGACTAGAACAATTCTTTGGAGGTCTCAGTCCGGTGCTAGAGTTGTTAAGGCAGCACAATTTACATATTTCTTTTCTTTGTTTACTGCAATCACAGAACTTCTTTAAAAATATGTAGATATTGGAAGCTCAGAGAAGATATGTTTACATAGCTGAAATTGTGAAAGGCTAGGGATTTCTCTGGCGTACGATAATCCAAGAAGTTTTATCCCTCGGGCAAGAAATACTAGTACTCTAATCAAGATAAATTATGTTTTACTAACGTAGACAGACACAGGAGAGGATATTTCTCAAACAAACAGGGTAACACAAAGTCACGTCCTGATACACTATGTCGTGTAACATTTGGGCAGCTGTGTATTTCAAGAGAAAGAAAGCAACAAGATTAAACGTATTAGGACCAATTTTCATAGCAAGTTAAGCAGCAAAATTAGTCAAGTGGTTGCTAATGGAATATACTCACATTAGCAATAGCTTATAAACCTCCAAGCAAGAATTTTTAAAACCTATTAGACCTTTTTTTCTGCAATTCCAGAAGCAGAAGTTGTGTACATTAGAAAATAAGAAACAAAAGGAAAGAAAAAAGGATGCCTGCCTGGTACTTTTGCTACTAATAAGACAATTTCCTAAAGAAAAGGCCAAGGCAAAAGGCCAGACATACTCGAGCAGAAACTGAGAGAGATATGAGGTACTTTGTTAAAAAAATGTGACTGAGCTTAAATGGATCATCTTTGTAAATGATAACAGAACAGAACTCAGTTTCAAGGTCAACATAATCTTTACCTCCCCTGCCTAATCTTATGATAAAGATGACAGTTTTGATAATCTATGGAACTCCTAACCTTTCAAATTCAGTTGACCCAACCATTAACATACTTTACAGCAGTAAGAGTTAGTCACTCCTATACTTGGCCTACAAGCAAGCGCTTTGCATGTGAAAAATGTCATTCCTCAGCCACAAATGGCTCTTCAGAGCAACTCAGCCGACCTCATATTTACTTATACCTTTGGCTTGAACAGCAACAGAGAGAGTCGCATTTATTTTACAACACAGCTTAAAACTAACCACTTCAGCACTAGTATTTACAAGTAGTTTTCTTGGAAGACTAGGCATGTACCACTACATGCATCTTTAACGCCCAAGTTNATGCATCTTTAATGCCCAAGTTTTCCAAAGGAGAACTTGGGATGCAGAGAGCACAAAGTAAATCCACTGGATTAAAGGACAGAATATAGCTGGGGTTTTTTTTTCCAAACTCAAAGGCGGAGAACTTGTCAGCCTACACTACAGCACTGCTGAAAACTGCCAGAGTGCTGATATGAATCATAGTTGAGTTAACTATGTAACACTGCAGAAAAAAATAAAAGCAGTCCTGGTAGGTAATGACAGGAATATTATACGCTATATGCAGGATAGGGGAGGTAACCATGCCTCTCTTGTCAATACGTTCAAACGGGATACTGACCTCCATCTGGAGTTCTTCACAGTGGGAAGGATATAGACAACGCACAGCGTAGAGAGAGAGAGAGGCAGAAATTAAAATATGTCTTGGGAAATGCAGTTGGATTGTTTCATTTAAAGACCACCAAACTTCATTTTCCAAGAAGTAAAAAATTGCCATAAAGTGGACAGCGTTAATTGTTCTTAATGGCCACATGTACACTGGGAGTTGGGAAGGGGAGGGAAAAGGAGCCCACAAAGAAAAGATCTCTATTTGCAGCAAAGAAGCATTAAGGTTACAGATTGCGAAAATGTTGACCTGTTCTTACTGAATCGCTTGAACAGGACAGATATTGATGCAGTCTTGGTCTGGCAAAAGAGTGCAAGCTTTGCAGAATACAGAAGTGAACCTCCGGCTGGACATTACAAAGGGGAATGAGGATTGAGGAAAGGGAAGAGGCTCCTTACAGAAATCACCCTCTAGTAACATGAAAATGCCAAACAAATTTCTTAGTACAGTGTTTTCTTGAAATTTGCCAATAGTTCAGAAAAAATATCCATCAGGAAATTTGCAGGCAAATCTGGTCTTCCTCAGTGTAGGGTGCTTAACTAGGTAATCACTTGAGGAGAACGAAGCCTTCCTTTCTATTATTCTGTTATTAGGCACAGGAAAAAAATAATTTTCTGAGAGTAAATTATAGGATTTAAACCACAGGTTTAACTGAGATTATTATGAAGAGAGTAATGAGGCTCAAGTCCTAATGAAACTTCCTGTAACATGGACCCCTTAATGAGGTTTTATGCTGGTNAGTATTTCAGAAATAAGACAATCAAACAGCAACTATGGTTAACATATTTGCCTTTTTGTACGGCTTAAATTTTACTTCTTACCTTGGACAAAAACAACCAGCTAAAGATTTTAAACCAAAAGAGAGCCACTTTATCAGCTTAATCTAAGCTTGCAGGAAAATTTAGGGTTCTTCCAAGTTCTCAGTAATTTCCAAGTACAGAAATATGGGAAGATGCCAAATAGATTGCATTTAAGTTGTTTCCCAGCAGGTGTGTTTCCTAAGGACTGCCTCATGCTGTGCAGCATTTCAGAGCCATAACGATCAAACCCCATTATAATTATTACAGTAATGCTTTGCCTATAGCCGTGACCTTGTCGCCTCAACAAAGTTAAGTGCTGGCCAGTATTTCAGTGATCCTTGATGGCTTCCTGTCCAACATCTTTAAGGGTTTGGGCAATGGAAGAATCATAACACTTGCTCCTCGCTATTAATCCATGTTGTTTACTTCAGCTTCTAAACGAACTAGCTGCACCTTTGCTACTTTAAAATATGTCTATAGTGTGAATCTGGATATGGTGCATTACCTCATTCCTATGCAGGACCCCTAGGTGGTACTGGTAAATTAGCTATCACTGTCTCTCATATCTTCCTGAAATGGTTCTTTTTTTCCGCTCCAATGAATGAATGGATGGCATCCTTTTCTTTTTTTTTCCCCCCCCCCAGAAAAACACTTTTGCAATGATTTGATGAAGGTCTGAGAGGAATAAGTATGCCATGAATAATGCTACTGTTTGCTCTACCTGAGAGCACCCATTACGAGCAGCACTGTGCAACTTTCAGCAACTCATGACTGATGTGCTGCCTCCTGTGGGCATCTGAAATAGTTTTCTAATACACTCCGACACTAAAAATTATAACTACTGCACGTACCACTGGCAGTTCTCTCACCTGTATCTTTTATCATGTGAAGTATCAAGCACTGTGTGTTATTGTACTTATTTTACTCTGCAGCAGCTATTTTTAAATAGATTGTTCTGCAGAAAGTCTCTGTGAGCATCTGTTTTTATGCAGCTTTTACTTGAACAAACAGCAATAGGTTTAACACGTATTTTACACCTTTCCATTTTGGTTTTCTTTTCAAAAGAACAAATTATATGACAGAAAACAACAGAACCCTGAAATACAGACACTGTCAGTAATTTTATGTAGTTTAGCTGATGTTTATGCTTTTGAGATTTATGACTTCTGCATTATCTCTCATTTCCAATTACTGCTGTGTGTGCAACTTGCAGAGTATGTCCTATGCTTTAGCACTGCCATATGGTTCTGAGTTCTGTGAATTAATCTGTAAGGTTTCCAATCAAAGCATTGGTGTTGGGAGTAACAGGGAAGATTCAGTTTTAGATTTTTAAGTATCTCCCACATCGCACTAATTCACGTAACCTTTATTTACCATACAGTGCCCTACATGCAGAAGTGAAATGCTCGGTGGGGAAAAAGCATTTACTAGTCCACAGCAAAATGCATGTCATTAGAGATGCATTTATAATGGAATTTGACTTAATGGAGATGGAGGCCTACAGACACTGTGTTAATGCTTTACAGCAATAAGGTTGTAGCAAGCTTTTAGCACAATATAATGATTCACCAGGATAAAATTATACACTGAGCAGCGCTTGGTTGAACCAGCACATTATGTTTTCGGTATATACTCACACAACTTGGCAAAACACAGCTCCTTCAAATTGCAAACATCATTTATGATAATTGGCAGTATCTTCCAATTGTGCTGGCACTAGAAGCTCCGGAAGAAAAAAGGGTTAAACTACCCATACACCATCATTGTGCAACTAGTTTTATGGCTCCCTTCACAGAGCTGAATATTAAGCCCACGGATACTGTTGTTTATGGGAAATTCTTACCGAATAAATGCTAAGTATAATGTTGTTTTCAGTAAGAGAGCGTTTACAGACTAGGTTCTTACCAGCTCTGTACAAAACCCTTTTAGATGAGCTTGTGGAATGCCTCTGTGGAGCAATGAACACCAAAAATTATCGTAAGGGGTTTTGTCAGAATTTACTTTGCGTTAGCTAGAAATTTTCATTAAATGCAGTACATAAAATTATCAGAAATGGTTCTATGACATCTCTTAATAAAAGCATAACATATATGATGTTCTTGCACTTGCTTTTGCACCTGTGGGCTTTTCCAGAGCTGATAAGAATAACTCTTTGTTATATTTCAAGGTGAATTTTAATATGTATGGGAAATGACAAATTGATGGCTACTGTGAATAAAGCAGCCTGTTTATCTAAATGATAGACACGGCGCAGGCATCCCGAGGACAAGTTTCCCTTACACATGCTGCCCTCCTGCTGAACTGAAAATTTGAAAGTGTATCCTAGTATATGCAGAATTACTCCCTGGCCTCTCTGCTAAGACTACGAGCAAAGGTCTTCTCCTTCTGTTCTTTATGAGACAGGGAGACCTTTCTACCCACAGATGACTGGATCCATTACTCCTCAACCCAGTCTGCTCAGATGGAAAAGGCCGGTAGAAACGCGTGTCAGATGGCAAATAGGCTTTCCAACACAGGATGTAAAACCACCTCACTGCGAAGCAATATAATATTTTCTTTTGGTTGTGTGCAAAATAGCGGCCAGACAACTTTTGTATTTGAAAATAGCTGCATGAATTTGAATCAATCTAAATTTCTTAGTTTCTTCTTTTAACACGCTAAGTAATAATGTCTAATTCATCAGGCTAACATGAAGGAAAAATACGCTTCCCACCACAGCCAGTTCTACTAGGCATCCAAAAAATCAGACATCAATAACAGCAAAGACAGATATTTTACTTTCGTATGTTTCCAAGTAAAATATCCTTGCAGTGACAGTTAACAAGTGAGAAAGGGAGCTGTAAAAGCAAATCAATAATCTGTTAGCATTATCAGGCATATCTGCAAATTACATGGGTGTAAGCAGGAGCAGCTAGAGAAGATCGCTGAGGATTAAAAAACTGAATGGAACATTAGGAAAGAATTGGAAATATCAATATTCATTATCTACATTTCCATACTACAGTCTTACTGCACCAAGAGTTACATGTAGATGAACACGTAGAGGGGCAGTACTGAATGCTTAGGCAAGTTAGGGATCTGGGATACATCATTAAATCCCAATACTATTTTATCGCAAGCAGTAACAAATGATGGCCAAAAAAAGAAACTCTGAGGAAAGACCTCTGAAGATGGCTGGTTATCAGAGACACATTGAACTGGCAAATTTTAAGGAATACCAAATTTTTTGGCAAGCCTTGCAGTATTCACTTTGTCAAAATGCATTTTTACGCGACATGCTCAGTTGCTAGCATATTCACTAATAAAACTTGTAGAATATTTCTTTGCTAGCCGGAGACAAAAAAAGATTAACTAGAAACAAAATAAAACCGAGATTGTTCCTAGTCCTCTTGAAATTTGTAAATGGGAGCAAAACAGGAAGAAAGCCACAGCAGATCACTTGCAGCTGAGAGACAGACTTCTGCTCACAATTCTTTTACAGCTTTCCAGCAGAACTTTAATCGAGCCTCCTGGGCCAAACACGTAGAGGTCTCTGAATTTAAGTGACAAGGAGTAAAGGTGTTGGTTCATTTTGGAAACCAAATTTCAGAGAGCCAAATACCTGGGGCAGGCACTGAGGCTGCCCCTCCAGTCCAGCCTCTGCACCCGCCTGCTCCAGCCCATGTATTTTGGCCCTTCCTTTTGCAGCGATTCCCACCGCTGATCGCATTTTTCACCAAGTCATTTCAACATGCAAAGTCAGTAGGAAGCTCATCAAACTACCAAAAGCAAATAGTTTGCTCACAACATTTAGTGATGACAGTGAATGCCGAATAGATGGCAATAAGGACTGGAATTGCTTCTGGGGATTTCCTCTCCCCTGCACACCCCATAACAACAAGGACTAGAAGAAAGAGGCAGAAGTTGTACTTACTTTCAGAAGCAGCTCTAACTGGAGGCTTATCAGGTGTGAAGGTAACCTAGGAGCGAAGGTTTCTCCTTTGGCATTACCCAGAATATGAACTGCAAAAACAAAAACAAAAAAAGTTTGCTTTTACCNCAAAAGTCTGCTTTTACCAATTTTATTTCCCAGGTCAGCAACCAAGAGCAACTTAAAGCATGTTTAGCAATATCTACCATTTGTTACTCATTACAAAATATCAAAATACATATTGTAGCAATACATTTTAAAAAACCAAAATACACCAAAAAGAAAAAGCACTTTTCTTTGACAAGTTGCAAGACAAACGCATGTGGTTTTTAGCTTTACTATTGAAATACACAGACTAACAAAGCAAACTGATTGAGTTTGTAATCTAAATGCTAAATGCAGAGTATCAGTTTTGCTTTGGAAGACTAAAGAAAGACAACACTTGAGGACAAACAGCAACCATTCTAGAAACAAACCCCACAGTTCTGGAAGAAGAGTTTACCAAGTCAGATAGGAATAATAAAAAAATATGAACATTCCTTTAATGCAAATATGATTAGCCCTCTTCTTGATTACCCCAGCTCAAATTCTGGATGCAGGTTTTATTTTTTTTTTTTATTCTACCATTTGGAGACTGCGTTGATCCTTTGTGCTGTTACGGGTAGCAGAGAATAAGATTTCAGATATTCAACTTCATATCTACATGACAGAAATCTTACAATCAGAGACGGCTAACAGCACCACGGTCCTTAGAAGGCAAATAAGATCAGCTTCAAGGGCACTTCTTATCTTTCCTTACCCTGTGACTTCTTATACTCCCTAGCCTACAACATTGTTGAACTTCTTTCCACAGACCAGCTGTGGCCAAAAGATAGGGCTGTAGCCTGTCCTCCCTTAGAACAATCAAAGGTCTACGGGGAAAAAGCACGTCAACAAAAAGCTGATGTTTATCTCAAGTGCTCAAACTGTGTATAGTCCTATTGGATTAATTTATTGCTAGATGTTTGTACAATTGTTATTATGTTCATCTCAAGTTATTCTTCTGAGTGAGTATGGGAATACCAACTTCTTTTCGGTAGCTATTGCATCTCACTGTTTTCTTCACCTAGATTGTCATCACCATCAGCATTTCACATGTAAAACCACCAAAGTACAATTAATTAATCCAAATGAGATTATGGCATGCACTATGCATTTTTTTAAATAATGCAATTAGATGTGTATACACACACACATCAATACGCATAAAATTTTAACAAAACCAGCTAGACTCTAACACCAACCCATCACACAATAATGCATCTTCCCTATTCAACGGCCTGGTCAATCTCTGGTTAAATAGTAAAAGCGGGATCAAGACAATACTAGCTGATAGTATGCGGATGAAGACACTACTTTATACTTTGTAGCAGTAGTATTTTCAATTATTATTCTACCACAAGAATATATATTAAGAAAGTGCAAAGAACTGAAGTGTTGCACATTTTGTTCGTTTTCTAAGCTAACGAAAAAAGAGCAAATTTTAACTATATAGTTCCAAAAAACTTTATCGTACAAAGAAATAAATCTAGGTCTGAACATAGGGAAAGGTATATTCAGAATTGATTAAGTGTGAATTAAAGTAATGCTCCAAAAGGTCAGGGAAAAAAAATTTACGCTCTAAAAGACAAAAGCTTATTTTTAACACCAAGCACAAAATTCCTCTCTTTACACACCATATTTTAAATAGAAGTTCAGCCAGCTTCTACGGGCTACCCTACCCGAACACTTCATGAAAGATGTACCCATAAATGTGTTGGGGAATAACGCACAGTGGTATTTTTGGCTCCTAGCGTGCTCATCATTATTTTCAGACCAGTCTGATTAATAATCTATATTTTTCTGTTAAGACAAAAATAAATTAGTACCCCAGCAAGCGTCCTTAATCGTAATGCTTTTCTCTCTAGAAACTGGAATTATGCTATAAAATCTCTGCAAACAAGTCATCACACATGTTATTAATGGTTCCGGTCATTATCCTTGCATAGGAAAATGCTCATCAACAGAACAGAGGTTGTCTGTGATTAAAACACACTAGCAGCCCCACTTAAAGTAGACTGATGGCATTTAGATGATCTTTAGCCCACAACAATCCTACTAAATTTGTGACTTTTAACAGGATCTGTTCACGAGAGATCTGAGCGAGTTTCCCTTGATATCAACAGAAATCCCCCTACCAACTTCAAAAGGAGATTGAATCCAGGAAAGCCAAATCCAAACCCAAGACAAAAGCTCAGAATAACTCACTAATATTTCTGAATGAGATGCTTTGTTGTTCTGCTTTGTTATTCAGCTCTGGAAACAAGATACCTTGTCTCCTTGGCTGACACAGATTCCTTAAAAATACAAGTTTTAAATGATAAATTATACTTGTCTTTATTGAGGACAGGTTTTTTCACAGCAGGCTTGTAAGGTGCTAGGAAGAAGGCTGACAGCAACTGTCTACAAATTCAAGTCTAAAATAGGGTTGACATTAAATGACACAGATGAATTCTTTCTACAAATGTAACTCAAGCAGTTTGCATCCAGAGAATATCTTATCTTAATGTTTTTACTGGAACTAATGCAGTCAGAGGGTCATTTATCATAACCTGTAGTCCTAAAATAAACAAATATTGGTATTTTTGAGGGTTAAAGAGTACAGGTGAGAGTTACATGAGGCAACAAGAGGAACTAACAGTTCATGAAACAGGATACCATGACTGGGTGCAAAAAGACTCAAAGGGTTTTGCTCTTTTCAGATGCCATCAGTTGAATTTGTGATAACACTCACAAGAAATGTAGCAGATTTCCTGGAAGGACATTCCTGCAACCGCTTGCAAGTATGCTTAATGCTAAGCTTGGGAATAAACTCTTTGACTTGAATGAGACAACAACAAATTTAAAATGGTTACACACATTCTTTATAAATAAGGATCTGCGAAAGGAGATGGAGTACAGCAATGTAGGCTTGCACAGATAATACAAACATGGAAAAGGAATAAACACCTGGATTCTCACATTGCAGTTACACCCCTGTTTTGCTCTATTTTTTTGTGCATCTTTAGGTCTGAGAAATGCAGATAGATCAGCATCAGTTTTTGTTGTTAACCATTTTTGTCAAAGATACTTGGACGTATTTGAGCAAGGGCTGTTAAGGTGGATTGCAGACATGCTTCTTCTAGGAGCTGTTGAACAGGCTGAAGCGTATATTTGGAACAGGCCTGGAACAAGGCAGCTTAGCATGGCAGTTAGTATGTTGGTGTAAAACCAGCAAAATTTGTCCTGGAAACTAACTGTATTGTAACAAGGATTTGTTGTTGTTGAAGTTTGTGAGAAAAAAAAATCACACCAAATTTAGCATAATAGTATTGTGCATGATGTAAAGCTGAAAAATCAGTTAGCTGTAAACATTTGGTGTTTGTTAAAGCTAATTAATCCTCTAATAGCTGCAGTATTCAGATGAGAAGCTCATGAGCATAGATATGTAATTAGTTTTCCAGTATTCCATTTGTGCCAATTCCATAATGTTCTGTTTTGTAACCAGCAAAGCGCATAGAAGGGGAGATGCTAGATTACTAGAGAAAGATAAACGCAGCATTTTAAAAGGTGGAAGCGGGAGGGACTCACTGTGTTACATAGGAGGACACTAACCGTAATGCTCAGGAAGACTCAGGAAGAAAAACAATCAATTTGTAAGCTCCTAGAGCACAACAAAGTGATGAGAAATAGACAACATGAACTTGTCAAGAACAGATCACATCAAACCAGTCTAACTTCCTTCTTTGACAGGATAACTAGCCTAGCAACTAGGGTACACCAGTAGGAGTGACAAATTTTAACTATGCTCAAGCTATTTAGGCTGTCACAGAGGGCATTCTCAAATGGAGCCTGAGAAAGTTTCCTCCACAGGGAATCAGCATAAGCAGAATCCACAATCGGCTGCAAAATCATAATGGAGCCATAGTTACCAGTGGCTTGCTACTGCGTTAGCAAGCTCTCTCCAGTGGGATTACATGGGGTCCACACCGTATTCTGCCCAGTCTATTCAGTATTTCATTAACACCATCAACAATGGTATCAATTACGCATGAGAAATNTATGGGGTCCACACAGTATTCTGCCCAGTCTATTCAGTAGTTCATTAACACCATCAACAATGATATCAATTACGCATGAGAAATTTGGGAACATTACCAAGTGGGAGGAGATGTACTTGGGGGGACAGCATTTAAATTCAAAGTGCTCCTGGCAAACAAGATTTTAAAAATAATAGGACAAAGTTCAAATTAGACACGTGCACGATGAGCCTGGAAANTGAGCCGGGAAAACTGATAGCAAATGCACTCACACAAACAGAGGAACTCAGTGAGCAGGAGGTGCAGCAGCTCACAATCCGAGTCAATAATATAACTCAGAGTGATCACTAAAAAATAATTTTAAGAGGTGAGAAGAATGCTATATTCAAGCAGCTGTCGTAACTATTCCACTGTCTTCAATGCTGGTGTCTCTCCAGCTGGAATACAGTACCCAAACTTGAGCTTCAAACTATAAAAACCCAGGAAGCATCCAGAGAAAAGCAAGAGAGATGAAAAATACTGGAAAGTATCCCACAAGGAAAGACTGCAATTGTTTTGTTTACAACACACACAAACAAATCTTTCATTAAAGCCCTTAAAGAGCCATTTAAAAGCCATGTGCCAAGAATACTGTGTACCTTATCTTGGGTGGATTTTAAGTGATCATAGAATTGTCTAGCTTGGAAGGACCTTTAAGATCATTGTGTCCAACCATCAGCCTAACGCTGACAAAACCGCCACTAAACCATGTCCCTCAGCACCACATCTACATGTCTTTTAAATACCTCCAGGGAATGGTGACTCAACCACTTCCCTGGGCAGCCTGTTCCAATGCTTGATAACCCTTTCGGTGAAGAAATGTTTCCTAATATCCCTCCTAAACCTCCCCTGGCACAACTTGAGGCCATCTCCTTTTCTCGTATCGCTTGTTACTTGGGAGAAGAGGTCGACCCTCACCTCTCTACAACCTCATTTCAGATGGTTGTCAAGAGTCATAAGGTCTCCCCTCAGCCTCCTTTTCTGCAGGCTAAACGACCACAGTTCCCTCAGCCGCTCCTCATAAGACTCATGCTCTAGACCCTTCACCAGCTTTGTTGACCTTCTCTGGACACGCT
>RSEF01000006.1:4330326-4354457 GCA_003993805.1 Himantopus leucocephalus
TTGGCCTTGGCCCATTGATCCAGGGCCAAGGATAACTCAGGTCTCTACCAGGCCCCATTTCTATGATGCTCATCCTGAAATATTTCCAACAAGACAAAACAAAACCCCACCACTTAAAGTCTTCATTCTGTAAAACAGATGTAAAAGCAGAAAGGTTTACACAACAGACTTGCAAATGCTAACAGCTTAATGAGGTAAACCAGATAATTCAGAAGTAAAAAATGAAAAACCTACTTAATCTGCACCTAATGTAAAATGAAACTGTATAACGTTATTCTCAAGACACCATGAAAACATAATACAGCAAAAATGTCAAATCTACCTTTGATATTAAGAGAGCAATCAATCCTAGTGCCCCTACATGCTACGGCAATCAGAGAAACAAAAAAAAATTGAGGAAAGAATTCTCCTCTTAATTCAGATTTAACATCCAGTAATTGGGGAAAAACTCCTTTTTCAGCTGCAGAAAAAATAAAAAGAATAACAATACCTGTCTTCCAAATCGGCTAAGATATATTTAGTATCACATAATGACGACAAGGAAGGACTTAAGAAGATTCACAAAAAAATTCTGAAAACATTTTGGCACTCTGACACTGACCTCAGTGGATGGAATTGCATTAGGCTTGTTAAATGCAGGCTAATCGGGCTTTCCACAGATCATGTGCCTACATTAACTATCTATAAGAAATTGCAATCCACTTTCGTAGGGCTATGATTAATTATGAATAAGCTTTACAAAACTTTTTTTTTAAATGAAATCTCTTTTCAGTTCAGTGAAAGCTACGAGGCATTTAAATTGACTTCACTTGAACAAACTATACATTATCTCTACTGGAAATCTGCATGAAAAAAGAGTCCTCCTACGTGTACCTACAAAGGAGTGATGAAAGGTCAAAGAGACACAGCATTGCTATGGGTTTCTTTACGGGTTTTGTACCAATGAGTGAGCTGAAGGGGTCACAGGACTGGACGTCGTGGGAGCTGGCCTGTTTACCTGGCTCTCCCATTAATTCAGAATGACAAAAATCACTAAGCAGAGAACCCATTGCCGTATTTGAAAATTAAAGTTAGTGGTACCACTTATGTTTTTGGAATCCTTCTCAGTCTATGAAGGAAGAGTACTAAATTATTGTTATCCTGAGAGGCAAAGAATACAATAACTACAAGAGCACTCCTGAGTCTTTGCACCCTATTTTAAGTAACTCATTCAACATCCTGTAGCCAGCCAACCTAGCTGCTCAAAAATAACCTAATAAAGTCCAGCTCCCCACAGTAAAGATTAATTGGTTGTTGTTTGTGCATACGTTAGAGTCCTTCGATAAAAGATGTCTCACAAATGGTTAACATTGGTTTCAGGAACAAAAGGGTTTTTACACAAAGCCTTTGTTTTGGCATGTAAGAAAAAAGGTGAACACACACAGGTAGGATTGCTCAAGGCCCTGATATCACAGAGGAGTGGGATAAAAGTAGTATATGTCTGTATGAGCAGGGCAGAACGGGCACAAGCGTGTCTTAGCCAGTTGGATATAAGGCAGTTGCCCCCTGGAATCTGCAGAGCAGAAGTATTAGAACAACATGATGCTTATCTGTCACTGGGTGGGGATTTACCACTGTGGGCACAGCACTAGATCAGAATGCTTCTATATGGCTCTCAGGCTGAACTTTCTGTGATTTACCAAGCCAGACTGCTAACAGAGAGCAAATTTCTCTGTGCCCTTCCATGAAGACATATTCCCACTGCCTAAGTGAGAATCAGGCGGCAGGCAAGAGCACGGGACACGGCTCTAGCATCATCTAGTTACATATATCGCCTTGTACGGCACTGAGCCTGATTTTCAGCTGATGTAATGATTTTAACGTAATTCAGCTGAGAATCACGCGCGTTGTCACCTTCTTGGACCTGAAAATTAAAATAAAATGCCATTTCCAATGGTGGCTTTGAAGTTTACTGTTATGAAAGTTTGCATTAAGATATGCTTTAGCTCTGGACACTTTCCAGGGACCACAACAGTGTCCAGTGCTACATTATATACCTGGTACATCAGCTCATGCATTAATAAGTCAGTTGGGTGATGAATTTTTGGCGGCCAGCTCCTTGCAGCTGCCAGACTTAGCTGATCAGGTTAAATTTCCCCTAAATACAAACACTGGCTTTCAAAGCAGCATGATCAGAACATACATACCACTGTCATAAACCCACACATGGATTTATGATAATAAATGCTTAAAGTAATCAGGCAGGACAGAAATTGCATTTCTCACCTTTATTCCTGATCAGCTCAGCTTGTACTTGCTCATGTCACACTTACATGTCTTTCTCCTGAGGCATAGATGAATGTGTGACAAAGAGTAGACATTATGCTCTGCTAAACAAGCTGAGTGGCAGCTACCAGGGTGCCTGTTCACCTCTGAACTTCACCACGTTACTGCCACATTAAGGCTGATTCTCTTGAGCAAAGTATAAAATCGCAGGATGCCAGGACAGGAGAGGGGTATCTGTATGGAGGTGCAGTGCTGCAGCAGGCACACCAGCACCTGGACGGACCCGGGGAGCCTTTTCCTTGTGTTGCTGTTGTTGGGAAAACCACTTCTGGGTACCCAAGTGCTCACCACACCTGACTTCTGCCTCCCACATCACTAGCAGCAGGGAAAATATATCCAAAAAGAAAAAAAGCAGCAAAGCAAAAGCAAAACCAAACCAAACCCCAAGAAGATATTACCTTGCACAGTGGGAAAAACCTAAGTACAAAGGACTGCTAACAGGTGCTGGTGACTGATGCACGAAGCAATTGCTACAACAGAGGGACTTGGAAGTACAGGTCTTAATAAAAATTTTCGGCATCTACTAGTGATTCCCCCCCCACACACACATCTCTTTGCTGTGATGACTGTCTCATTTCTGTAATTATCAAGAGTGTCTTTCTTGGTCATGTTTTCCTCTTCACAGCAAGCGTGTGGTGCTAATGAGAAGTTTTTCCAAGAAACAGAGATATATGTTGACAGTTTTTCAACCTGCAAACTAGAACGGAGACATTTCTGTTGTTAGGAAGTCTCAACAGCCATCAGCATCAAATCATATGCTACCCTGTCACCCACTGGTTATGAGAAAGGGGTGGGGGGGGTAAAGAGATGCAGAGTTGCTTGAAGGAAAGGCTACTGTTGTTTTTTGTTTGGGGTTTTTTTGAAGATAACTTTTTTAAATGATTTCTTAGGATTTCTCAATAAAATCCCTAAGCTGTTTATAGTATCCTGTGACAGTTTCCATTATACTTTCAAAGTATATATAGAAAAAAACCCCTTTCATTAAACTAAATTAAAGGCATGGTGTTGATTCCAACAGAGGACATCATCCAATGAGTAGGAATCAGTAACTTCTCAATACCTTTAATCAGCTACGCATTATCAACGATGCTAGGCTATGTGACGTAGTTCTCGTGACCGTGCTCAGCACAGCATCCGTTTTTGATGCTTTGCCCGTACTTCTATCCAGCGGAATAAGGGGTCTAATATGGTGGGACACAGAGTTTCCAGTTCTCTCTGTTTTTTCACTCTGTGTGATGTTTCACTCCCAAAGCGTTAAAAGCACAGCCTAACACTCACTGTTTGAAATAAATACATAAATAGATAGATAAAATCACCACATGCAGTGTGGTATACTAAAACAATCCAAAGAAGGAGATGCAGCCTGAGCTTTAGTGAAGAAAACTCCATCCAGAAACAGAAACTATAAAAAGCAGGGGATGCTTCTACCAGAATTACGTGACAAAGGAATGCCAAAATACATGCATGCAAAATATGCTCAAGCAAATGTTCAAAAAAGGAAAGATATGACCAACAAAATGAATCCTGTACTATTTTGAAGCCAAGTGCCTTACATTTTCTTTTACCACCTTCCACCTTATCCTGATATATGAGCATCGTGCTCTTTCTCCTGTACGTATCACACAGCCATAAGATAAGAATCCAAATCCAGCAGCTGAGGCTTTCCTGGCACATTTTCTAGAGTGGTGTGGAACAGTGACCAAGTTGTGGCTTTTTTTTTTTTTTGGTCGCATTTGTTACAGCAAGCTTTCTTTATTCATTCAAGTCAATCTTCCATAGAGTGGCCTTTTGCATCTACCAGGAAAACAACATGTCACTGAGAAAAACAGCAGCATTTTGATTCATGCTAGAAGCAGAGTTCACTGTCTGCTGGCCCTCAGCCCAGATCCTGAAGTGTCCACGCTTATTTTGTAAGCCTGCATTACCATAATAGCAATATTTTATTAGCAGAGAATTTCAAACTCTTAATATATGTCTGGCTTTTCACGGCTACATAATGTGTGCAAAGTATTTCTTCACTTCCTTTTCCCTTCAATCCAATGAAACGCATCCTGGCTGCAACACCAGCCCCCCTTCTCTCCAGAAGTATTCTGGCACCCTCCTTCATATTGCCTTTTTTCTCGGATAAAGCTGCTTTCTCAAACCTGTTCACCTTCTTCCACGTTATCACTTTCAAACACCTTTTATAACAATTCTCATATTGTGACTGTACAAACCATTTTGAGATCAAAGAGTTTGGAGTTGCCTGTAAACAAGAAAAAATGCTGAAGATTTATGTGAGAAATTGTTCGGTGCTTTCCAAGCTGGATTTTTTTTTTCACTTGAGCTGCTGGGTTTTTCCTTTCAGAATTAAGTAGAGTTGCTTTTTCCACAGCTTCTGCTTTGGTCACATGGGGTGACCGCCTGAGGCTTAATGCTCTTTGGAGGATCCTCATTCTATTTTGGGACATGCACTGGGGGGTATCAGAAAACATAAGACTGAGGCAACAGATAATAGCTGAAAGCATCAGCTCATACACTGATTGCTCTCATCGAGCAGTTAAGCTATAGAGAACGACCTGAACAAAATACATAAAGCAAAACACGGCCCCCAAAATAAGAAAAAAACACAAAACAACACCCCCCCAAAAAAAACCCAAACTAAAACAAACAAACAAAAAAAAAAACAAAACCCAAACCCCCACATTTTATCACAACTTTTCAACTGGAGAGCATTTAGTAAGAGACAAAGGATGGTTCAGCATTAATGCAAATATAAAGTGATTCACCAGTGATGAAATTTGTTTTTAGAGGAAATTAATGTTCCAGTGTGATCCAAGTAAAAATATTTGTGCAAAGAAAGATGATCGAAAATGGAGAAAGGGTCTAGGAATGGAGATGGGCCACTGAAAATTTGGCTCAAAACTTGCAAACGTTGAGCCTGTGCCAAGCAATCCGCTTCACCAAGGAAATCCCCAGTAAATAGCCTATTTCCTGAAAAGTGTACAGCAATTCTACAGCCAGAAGTTCCCTTTCTGACTTGCAAATAGAAATCCTTTTAAACAAAAAAAGCAGCAGACTCAGTACAAGTAATTTAAGCCCTGTATTCTGCATCATGAAGAGTTCTACACAACGAAACAGTAAGGCATAGTACAGCCTTGACAATTAGTTGCCCACTTGCAGCTTTAAGTACTGACATAAAAATGTTCATCAGGACATGGATGAAGATGAAACTTGAATTAAGAAATAGAAAAATATCTATTTCATCCTCCACTTCTCCAAGAATGCTTCAGAAAAATAAGAAGATTCAATGCCAGTGACACAATACAGTGACATGAATATCAAACCAAAGACAAGGGAGCTGACAAACAGCTCGCAAACAAAGCAATCTACAGCAGAACCAGAAAATGGACTTGGTCCCAACTTACATCTTCAGACACTTCCAAGACCACATTGTTTTAATCAGATTTACAGTACCGGTGCATAGCTAAACTGTCGGTGTGCATATATGCCTTACTGTATGTTCTATAATCGGGTAGCAAACCATTCCCTTTCCTCGTTAAGGATCAACATTCTGCTATGATCTGTTATAACACCTGGAAAACGGGGGATTGTAGTCTTTGCAGCACCGCCAATATGGGCAAAACTCTGCCATCAACACCACACAGCTGTTCCCTACTCAGGCGGCCAAAATGTTTATTGTCCCCCTGAAAACTCTCCCCAAATAGCATCTGTCTAGTGAGTATTTGTAGCGTGGCAGTCCGTGCTTGGCTTATACCTGATTGGCCCCGGCAGAGATGGGACCATGGAGGTTGGGGCCTACGGTCCACATCTTTGTTTTCCATTATGTCATTCTGAAAAGCCATTTAATGCCGTGTATATCAGTATGACAAGAATGCCTTCAACAAATTGCAGAAAAAGCTACAGGGATTACTTACTCCACAGTGTCTGTGCTTAACAACAAAAGAAAAGAGCTCACAGTGAAACCAGTATGGAAGAAAACATTTTCTTTCAGTCTGTCTCTCTCCACGCTTTTTAAAAATTAAGTATGTAACTGAACAGGTGTCAGAGGGAAGAAGACGGGTTGGGAGTCTAACAGCAGCTTCTGGCATGAAACGAGAGGTATAGATAAAGCCCGAGGTTGAAATACAACATCCCAGGGTCGCTTTCCAAAGCACCATCCAAAGAAGCAGGATAAATCCATCTTCTTAGATGCATATAAAATAACAAAGTCAGTAATCTTACTAGTATGTTTTGTCCATTTTTTAAGGGACTAAATGTTGCGCTTAGCTCTACATACCCAAGTCTCAGTCTGTGGTGTAAAGCCTTGGCACGATACTGGGCTAATGCTGCTGCGCTACTTCCATATGTAAGCGAGTGCTTCTACCAGCACTGATCTGCTCTGCGCGCAGGCAGCGCCTCACACCAGCACAGCCTGGGCTGTCTGCAGGATTCTCCCCTGCACGGTGAAGATGTGCTCTTAGATGCTTGTAAGGAATTCCACTTCCTTTGCTAGCCATTAAGCTATGAGCAGCATACCAAGGCATAGCGAAAGGGAAATTTATCTCAATTTTAAAGGAAAACCTTAAGATAGTTATCAGTCATAATCTATGTTTTCCTGATATGTTTCCAGGTTTATTATATTTTCAGGGTTTAACTGACAAACATAATCAAATCTAGTTTGCATCCTGTTGGCATGATTATCAGAAATTAGAGGAGGCTTCCTTTCAAATACAGAATCTGGTTTTCAAGTGCAAAGTTTCTCTTTCTCATCAACACTCTCTTAAACAACAAGTTGTATTGGGCAATCAAAGACAATCTTCAAGAAGCCACAGATCAGACAGCATGCAATGATATTCTGGTCTTTTTTTAGAGTGCTTCCTCTTTCCTACTTTAAATAAAACTGAAAGGGAACACAGTTTTATTCACAATATATGAGAAGTTCAGAGAATAGATCCTCAAAATCTTCACTACTCAATAAAGGATTTAAAAAAAAAAATGTAAAAATTCCTGCCTATTGAAAAATAATTACTATTCTCTTTCACTTTTATTTTAACTATTCTGAGATTACATTCAAAATAAAAGTTTCAACATCAAAAAAACACTTAGTTCCTGCAAACCCCTTCCTAGAGTAATAGTCGAGTTAGAGAGTAATGGATTAATAAGCACCTTTTCCAGGCCAAGTTGCCACCCGTCCTATATAAGAAAACGCTGCTTGGCATTTCCACTCTCATGACGAGCATCTTCTCCCTTGTGGCAAAAAAAGCAATGAAAATTCTAACAACAGCTCCCTGTTTTAGGTCAGTATTTCCTCAAAGCAGGACCCACTGGCAGAACCGTGTGTAGTGACTCTAACAGTCACCGTAGAAGTCTCTGGTGCCTTGGAAAGACAGACAGATGAGTCTAACTTCTCCAACAGCACCACAGTGCTGACACCGCTGAGGTTACTCGTCTGTGGCCCGGGACTAAAACACAGCAAGTAGCCCCAAGAGGCAGCCAACCGAAAAGACCCCAGTGCTATTTCCCATCACTACTCCATCTCTCAGATGCCAGGCAACCTGTTGGACTTCCAAGAACCCACACTATGACTACTCCTACCCAGCAAAAAATACGTATCTTTTGCTATCCAAGTGCTCACGGTCCTCAAGTAATTTGAAACAAAAAAACTGCTCAACTCTCTGGATGTCCTGTTCTCCTAAAGTTCCATTTTGCTAACAGCAGAATCAACGGCACTGAGGAAAGATGATAACAAACCACTACCAAGCAAGAAGAGACAGCAAGATAACTTCTAGCATTATAATGAAGTACAAGTCCAAACAGAGGTGCTATGCCGGTAGAAAAAATAAAGTTAAATACATATGAATATGTTGCAGTAGCCTTGGCATTGCTTAGAGATAATACTCCATCAAAACTAAACTGCAGTAGTAACGTTCAGAAATGGACTCTGTTGCCAAACACTTGGAGCCAATCTTTACATATCAAAAATGGAGGGAAAAAAGTTTCTCCTTCCAAAGTCAGTGACTTCCAGTGACAAAAGAAAACTATGTCTGTGTTCACAATTAGAAATATTAATCACATTCTGCCCAAATAAGACGTATCTTTTGTTCAACAGCACTCTTACAGCTTTCTTGGGAAGTGTACTGCTTCTAGGTTTAAGCCTGCGGCATATACGGGTCTTTTATATCAGGAAAAGTCACAACTGTTTGCATTCAACAATAAACAGCACCTACACATTTAAAAACTGTATTTGGGGCATTAATTTAATATTATCATAACATCTCAACAAGGAAGATGCAGCGGAAGATGCAGCAGAAGAGACGTCTCTGATGTATTCTCCAATACCAAGTATATATTTTCCAATACCAAGTTCTGCAAAAATACGCCCCAAAATTCAGTGATTTCTTTGGGATTTTATTAGTTTTTTCTCTTTTCCTCCAAATCACTGTATACAAGTAACTGGGTGGATGGTGAAAAAAAACCCCTGAGAACTTTTTACTCCCACAGTAGTTTCCCACTTCTCAAAAAATAAACATACCATTACATTTTTACACTTGCTGTAGGTTCCACTACATAAAATTTTGAGGGGGATGGGGCTTTCCACTTTATATACACAGAGGTATATTGCAGTATCAGTGCTAGCAGGAAGCCGCTCTCTTTACAAAAAGGGAAGCTGGCTGCCTGCAGTTTTTTTGAAATCACAGCCTAGTTTAACTCTATATGGGCACATTCACCTCCCGCCAAAGCTGAGCCCGTTCAGTCTTATCAAGTGTGATATGCGGTTGCAAGAAGCAGAATAAGGAATGACAGAGTAAGTGTTGATTGCACCCATGCGTATGCCTAATTCATAATGCAGCAACTACTAAAGGTCACATCTTGCTAATGCTGAAGGTCAAGACAAACTTTGCCTGGTAACTGCACACGGATCGCATTTAGACTATGGCATTAAGAGGCTTTCTCTGATTCTCGGGCACGATGTAGTACGTCCCGCTCTAGACCTACTCGTCATCCGCACGACTAGACAGGAAAAGCAAAAGGAGATACCCTACAACAGGAAGTCAGTACGTTGGTATTAGAGCACTTTAGGCTTTACTGAAAAAAGAAATCTTGACAAGGAAGCTGCATAAACAGAGCCGGCTTCCTGGTAACGGGGTTTACTAATAACACAATCTAAACACAATTGTACGCTCCTACTGTGTTAGGTTCTGATGGCATCTGCAGCAGAGCTTGAAAGACCGGCCAGAAGGCCTTTGAATTATTTATACAGAAGTCATCTTCATCCTCAAAGTCATTGGAGAAGCTCTCCTCAATCAGGAACATATTTATTGATTAAAAAAACCCCAACCAAACAAACAAAAAAAACCCCAAAAAACCAAAACCACACAAACAAAACAACATTTTCACTTCAGTTCCAGGCAAAAATCTGCAGCTGTTAGCATGGAAGAGAAGCAGCATCTCTTCATTGATACTATTAACACAGAAAGACCTTGTATCATGTGAAAGTAACAGAACAATGTATACCCAACTCAAAATTGCATTTTTCTTGCTTACTTCCTATATTTCCTTCTGTTTGTATAATGAAAATCAAAGAAATCAGAATTTGCTTTGAAAACAGTTACTTTGATTTAAAATAACCCATAGATTAATTGAGAGCCCTAGAAGCCCTTAAATGAGCCCCAGAAGTTTTTTAAAAGTTGGTTTAAACAGAGAAATTAATCAAGCAGTAACTGAAAACAAAATTCATTGATGACACTGAATCACTCTGGAAAATTCAGACTTGAAGGTACAAGTATATGAAGAGTTAGTCCTTAATTCCTTATGGCCATAGCTCTCATAAGTTATGACTGTCAACCTACTTGG
Source organism: Himantopus leucocephalus (assembly GCA_003993805.1). Lineage (NCBI taxonomy): Eukaryota > Metazoa > Chordata > Aves > Charadriiformes > Recurvirostridae > Himantopus > Himantopus leucocephalus. Next base: position 4,340,488 of record RSEF01000006.1, read on the forward strand.
TGTAAAATATTATAAAATACTTATATATTTACTCCCACACAATTTTTTAGTCTGATTTTCAAGGGAAAGGAGTTTTGTGTGCTTATTCCACTTGTCTGTCAGGCTCCCCTCAATATTTAATTCCAGTAAGTAATTCAAATTTGAAAAAGGTAGAGGTCTCGGTGCTAAAGAAATACCTGCTCAGAGAAGAACAACTCAGGTTAATGCCATCACTGAAGAAAAAGAGCTTCAGCTGTAACAGACCTGCGTGGCTGCTGCCAGCCTGCACACTCACAGCTCTATTTTAATTTCATATTTGAGGGGAGGGGGAAACCTTGAAACTACAAACACCTTCACCCAACTCAGTGATACTGATCACAACATAAAGTTCAGCTTAGTAATGCAGCAACAGGGAATTTTCTGTAGAAAAAAAATTCAAAAAAACCTCAAGTCCTACTAAAAACCTATGAGAGTCTGTTTTGAAGTCAATCAGTGGTCAGTTCTCTGTGTTTATCATAACTACAGTGTGCCTTGAAACAGCTCAAACTTGGGTTCTCTTCAGTTCATTTTATCTTAGGTGTCAATAGAATTGTTGCCAGCTTCTCTATATTCTTTATTTTCATGTCACATTTAAGACAGTTCAGTAGATATTAAACATATATAGTTAATGATTTATCCATCATCCTGATGAGACATGATTATGCTGTCACTTTCCTCTATGCTGCCATAGCACTTCTCAAGAAGAAAAGACAATTTATTATTCTTCTATCACCATAACTACACTAAGGAATAAAATTCTAAATTCCAAGGCTTTTGTTAAACAGTTTTCAGAATGCAGTTTAATAACCCACCAATTTAGCAATGTAAATATTATTGATATTTTACTAGATATTACTTCTTAATGACTATTACAAAACTGCTATCATTGGGGTTGAGGAGGATTAACCCTCCCAACCCCTTTCCTATTGCCGTCCTCTTCGCACCTAGTATTTAAAATCCTGCCATCTTCCCTTTTTTGTAACACCATAATTTGTGCGGTTTCTTCCTTCTTCTGACCCTCCCCCTCTCTAAAACTATGCATGTCAAATTTTCTTATGATACTACAACACATTTTCAGTGGAAAATAACATTGTGTTCTGAATAGTAATCCATTGCACCCCTTGTTTTAAGGGGAAGGAGGCAAGACACATGACAAAAATCATAGAGTGAAATAGCTGGAAGTCCACCCACTGGGAAAGGCTGGATGGCAGAACCACTGTGCAATGCTGCTGTAAAGAAATGCAAAGTAAGTATTATTTTACTTTTTATGATTCTTATGTAAAAGTTTCTTTTTTTATTTGAAAGCACTGGTGTAGGATAATTTATAGTTAGAGATTTATATTGTTCAGAAATCACACTGGGCAGTCTTAGACTTGAATAAAAATTAGTTCAGACATTAGAAGCAGGTGCAGAAATAATCTTTTTGAAGCCAAATTGTGCACTGGGAAACACAGGCTAATGCCACTGAACAGTGGCAATGGTTCATTGTAAAATTTGATATTGTTGATATTTGCTTTCAAAACCCTCTTACCGTCCCTCCCCCATCCATCCTTTTCTTCCACCACTCCAGACAAATCTCTGATTAAGGGACTCATTATGTGCTGCTCAGTCATCCACTTCTCCAACATCCACTTCTCAGATCTCATCTAAACATACACGTCACTTGTAAAAGTCAAATCTTTCTTATCCATTATTATCGTTCCTCTCGGATACCATGCCTCATACAAGATTAAATTAAGTATATTCCACTAACTTCTTCTGAATGTATGCTACTAGCACATAATCACGTCCCTATCTTGTTACCCTCCCTTTCTAAGCTATTCCTCCACATTTCCTCTATGGAACTGCCAGCTCTGTTTCCATAAAGGTATGCCATCTTTTGCAATCACCTTTATGCTTTCTTTCTCATTTCCTTTGCCAATTGTTCAGTTTCCCTAGTCTCCTTATTTCTATATCCTTATTTAAATTTCTATACCTTTATACAAAACCTACCAAACCCACTACTGACATGCTGTCTTCATTAACTGCAAACTAACATTACCTACATAGAAAATTCCTCTTGCTGTTTCCCGATTTGCCTCTGCTTGGAAAATTTCACACTGTGGACATATATGGATAGAGAGAATTCCTTCTTTCTTGATATTTTGCATATCAAGGATATAATACCACTAAGGAAACTGATTCAGGTTTCCAACCAGAATACATCTAGTGTTTTTCCTGTATGATTTAACTGAGCTTCTGAAGAATGTTTGGTATACTGTGGACATTACTGTGCAAAAATAAAGTACAAAGAATGATCAAATGAAAGCTGATTAAAAAAAAAACCAACCCAAACAACAAACAAAAACCCAACAAGTTTAATTCCAGAGTGTTAGTTCCTAGCTGTCAGATTTCCATATAAAACATTGTAAATAATCTCCAAATACCTTTGTAAGAATTTTATATTTCCCTGAAAAAAAAAAAAAATCAAATTAAGACCTTTGAGAGATGCTGCTCTAAAATCATAGGAAACCAAACCCACAATTTTGGAGAAGTTTTAGCAGCAATGCTATAAGAAAGCAGCCAGTGAGAGATACCTGCCCGGAACCTACTTCCTTTCCTTCACAACATCTGTACGCTGGTCTAACTGGCACGTCAATTCCTATAACCCTATACGTAGAGAAAACAGCAAAACAGCTTTGGTTTCGCTGTAGCTGAAGGAGGACCGTGGCAGGAATGGAAGTTCCCAGTCACTACGCAGCAGCCCTGCACATGACACCTACGTAGCGGAAGGCTGAGGCTCAGAATTTCCTCTCCTGCACCACCCTCCGTAGCACTTTCAGTTTTTCTGGGGTATAATTGTAATGGAAAACACAGGGCTCACCGCAGTCCCCAGCACACTTTGCCTGAACGTAGACGTGAAAGAGCGGCGAAGCAGCTCTTGGCTTCCGTGGCAGCATAAAGCAGGGACAGACTCTGGCGCGCAGGGAGCCCCAGCTGCGAGAAGACATGGTCCTTGAAACGCCGGTAAGTTTTGCCCAGTGCTGTGCTCTATACTATCTGTTCCCATGTGCTGCTGGTGTTTTAGGGTGCACGTACGCCTCCGAGCAAACTCCAGCGAGAGCATCTCCGTGCTAGGTATTGCTGCTGCAGTGATGGCAGAGTACAGCCGTCGAGAGACAGCTAGCCACGCGTGGTTTAGAGTCATTTAATACTACGCTACAGACAAAGAGCATTTAAAATTGTGATGCAGTTTATAAATTCACGGGTTGTTCTGTGTCTTACGTCATACTTAGATCACGTGTAACGCATTGCTAACATCCAGAAGTGAGATTATGTGGTGGTGGCTTTATACAGTGCTGTTGTGGAGAAATGGAAACGGCGGTTGATATTTCATGTTATTGCGGTACATGGATCTTTTTTTCCTCTTGAGTGAAATACCAGAAAAAAATGAAACATCAGTTTGAAAGTTCACCAAGTGTGGTTGTTTCAGTATTGTGCAGGCAAGTTTAAAGTGATGCAGTNGATGGATCTTTTTTTCCTCTTGAGTGAAATACCAGAAAAAAACGAAACATCAGTTTGAAAGTTCACCAAGCGTGGTTGTTTCAGTATTGTGCAGGCAAGTTTAAAGTGATGCAGTACACGGAGAGATCCTAAACACAGAATCAAAAGTTCAGCTTTCCAGGCATGTTTGAATTTGCCTTCTGGGGTCAGCCCATCCCAAACTAAGGTGGCACGCCCCAGAACATCGATAATCAAGTTTCAGATATTCAAGTCAATGTTAGGTATTTTGGCTCAAAGATTTCATTTCTCAGTCCTTTTTTTCCCAGGTTAATTAATTAAACAAACAAAGAGCAATAACAACACTGAAATTTCAACAGTAATGAGGCGTTTGAATTGCAACAAAATATGCCTTCTGTTACCTTACACAACAGAATAAAGAATATTTTCTGTAAGATCAAGGACTAGCAGGTTTTGGTATATTACAAATAAAAACAATTAAAAAGTGAGAGCTCTTATTTCAGACATGTGGGATTTACCACTTCCAGAAAACGTGGTTCAGGAGTGTTTTCAGTATAACTTCTGCTAGACCAGAAATGCTGTCCTGATGCTTTGCAGGGAAACGAACGTTTCTGCTGCAGCAAATAAGATCCAATCCCGCACTGAGTTTCTCAGTCTGGTGAATTTAAGCTTTAAGTGGATTGGTAGGAACCTGATGCACATAAGCCGTGCAATCCCTTGAGAAACGATTTTCAAATTAAGTAATAAGATATTGCACTGCTTATAGCTTATTAGAAAGAAACAGTGAGCAGCAATAGCACATAGCTACTATGCCTGGGATTTAAAAGCTGGATTTAGCTGTCATGTCCATAATTCTTAGTGCATTGGTTATGTAAAGGAGTAGGTGAGAGGAGGGTTTAGTTTCATATTAAGGAAAGTAAAAAGGCTCTACGGAATGTAATTGCAGGATTAGTAAAAAGTATAAGGCAGCTTTGCTCCACTATTTACATATCAAGGCAATTTATGGAAATCCTCATATAGAAACCTTCAATAATTGAAAATGAGATTCAGAAACACCTTGCTTTTAAATTAAAGGACAAGCAATATAATTTTTCATGTTAAAATACTATGTGTAGAGAAGAAACTAGTAAATTTTCACAAGATATTTTAAAGGTTTTCTCCCTGAGGAAAAGGAACAAGGTACGAGAGCTTCTTGACCAACATTGATAGTTATGACTGTAATATCTCTGCAAGTTTCCAGATATCCCAATGAGTGTCTTACATGTTCACAGGATTTCTATGCATGGGAATATTTTGACACTATCTGCCATTCATCCTGAGGTGGAAAGTTAAGGGTAAAGGGACAGAGCAAGTAAATGCCTTGAGAATAACCTGGTAGAGGTAACATCATGGTATGTGGACAACACCCAAGAACAGAGAAACTATAAAGACAACAGACGAGATGGGTCAAAACATGGAGGGTCTTGATGACCCTAGCTGGGCAGAGAAACTAGAATGATTAGAATTAAGGACAGAAACTGTCAAGTCTGGTAGTGATATGTACAATCCCAAGCACAGAAAATGAGGTTATCATAAAAAAAAAATCTTTAGCAAAGCTGCCACCTCAAAACTAGAACGGCACAAAAATTTGAGATTGCACACCAGAATGCATCAGTGAAGACTATCAAAGTAGCAGCTAAATTTAGGATAAAGAAGTACTAAGGGAGCAAATTATAGGACAAAAGAAGTAAAAGTCATTGACTTTAATCTCATAGAAGTGTCACATACTGGTGGAACAAGTGATCTAGTGGCGTATGATTGCAAAAAAGGGCAATTCAAAAAAAAATATAAAACCATTACAGAGGACTGAAGTGAAAGTGCTTTGCTTAGAAGACATATAGAGCCAGTGACAACTGCTTTCTAGTTTGTGCAAACCGATTTCAGAAGCTTCCCACTGAAACAGAAAAAGTTACCAGCTCTTTTAATATCGATGACATTTTAGAGAAGCTGAAAATGTAATAAATGCACAAACAGTTCACTTGAAAATGAGGGTTATTGAAATAACTATTTGATGTTTGACGTCTAAGTAAGGATCTAGTTTCAACCTTTAGCTGTGATCGTAACGGAGTTAGATTACCCTTTGCCACACAGCCATCCCGGTACAAGCTCTCGCACAACTTCTCTCCCATCCTAAGGAGACACAGATCAACCTCGCTGTCACATCCCATTAGGAGCAGAGCTGATAAAATGTACTGGGATTCCAAGGTGACATAGCTTCTTTCATTACGTTTGTCACAATATTGATTAGATTAGGTCTGAAGCCCTTCTTTGGCCTGCTACTGACCCATCACATCTCCTGGGAAATTCTGCAGAGTGGGAAACAAAATTGAAAACGACTGGAACAATAGAGATGTTCAAGATGGTTATAGCTCATGGGACTCACATAGCTGTGGCAAGTGCTGATTTTTACTAACTATGCATCCTAATCCATTAATCCCAAACTTGACAACTAAATATTACATTATGTTCTTCACAGTAGTTAGCCTTCGGGAGCTTAATAGCATGAAAATAACACATCAAATATTTTTACTTCTTTCACTGGAGTAAATAACAACAGCATGGTCAAAGTGCTGCCTAGCTCATTTCACTCACCAAAAATTTAAAGAGTAAAGAAAAAGCAGATAGGTTTGCTCTCTGCAGAGCCTTATATTGGTTGTCTTCTGCAGTATGTTTAGTTTTAGATGTTACACTGCCTGCAGGATCGCTGATGATGTTTCAAGTCAGAGAACTGTGCAACTGAGCCATATGGCATTCAGCTAATCATAGCAGTCAATAGCTAAAGAGCCCTATACCTGCTCTTACATTTTCAACAGGCTTTACTTATTGGCATCAAACACTTCTAATATAATACATGCCCTTCGCTGATGTAGCCTTCGTACGTGACAGATTTGACAGTTCTGAAGGCACAAAGGATTAATCTGAATTGCTAAAAATGTTTTTTAAATTAGACAAAATGGAGGCTAGAGATTTTTTCCCCTTTTTAAGCGTAAGGTCATTTTTTCCGCTTTCACACATGAGCTACCCCTACAAATATCATCAGTAGGCACATCTGAACTACAAAGAGCCTGAGCAATAAGTTCAGTAAATGTCACTCCTTTTCCCTACGCCTTTGCCTCCCACGTATAACACCCACTCCTCTGACAGCACCAAAACTATGGTTTCATTTTTCCTTTCTTCCAAGTGTTCCCTCCTCCTTATCTTCACACAGCTTTGCAATATAAGATAGCTAAGCAATTAGCACCCTATGAGTAAAATAAACATTCCTATTTGTGGTAGGGAAATTGTAGTACATCTGTCACACTCAGTAACACCACCCAAGACAAGATGACACACACTGTGATAGCCTGGGAACCACAAGCTCCCGTGAAACTTTAGCTTCCAAATTTGCCTCTTGTACGCTTTGAAGGACAAAGCAACATGAAGCAGAACAAGAATTGTGCATTTCATTCCCGTTTAGCAGAACAGAGCATTGCATCTAGGTCCTGTATTTGTTTTATTTCCATGGGAATAGAAAAACCATATCAAGAGGGGAAAAAAAAATTAAGTCTGGGATTTTGTTCTACATAAAATGTTATTACCTAAATGTATCTATGAAAATACACATTCCAGGTTGCTACTTTCATCATTTTCACAACTGCTAAACTTTCTTCAAAATTAAGTCCAAGAAATTATTTCACCCTGTTCTTAAACTGGTCATGGTTTTTTTCACTCAGAAAAAAAAGGAGTAGAGTTTCTCTTAATATACTCCTAGCGTTCTTTCATAGAAACTTTTTGTATATTACTGAAAGATTTGACAGGGTAATTAACCTTCCATTGAAAGAGACTNGTTTTTTTCACTCTGAAAAAAAGGAGTAGAGTTTCTCTTAATATACTCCTAGCTTTCTTTCCTAGAAACTTTTTGTATATTGCTGAAAGATTTGACAGGGTAATTAACCTTCCATTGAAAGAGACTTTCAAAATGAAGGGGGAGCAGGGTAAGAACAATAATTGATTATGGATTCAGTTTAATTAGACTTGCCTTTAATATGCTCTAGGTTACTTAAATGGAAGGAAATTCATCTATCCATAGCCATAAAGATTACTCTAAGCTCCGAGAAACTCAAACAATGTATCTTCATGCTTTGCAGAATCTTGCCTGTAGGTTACTGCTGTACAGACTTTAATTAAGGTTCAATAACAGCTTTTACATCCAAAAACTATGGTTTGCACCTTAAGAACGTGAAAGAACCAATCTTCTGAGGACTGCCTGGGAATAGCAGATCGATTTTTTTATGCTTTAAGGGCTGAAAATTTTGTGGGAGGTTTCAGCCGGAACTAGAAGACTTTTCCCTTGGAAGGATACCACTCATCTGCCAAAGAAAAATGTTTAGAAGATCCTCTCCTGAACCATCAAACAATATTCTCTGATTTCCCTAATCACGTTACACTTACGCCCTTGCTCATGCCATTAAAATAAAAGTGGTACAATAGCTGTATCCCTCGCACATTATAAAATAACGAGGTCCTGAGCACAGACCAAAAGGAAAAAGTAACCATTCGTCAATATCGTAATAGAAAACTAAAAAATACCTTTTTTCACCTCTTTTTTTTTTAATTGCACACACATTTTTGTTTTAAACACAATCACACAGCCATTTATTTCTGCCCAGAATAGATCACACATATCTAAGAGGACTTTTGTCTTAAAACTCTTCATTTGTATTAAGATGGGAAGCAACTTCCCTTCCTCTAAGAAAGTTAATATGCAGTATGCACCCATGGAGAAAATAACTTTTGACAAGTTTTAAATGGCTTTAATGCTTTAAGGTCAAAGATTATTGCACGCTCTCCTAGGTCTTGTCCCACTTCCTCGTTCCTATCTCTTCATCCTCTATTTCTGCATTCCCTCCTTATACAGAATACTTTCCCAGCTCACCCGTCTCTCCTGCTGTTCCCCCGGCACATACCTGCTCTCTGCCTTGTTCCCTTCTCCGTACTAATCTGGCCGCGCGGCCCAGCTGTCTTTTGTAGCATTCTTAATTACATTCCTCTCCTATTAATTGCTGGCCTCTTCATTACCACGGCTGGGTTTGGTTACCAGGAATAGGATTTATTCCCATTCCCTGTCTCCCTTCACCCCCCATCGTCTTCTGGTCTAACCGAAGAGATGCGCTAGACCCGCACACACCAGCTGCCAACTGGTAGTTTGTAACCCAGAAAGAAGAAACATTAGCTGAAGGCTGAGAGTTCTTGCAGCGTATAGATCACAGATGACAACAGAAATAGACTTGACAGAGCTGGGTTTGTTTGATGGTTTCTAATGTCTCTTTCCACGGCAAGAACAGAAAGCTGAGACATCCTAACTCAGCTGGCTCTCAGCTGCATGAGTTTGCTGCTTTGCAAACTTCAGACGGAGGCCACAAAAAGAGGGTGGAGATGCAAAAAGCACTGTCATTCTTTTGGCCTGTGCACAGCCTGCTTGTGTCGGGGCACTCTCCTCTCCCTGGGTGAATGTTTCAGCCAGAGAGTCTCAGGTGTAAGTGTGTCCCCTGCCCGCACTCCCTTCTCACCTGCGGAGAAGGAGCTTGCAACTCAAGTTTCAAGAGTACTATAGAGCATGTAAAAAGAAGCGTACGGGAACCCACTTCTTTGAAATTGCTGACATTGTGGAGGATGAAAGAAGCTTGAAGTCTCCAGGGGTCCAGCCTCACAGGCATTAAAAAAAAAAAAAACTTCCTTAAAAAGAAAAGAAATAAAAGAAGGAGAAAAACTGCCTACCCGTATTTAGAAGTTCATATATTTAAGTCCCCTGAGGAAGGAAATAGGTTAGGAAACTGACAGTGAAAAATATCAGATTGAAAATAAGTCTGATTTTCTGATATAAGTTTTAATTCTTTTTTTAAAATGAGAAACAGGTCTTAAAATGAAATAAAAATAATCTGCAAAAGCAATACCAATATAATTTAGCCACCAAAGGGCAAGAAGTTAGGAAAATACAGGCTAGGAATAGTCTGGCCAAATTTAATTTGCTTTCAGGGACTGTACATGTTTATCATCAGCAATAGGCATCCCATTACAGTTTTTGCCACCGAGCAATAACGGAAATGAACATTACTTTTTTTTCTAATGCAAGTAATAGACTGTCTCACAACACAGAGTAACTGAAACCTAAAACTGGTACTGTAAGACTCTCAGTAATACACGCAACCATTTTAGCCAATCTGGATTTTTGAGAATAAACTAGAATAGCCATAACACATCAAGGCTAGCATTATTTATCTCATCTGCTGATGATGTCTGCAGAGGTAACACTGAGTAAGATATTGCTAGCTTTGATAATCATTTGAAATGAGAAGACTAAGCCTGCACCGCTCGTAGAGAAGGGGTACGGGCGAGTTAGGATAGCAAAGCAGCAGCCGAACACAGTAAGCTGAGGTGGGGTACACCCAGACCCCCTGTTCTCTCCCTGTTGTGCCTGGGTCCCTGGGGAGACGCAGACACTACGGACAAATTAGAGCAATTGCCAGGTTTCTCTGACTTGTGCCATGGAGCATCAATCGCATTTCAGCACTACAAAACAGACGGCAGTACTGAACGCTTCCAACTTATAACCAGAATCTAGTTTGGACACATTATTTTATATTACCTTCTGCCACATCTTTTGACCTTGATTTTGCCACAGAAAAAAAAGCTCCGAACACAGTGTTTGCATACTTAAATGAGAGAAGGAACTGGTATCCCCTTACATTTTTCATTTCTGAAGGTGTTAAGGGAGGAGTGAGAATGCACAGTAAATAAATAGCTTAAGTTTAAAGAACAGATTGTAAGCAACTAAAGATTTGCCTCTTGCAAAACTATAGTCAGTGTGATGAATGGTTCAGGAATTATATTAAAGTGCAATAGCTTTCCCTGTAGAGTGGTGATACCCAGGAGAAAAGAGTCTCTGCTTTGAATGAGAATATGAAATCTGATTTGCGTATCCTAAAGAAATAAATAATAATGTCTTAATTTAGACAGATCTCTTTACAAAAGCAGCATCTTCCCATTTTGATCACAAATTAAACAGGAAAAAGGTAAATAAAGAAGTCAGGCAGTCTTTGAGCGCATGAAAGGAAGGGAGGACCTGCATGAAGTCATCTTCTCTAGTAATTAATAACAACAAATTGATGGGCATTACATCTGCTCAGCACCTTCCAGTATCGTGACTCAGAACCGCGCTGTAAAAGCTGTATACACTGCTAAGAGCTCCTTTCTTAAAGGGTTGTTTGCGCTAAAGGAAACGAAGAATTTGTCAGCGGGCTGAGTAAAGAAGGTTTTGGAGCCTCAGTTACTGCTGGGCGAAGATAATATCTCGGAAACTTTTTGGGCAGCAGAGTTCGCCCTAACTACTTGGTACCTTCTCAGCGTTCAGACCAAGCAACAATAATCAGGCATTTGATGACTGAACTTAATTTTTAGGGAACAGACTGTAGCAGGCTACTGAATTGTTAAAGGATACAGGAAAATCCATAAAAATGAAGATTAAACAGTGAGTACACACAGACATGGATGTAAATCAGCACTAAACCAGTGCTGGGGGCAGAGGCGCCCTTACCAGGCTCTCCCCCTTGCCGGTGCCTCGGTAGGGCTGGCTCTTCCCAAAGGCTGCCTTTCCCGCGCTGTTCCCATGACAGCAAGCTTGTATTTCACCACAAGTTTAGCAACTCTTTTCTGCACCATAGTCACTGATTAATGCCCTGACCCTTGACTCGTTAACCTCAGCTGTAACAAAACAGAAGGCAAAGGCTCACAGCCCCAGATTTTAAATTGGTTTAAGTAAGGACCTTCCTGTGTGGCAACAGTGGGACTTGCAGAGTTGTTTGCGTGCATAAACACAGGCCTTTTTTGCCCCCCTTAGCCTTTTCTGAAATTTAGTAGCAATAAAAAAGTAAATAGGTAACTGATCCAGCACAACCTTAAATAGTTGAAAGGACCACATTCTTTGCCTACCTTAAAATCCAGAGCAGCTCATGGAACAGTAAACAAGCTTTTAATCGATTCTAAAATAATAATAGATGACAAATGACAGTGAGATTTAATTTAGTTTCTATTGGGCAGAATTTAAAAAAGCCTGAACACTCCGCTCTTAGGAAACTGAAATAGGAACACAAGTTTTAAATAAACAACTTCTGGGCACAGCTGCAGGGAACAGTTCACAATCGAGCAGTCCTAGAAATGTTCTCGTGCCATTTGCCGTGGGCGCAGTGCAGTTTTAATCACTGCAAGGAGCTTCAGCTACGCCTAGGAGTTTTGTTTTCATGGCACGCCTAACTGGAAAAATCCTGAAAAAAGCAGACCACTGCACCAGAGGGGCTCAAACGATCCCCGTGCTTCCCGAGGGGGGAAGCCGAGCCAGGCTGCAACATGGAAGACAAATGTTCAGACGAAACCTGGGGCTTGGGAAGGAGACGGCAAGCGGTGAAAGGTCCGGGCCACCCAAGGTCTCCGAGAGTAGCAAGTAGGACTGTGGGGCTGCACAGCTGGCTGGGAAGCACCGGGGCACAAGGTTCAGCGGGAGGCTGAGCTCCCCGNTGAAACCTGGGGCTTGGGAAGGAGGCAGCAAGCGGTGAAAGGTCCGGGCCACCCAAGGTCTCTGAGAGTAGCAAGTAGGACTGTGGGGCTGCACAGCTGGCTAGGAAGCACCGGGGCACAAGGTTCAGCGGGAGGCTGAGCTCCCCGGGCAGGCGAGAGGAGCACGGCAGCCGCCCCGGGAGCCTGGTTACGGGAGCAGTNGGGCAGGCGAGAGGAGCACGGCAGCCGCCCCGGGAGCCTGGTTACGGGAGCAGTCGGAGGCCACAGCCCGAGCGCAGTCCTGGCAAGCAGCAGCTCCCTGCCCCGATCTGAAATGATGGCAAGGAAAGAAAAGGCTATTCTTGCTGGTATTGAAACGAGCCCGGAGAGCAGAAGTGAACGCTTCCCCCTCTGCTGCGTAGGCTGCTACGGAGCGTGCCAGCAGGCACTGCCGCTGAACAGCTGGAAGAGTAGGCACGGGCAGCAGCACAAATATGCAGCCTTAAGGATATTCACCACCAACACCAGGAAGAGCCCATGGGCTGTTCGTGTGCCAGTGACTGAGTCACAACAAACCGGCACTCCGTTTGGCAGGTTTTACAGTCATTTACTGCAGAGAGGTGCCTTGCAACGCACCGGCATCTTATCTTACTGCTACAGTACTACTGACCTCCACTTGGGATACCTTCGTCCCTATGTTCTGATCCAATTATTTTCAATCGTCAATTAAGTTACTTCAGGCATGAAAAAACAAACCTGGGAAGGGGAGAAGAGGGAAACATAGTTGGTTGTGCCTGTAATCTTACAGCTATATCTGTAATTCCGATCACAAATTATTCTTTTACATAATTGTCAGGCAGAGAAAGCTACTGCCAGCACTTCATAACCTGGTTTTGAGCACTCGCAATATCTATTTAAATTAGCAAGCAATCAGTACCCACAGCAATTAACATCACGTACACAGTACTCCAGTTGCGCGTTCTCTAGTCTCTTTTATTCTCCCATGGAAATCTTTATTGCAGAGAGCTTGTTTTGACAAGTTATCTGTTTTTTATTCAGGAATTCTAGGTACTTTTCACTCAGATATTCAGTTTCAGTTAGTCACTATATCCTCAAGGTGTATGTACTATCAACATAAAATAACAAACAGAGCTCAACAATCAAAAATTTATTTCCTCTTTCTTATGTATTATGACTTTTTCTCCTGACTCCACCAGGGAAATTAACAGAAGACTTTTCACTGTCAGTTATGCATTAATAGAAAAAGATAACTCTTGAAGTAGAATGGATCTAAAGACCAACAGAAGTCTGAATTTGACCAATTCAGTCTGAATTTTGGCCACAATCATTTGCAAAACTGCCTGATGTCAAAGGCACTATCAATACGAAACCAATGCTCAGCTACACTGAATCTATAAAGCACGCATTTCTTAGCAATTCCCATTCCTTTTCAATTCACATTCCCACACACAAAGCATCTTCCCTCGTACTTGTCACAAGCAAAGTCATTTATGTTTACATATGTGACCATAGCAGGAGTGCTACCAAAACATTGGTCCCCAGACCAAAGTATTATATATGAGACCATCCATAGAATAACAACTGGACATGTGTTCTGTGCAAGCTGGGAACCCGTCTGATTGAAGTCACACATAATGTCTTTCCTCACTGGTTTAATTCTCTCATTGACAGTAACTATTCCTTTAACATTATAGACATAACATAGATAACAGACATAGTAAAAAAATTCATTTTTGAAATAATGACAAAGAATGCCTTTTGATTTCTGACAACGTGGGGAATGAAGATATGCAGTTCCCGATGTGGTGGGGTGTTGAAGTCATATCAATATTTATGATATAGAATTAGTGAAAAAAAAAAAA
>RSEF01000006.1:4354557-4392647 GCA_003993805.1 Himantopus leucocephalus
AGTATTTTGTACACCATAAAAATAAAGTGCCTGTATAAAGCAATCCCATATTCTCTAGATTTTTAGGAGCAGCAGACAAGCTTTAGCAGCGACAAAAAATTGCTCAATAGACTCACTGGGAACTACAAAACAATAAAGCATACAATTCATAGAACATCTGTTATAAAAGTTAATTAATGTACTAGCTGTTATGAATTATTATCTTCTATACCATGCAACACTAGGGCAATTCTAGGCTTTCATTTACTTCAGAAAATAGCTACCAATAAAAAGCATTAGCATATACAGTACTTTTCATCTTTTGTTTTAAAATTACAATTCCATTTCCTAGAACCGACCGCTCCACTTGAACAAACGCTTCTTTACTTCAGCAGATGTAGGTGTGAAAGGGGGTGGACGTTTGACTTCATCTACCAAGGGCATACAGCAGGATTGTGCTCAACTTACAATGGAGACGTTTAAAATGCCAACACTTGAGTGCCTCCGTAGTCTCAAATTTCTCCTGGATCACCCAGTTTTTATGCCAGTGAAGCAGCAGATCCAATGAGAAACACAGAAGTAGGAACAATGTAATTTTTTCCCTTTCATGGACTGGTCTTGCCATCAAAGCAGACTACGACAAGAAATTCCTCAGCCTACTTACCTCAGTAATACAATGCAGACTGGTGTGCAATCGTGGGAGAATTTTGTCTATGTTTAATATTATACTCATAATCATTCTTAGAACAACATAAAATGATACAATATAGTGTCTTCAGTTAGGTAGAGAACTCTCCTGATTAACGCACGTCTATAAAACACATTGAACACACACAATAAAGTATTTTTAAATCTGACTAAAATTAGGCTAGACTTCATTAAAGAATTTGAAAATCTAGTTATTTAAGTAACTTAATGCATTCGCAACACTTCGTGTGAACCGAGTTGTATTTTTTACTTCAGGATTAGGCTGCCTGATATCCTTTTAGTTAAATCTGTAGCACAACTACGTCCCAGTGGGATGTCTTGTAAATTTAGAATTTCTAGCTCATCTTTGCCATGCACATATCCTGTGGGAGCCACTAATGAGAAAAGAGGAAATTATAAAATGCTCATAAGGAATTAGTCTCCTACACAAGAGAAAAAAAAAAAAAATCCCATTTTCAGTGAAAGTTCTCAAATTATCAATCAGTACTGCAACACAGTTAAGTCATTACTATTAAATGGCTCAATTGGAAAGCAAGGCACTTTGAAGTTATTTTCCTGAGTATAGATCTTACAGAAATGTAAGGTTACTACCTCATCAAAACTCCCTTACAATTAGGAAAGCTAAGGGCATTATGAATAGACTGTCCAGGAAGTCTGCCATGACGTGGAAAGCTTTTACTTTTAAACCACCAGCTCAAATCGCTCTCAGACAGTAGGTATCTGTGTATCAGGTCAGGACACACACTGGCACCAGGGAGAGATGAAAGGGATTATTTTTTTTTCCCCTTCCCAATCTTCTATCCAAAGTAATTTAACATTTTTGTTACTTTTTTAATTATTATGCAATATATGCACACACATATATATATATGAGCATAAGCTTTACATAATGTTTTTAATTTTGCATGTATAGTAATGTCAGTTTGTTTTGAAAGTTTATGGAGAGAAACTAAGAGAGTTGACTATATTTTCCTGAACAAGTGGAGGCCACTCTTCTGAACAACACTTAGTAATTCTTTATTAAAATTCATTTTTATTGCAGCCATTTCTTACAGATGTCTATCTGTTTTGCAAACCCAGCCTATATCTCTCTATAGCTTCTCTCCTCAGATATACCTATGATCTGGACCCATTTCTATCTTTTCTAGCTCTGGAGAAAAAAGGTAGTTCAGAAAACAGGAAATACAGGGAAAATAGCATCAACCAGGGGTGCACTCTGAGTTCTACAGGGATTACAGATTTCTGAGCTCTAGTTCCAAAATCTTGCGCCAATGTGACTTTATTTTAGGGAGTTTTGGCATCCCCACACAAATGAAAATAATAATTAAAAAAAAAAAAAAACAAAANAAAAAAAGCAAACACACATAAGTTTAAAAGAAGCCTCCAAACCTGAGCTAAGAGCGAAACAGGTTCTGCCCATTGTACGCACAGCTTTTGCAGACCCAAGAACCTAGTCTAATGGGGAACACAAGTGAGGACCAGAAGGAACAAGCCTCCCGTGGGGAAACAATACCAGCTTTAAGTTTCCCACGTGTTCATGCCTGGGGAATCCCCTCTGAAGTTGCTAGCTGATGCGACATCTGTTTCATGCCACTGGAGCAAGGCAAACAGCAGCAGTAAGGTTGAAACCCAGACACATCAGAGCATACGGGGCTCTTGAATCCACTATATTTGGTTTATACTGTTTGATTCTCCCTCTTCTGGTGGGAAGCGGGGGGAAGAACATAAATTGTAACATTTAAGTAAAATACTAAAACAGCCTCCCTAAAAGATCTTTAATATTGGCGCAATGAACTTGAAAAAGGCAGAGAAAAGGCTGACAAATTCAATAATTATTAACCTACTGACATCAAAATAACTAAGTGTTCCAAAAAAAAAAAAAAAAAAAANGAAATTATTGAAACTTGGTATCCTACGATATAGCTAGCCTTCAGATGAGTGCCAGTCCTAAATAGCAAAGCCAAAAAGGTTCAAGGCGCACGCTGTTTTTTTGTCATCAGTTAGTTGAATTGTGACTTGATCATTTATTTGCGGTTCACTTACATTTACTTCCTTACACAGATATCGTCATAAAGGGTTGGGCTGAAGTAGCTCAGTCACATTAATTCTTTGATTTATGTCAAGATACTTTAGCAAAACAGAAGGCTAAGTAATTCTTCAGTTCATTTCACTAGCATACAGGTAGCTCTCTGAAATGTGTTTGTTGTTGCTGAGTTTTGGGGGTTTTGTTTGGGGTTTTTTTGTGGGTTTTTTTTTTTTTTTTNATATAACAGGGTTGGTTTTTTTTTCACCTGCAGATTAGTCCTCAGCTTAATGCGGTGCAAATCTGACCATATAGTGTTATGATATTTCAGTGTTTCATGTTCAATAGTTTATGCTTGGATAGTCTGAGGCTGTGTCCTAGGATATATAAGATAGGATAAATTTACATAAATATGAGACATTATTCTATATTCTGTACTACTCAGCATCAACTCAATATACCTTTGTTTATTCACTATGTTTGTGATACGATAGTGCAAGTCCTTCCCAAGTATCTCAAACTATGCTGAAACACGCTGTAGCTGACAATCTAATCTATGAGCACATTTCTAAGTAGGCTTGGGGGCTCATCCATCTGTTCACTAGCTCTTCTTATTCATCAAAATGTTTTCTTACAAATAGATTAATTTTTGAATGCTTAATTTGGTGACAACTTCTTCCTAAAATTAAACCATATTTAATGTTATTTTCTCAATATTTCTCCATATCTTTTGCTCAAGATATTGTTAAGACTCTCATGCCTTGATTCTACTCCAAATAAAGTCATTAGAATTAAACCAAAAGCTGTTAACTGCCCTGTAAACTGAGTAGATTTTAGCCCACTCTAAAACTTCCCTAATAATTGCTGCTGAACTTCTTGGCTGTGTCAGCAAAAAGAATCCAAGCAATAGAAATGTACAGGAACCGAATTACTTGCAGTAATTCAGGTAAGACAGATACATCACGTGTTTAATAGCAATTTGTTTGTATACTAGCACAGCTGCAAGTGAGTTACTGCAAATGAGCTCATCAGCCCAGCATTTCTCACTGTCAGCTGCAAAATAAGATTTGTAAAACCAAAGAGATTGAAAACAGAAAAAAAAAAAAAAATCCCATCACTGACCTTAACAAATCTTCCAAAATACCTGTGGGAATGCTAACAACGTTGCTGTCATAGTTTCTGCTAAAGCAAACAGAAGGTTGACTAGTCAGACTGGCAATTTTGATCTGCTAATTGTGATGCCCTGAAGCTTATAACACTAAAAATAAACTTCTTTTTTGTTGAGCTGGTTAAAAGAAATAGCAACCCACGTGCATTTACAAAAATACCATATCAAGAAGATTGACATCAGCAGACATGCAGATTTTTCTTCCCCTGGGCACCAAATTGCTGATGTATGTACATGCTCCCTTCTTGGCATAATTGATTTTCACTTTCTGCAGGGTGGCACATTCTTGGAATAGCTTGTGTCGAAGAGAGCATGAATATGCAAGTGAAGGACACACTAGCTAGGATAAGACCAGAACTCCTTCATCTTGTACCCAAGCTTGAACCCAATTTAAAATAGAATATCAGTTGCTTTTAAATATTCAGCTTAAAAAGACCCTGAATAAAATTAATAAAAAGAGAGCGTATTATATTAACATACCTCTGTTCTTCCACATTATAGTCAAAATCAGACTGAATCACAAACATTAAAACCAGCTTTTTTTAATGCTTTTTCTGCTCTTTCTTGGAAAACAAGACATGAGAAACAGTGGGCAGACTCCCTCATCTCCAGAAACCATATAACATGAATAAGAATAAAACAAATCTACAACTATAGCAGATGCAGCTGTTCAACTACACCCTGATTGCCTAAATTGTCATTTATGCCTGACAAGTTGAGGCAGCTCCTTTAAGCAGAGCAGGCTAAGCCAACTATCTTTTTCTGAGATCTCTTCCTTTCATTCACTCCCTGACTAGCTCTCCTATGCATTTAAATGACCTGAGGTCCTCAGACCCCTGCAAGAGGAAATGGCCTCGAGTTCCTCCAGAGGAGGTTTAAACTGGCCATCAGGAAAAGTTTCTTCACAGAAACGGCAATAGGCAATAAGACGTTGCAACAGGCTGCATGGGAAGTGGTGGAATCACCATCCCTGGAGGTATTTAAAAGACAGGTAGATGTTGTGCTGAGGGACATGGTTTAGTGGTGGTTTTGGCAGCGTTAGGTTGATGGTTGGACTCAATGGCCTTAAAGGTCCCTTCCAACCGAGATGATTCTATGATTCTAAAATGTTTCTCTTACTCATCCTTTGAATCAAGGATGTAGTGTCACCCCTTTTTATTTGTCTTTTTTTTTTTTTTTTTTTAACNTTTTTTTTTTTTTTTTAAACCAAAGCTGATTTGTCCACACCAATCAAGAATATAGTAAGGACATCCATGAACTATTACAGTGTTGTTTCCCAACTGGATGTACCTTAAATCTCAATTAGCAGGCAAGACGATTCCTAAAAACTACAGAATTCTATGACTGGAGCATCTATGAAAATCAGGAACCAAACTGCCTACTAGTGAACTTCTTCAGGCAACTGTGCCAAAATAACCATTAAAATCTCAGTCACTAATTAACAGCCACACATCAGTATCATAGGCAACTTGTGTCAGATTATGTTAAATCTCCTATTTTGGCAGAGGCACAAAAAACTGGGGATTAGCACCATGCCCTCTGAATCCTTTCCTTTCAATCCAAGGGGGAGCTACAGTACCGAGCATCAGCGAAAACACAGTTTCACACTGCTCAGCAGTTAATGGTGTCACAGGGCTGACCTTACGCCAATGAAAACATAGTTTCCTCCACAGATAAGTAACTGAATTTTCACAAGTAGTTTTCCCTTTCAGGTAGAACTGAAAACAGACATAGCGATGAACCACATCTTAAGTTGTTCTTATATTTTCAGCTTGGTTTGCTCTGAAAATTGCTGGATATCTCAGGGGTAGAGCCGGTCAAGACCTTTTCAGCAAAACATTTTAAAAATGGAAAATGCCATTTTCAAACTACAACATGCATTGGCTCTGACAAAACTATTATGTGGAAAGGTGCATCATGTCCCAGGTCAGAGAGAAAGCCAAAGGCACAGTCAATCATAACCACAGACCGATAGTTAGAGCGTCCAACCTCACTTCAAGTCTCAAGCTTAAAAATCTTTACTCAGTTCAGAACCACGATTTGAAACTCTTTTCTCCCACTCCCATCTGCTGCCAAGTTATTAATATGCCACCAAGTTATCCTGCAGCATGAATCTCTGAAATTTAGGAATCTTCAAATTCATCTAAAAGTGGTTTGAGAACAGCTTTCAAATCTTACCATTTGTATGCAACAAGGAAATCTTGAACATCTGTGCAGCCCTACAAATAAGACCAAAAACCTAATGCTCCCTAAAGACAGTCACCCAAGGCTTTGAAGGTCTACCTACATTCTACTCCGGAAATTATAAATTCTTACAAATGGTCCATACTAGCTTGTGTCCATGCAACAGCCCCATCTGAGGCCACTGCTGTTACTGCTTGTGGAGTTTAATGGCATTTCCTGGACAAATTCCTTATTTCAGATCCAGGTAAAATGGTTCAGCCTACAACTAAGGCCATTAATCAATAAAACCCATGAATATAACGCGCATTTTAAATTCACCGTTCTTTTTCATGGTCCAAATGAAAATATCAGGCTATATACCTGAAAGCCTTCCCAAATCCAAGAACCAGAATATACTGCTATAACTATACTTGCAAAGGTGATGGGCATACAAAATGGTTTCTGGAATCATACTGGTCTGTGGGTATAACGTACTACTGGAACAGAATATAACATGCAAATACAGTCACCTTCTATACCCTGGCCACTTTCAAGGCCCGTAAATCTCTGGGTAACGGTTCAGACTCAACCTCAGAGTAAGAAACAAGGCTATCCACTAAACCCAATTATACTTCAAAGACCAAAATGATGTGCTATAGTCATCCTACTGTATACATAAAAGGGTGGGAATGGACAGATGAAGACTTGATCCCATTTTGTTATTTAATCAACACTATGAAGAATGCCATATGCAATTAAGTCCCCTTTCTATGCCGACGACTCTGTTCTTGTCCCTCTTTGCCTCCTTCACTGCAGATGCTGGGGCTTTTAATCACGTTGACATACTCTGTTAAATGAAGCCAAAGGTTAATAATAACCAGATCTGTGTGGAAGGTGACCAACAAGGGACTTGAGCAGCTTGAAAATGAAAGCTCCAATGACAGCATTTCTAGGAGAGTCCCTTTAGACTTGAGGCTACAGCCTCAGACCAGCATTAATGACATTTGTAATTACTTGCTTCTCTTAAGTACAGTTATGTTTTGAGTATACACACAGGCACATTTCTCCTTCACTTGCCCCCATTTTTCTTTGCTAATATTCCTTAATTTTACCAAGCATTTTACCAGCAACTTCCCAGGTAAAAGGAGATGCAAGTCTACTACGAAACTGTATTCAAACACAGTAAAGCAGAAACCTACTGTCCAAATATAAAAACATAAAAAGTAAGCGCAACTGTGTGAGAACAACCTCCATCTCACAGATGGATACTGAGGCACAGTGGGGTTAAACAATTTGTCTGTAGCACAAGCAAGAATAGAACCCAAGTACCGCAAGTGCCAATCCAATTCATTAATCATAAGATAATACAACGCGTTATACTGATGTTAGCGTAAGAGAGGCTGAAGCAACCTTCAAGGTTGAGACAGTCGTGGCGTGACTGCCGCTGACTCACTCTGCAGCCAGATACTCCTCTGACCAGCTGGGCTGAACCACAGCAGTGTTGCCTCAAAAGCAAGCTACAGAACAAGTACAGGCTCTGCCCATTCAACCTGCTCAAGGGTCCACCCACCAGTAACGTGAGGCAATGCCTAATGAAAACATCTCCCAAATGCAAGCAATTTGTTGAGGAACAGAACTTACACAACTACAAAAACAATCAGACCTCAGAGAGTTTCTGTATCGACAGATTTCAACAGTCAGCATATAGATAGCTAAAAAGGTCATCATCCACACTTTACAGAAACGGAAGTAAAAGGATAACATGATTCATCTGTTACATGCTATGGGGGCTGAATTTAAGTCTTCAGTTTTTCTGATTTATAAAAACGACCTTTCCAGCAACATTGCAAAACTACACAATACAGTGCCCCCCAAACTAAGCATCATGTACACTAGAAAAGGAAAAAAATACAGTTTTCTGAACCTGCATTCTCTAACACACACCCCAGTGTTTATATACACATACCTAGGTATGTATATAAACAAGAAATATACACACACACACACCCCTTTACGTATACATACAAAAAATAATCTAAAGAGAATCTGCTGGACTGCAGAACGGAGGAGTATGGAAAAACACTTTGATATGGTGCCAATAAGCACAACATAAGGACCTGCAGAGAACAGGATACGTCTCGGCCGTTTGTCTCTACATATATCGATTTGGATTTTATCCAACTATGGCGAGAATCAACTCCTATGCAATTTGTACCCTGGGGAAGCAGTACAGTCCGTCAGCTATTCCCAGACCTCAGTAGAAACCTTTGGTGCTCTTCACGGCACCTATTTGCGTGGTGGTATAACAACAAGCAAAACTCTCAGAGAAGAGAGAGCATGCCTAGCTAGTATAGTTTTCCTTAGTTCTGTTAGAACGTTCCTAAATTCCTATGTTTCTTAGTTCCAATGACAGGCTAGATCTAATTTCTGATGTCAAAAATCCCCCCAAAACCCAAACAAACAAAAAAAAAATAATCAGGGATTGTTTTTACAACAGATTGAATCTGTGACTAGAGCTCAATTAACTGTGTATGTTTTGCTAAGATTAATGGAGGTATACGTCTACAAGTCTCAGCAAATGTTTGAGTAAGGTGGGAAAACAGATTAGCACAGAAACAGACTCAGACGTGATACTTGTTTTTCATGCGTACGTATTTGCAGGCTTGCTAGTGTTGTTCTGTGCTGTAAATATTAGCTGAGTTATTAAAAGGTGTTCACAGCCTTCAGAAAGAAATATTATCATATTTATTATACAGCGTTAGCCTATGCATTCCTTTCGATAACCCTTTATAAAGACCTCAAAGGTGTTTGAATAAGACTTGACAAAACTTGTCCCCCACCCTCCTGTAGCGTTACACACCGACATCCTGGTGGGCGCTAACGCAGCAGGTCGGACCGCTGGCTTCAAAGCTCGTGCCGCCTGCGACTTCCTGGGTGTCCAAGGCAGGCAGCGTGCTGGGACCCAGGAAAGCCTCCGAGTAAACAGGTATGGGATCTGCTACACCACCTGCATGCGCTGAAGGTTGTGGCGTACAGCCAAGGTACGGGAGCGGGACTAACCGCAGAGCAGACGTGGCAGGGAGGCAAAGGACTGACTTTTCAAGTTGCCATTTAAGAGAGAAAAAGCTCATTTAAAGTAAGGGAAATAAAACTCTGTAGCAGATCTGTTAAGATTTGGAAACCATGAAGGAATTTAGTAGGCAAGCAGTAAAGATGATGAGTAATTACGAGTATTTTTAAAATGATTGCGTGTTCAGGATGGATGACAGTGCTTGTCCTCAAATGGTGAGTGAATGCGAATCTATTCCTTGCGCTCCTGAGTACGTGCGTGTTCCCAAACGCGTTTGCCCTGCCTACCTGCTTACACTGGCATGCTTACTTCCAAAAAGGCTTTTCCCACATTAATCACCATGGAAACCAGCGAAGCCTTCTGCTACATAGTCAGAGCCAGTAAATAAGTGAGCTTAATAATAAAAATAAAATTAACGAATGCCTGGAGAGAACAGGCCGAATGCTAAAACATCCCAATTCAAATAAGGTGAGGAAAAGGATGCGGAAAAATACAGAGCCATAGGCAGGTTTAGGTGGGAAGTGTTGGCTCCAATCCCCCGCCCTGGGCAGGGCCACCTCCCACAGGAATGCTGCAAAGGTGGCAAACCCCCGGTTGTTCCCGGGGGCAGGCGAGGGAGTTCGCGGGGCGGCTGGACGTACCCACCACCACCACCACCACCGTTTCCGTGGGAGGTCAGACACGCCGCGTGGGAAACAAGGTGGTGGCGGGGGGAGCGGCCCGGAACCACCAGGCTGGCCTGGGCGACGCGGGGAGAGGAACAGCTCCAGCGGAGTGGAGAATAAAACCAGTTGTTAGCGGGGCGGGCTGGGCGGCGGCGTCCCCCCACCTCCCCACACCCACGCGCGCGCCCCGCGCCGTTGGCTCGGCTGCGTTTGAACCCGCCACGCTCGCGCTCAGCCAACAGGGCGCCGCGCGGGGCCCTGACGTCACGGGGGCGGGGCCGGGCCGGGCCGGGCCGGCGGGCGGCAGCTCGGCCGGCGGCGGGCAGAGCTGTCACAGCCGCGGGGCCGCCGGCGCTGCCGCCCCCGGGTCCACGCGTATGTACACGTCGCCCAGGAAAATGAGGGTAAGCGCGTCGGGTCGGTCGCTGCCGTCGTGACACACACACCCCCCCCACCACGGTGGGGACACCGACCCCCTCACGGTCCAAGGGAGGGGTGGGTGGATCCCGGGCGCCGCGGACGGCTGACCGCCGCGGCGGGAGGGGGGCGGCAGGTGCTGGCTGGGTCGCTCCCCGCCGCGGGCTTGCGTGTGTGTGTGGGGAGAGCACGCGTGGATGGCGGGGGCCGAGCGCGCTGCGGCGGTTGGCAGAGGTATTAACGGCCCTCGCTGGGGGCAGGGGGGGGCTGCCTGCCCCTCGGTGCGGGGGGAACCGGCGGATCGGGGCCCTCGGCCGTTCCGGGGAGGCGGGAGCCGGCGGCGCAGGGAAGGGGTGCTGGTGGCAGTCAGCCCCCCCACCCCCCCCCAGACCTGTGCTCCTTTGCAGTCCGGCGGAGGTCGTTACAAGGTCCTTAAAAACAGGACTGATGCAGCAGTGAACGGCTTAAAGGAGTTTAACACTCTTGATGGGAAAAAAAAAAAACCCAAACGGGATAGGGTTCCTCCTAAAGCATCTTTGGAGTGGTGGTTAAGTTCCCTTAAAACCCCGCGCAGGTTCACGCTGTTAGCCAGAAGCGCCCATGGTGGCCAGTCCAGCCTGAGAAGTAGCTTTCAGCGCTATTGCGATGGACCTTAAAAGGGAAAAAAACCCCAAACGACCGGCGAGTTACATAGCACGCATAGCAAAGCTGGTGCCTTCATCGTATGCTCCCGTGATTTGTCAGATTGTTGTGTACTGCAAAGCTTAGGCCTAACAGATAAATCTGTGACATACTCAGTAACCTCAATGCCCGTTTGTGCAGAATCATCATTTTTCATGTCTTTTGATATGCCGTTAAATCCTGCATTTTCTGTTTTATTTGACTCTATGTCCTGAACTTCCGAAACTGAGCTCCACTCAGAGTAGTCTCCCTCGCCACTATTAAAACGTTTGCTATATTTTAACTTACAGGGAATTACAGTTCCCTTGTATCCGTATCACCTATGAATACATAAAGGTCTTCTGGTTAAAGCCATAAAACAGTTCTACTTATCAGCCTGATATATAAGTAAAGCTGTCACCTTGACGAACAAGTATTAATACTGCTATTTTTCCCCCTCACGAACACACCTAGCATTCATCTGCGGTTAAAAACAGAAAAATGTCTTGTATCCCAGGTTGTAAACATGGCTGATCCCTTTGTAGAGTTTGAGAGGAAAGATATTCTTTTAATGCAAGGCACAAAGTACAGTTTTGCTCTGCAAAGTGCTACCTAAAAAAAAAAAAAAAAAGGAATTACACCCCCCCCCCCCCCCCCTTATAGCATTTAAGGTTTTCAGTTCTTTCTTAAACTAGTTTTTGAAAAATTGCTGAAGAGAGGACTTAAGTCCTTATGACAGGAGTGCAGTTAGAAACAGCTGTCAGTTTAAAGGTACTGGTAATGGCCTAATCCCTTTTATCGACATAAGTGCTTTTCAGAGCGTGGCATTATCATGTTTGTTTCATAGAGGGCGAGACAGCAGCCAAAGAGTTAACAGTGCCTTCTTTTCACTTTACCACCTAACCAGTCAACTGTTTCAGCAGCCAGGGGGAACTGTTTTGATGCTGGTGCTGAGTAGTATTTTCAACCTTTACATACAGTAGCAGGATGTTTTGTTTAGCCTTCTGCATATATTTAAGCAGTAGCCGGTTTAAAACAAACACGCACACACACACCCCCCCCGGTTTACTCACAGTTGGTAACTATACCATACTGATACAGCTTGTGGCCAAGGGGAGGGAGGTGGAAACCCCAAACCTCCGTGTGGTTTTTGTGTTGCGACAGCAAGTTTGTTTCCTAAGTAAAAATCTCCAAAGAGACTGTTGTTAAGAGTTGTATATGACAGTTTATGTCACAGCATTCAGTTCCACCCAGTTCATGGTTTCATGTACCAAAAAAAGGCAATTTTGTTCAGACAGCACATCCCCCACTGTTTCCAGTGAAACCTACATGCAGGAGAAGATGCACTCCTGTCGAGACCTGGGTTGCATCTAGCTACAGAAGTGGTGAAGGATTTATCATCACAAGTCAAGTATTTTGGCCAAAGATCTGACTTAAAAAAGAGTAAAAAAGGCGACGTTAAGGCACATCATTTTTTGTTTGTTTGTTCAGCAAGGCAGCGCTTCAATATCTTTGAAGTTNGGGGCGACATTAAGGCACATTATTTTTTGTTTGTTTGTTTGTTTAGCAAGGCACTGCTTCAATACCTTTGAAGTTCAGAAAACATTTTACATTTTCATCCCTGTACAGTTTTATGCATAAAGAGCCAGGGGAAAAGTGGGGAGAAAGGAGAAATGAAGTACAGTGAAGAAAGTTCTTACAGCTTCTGCATTTACAGCCTTAGTGACGTAGTTTAAAGTGCATTTCAAACCCCAAAGCCAGCTTACAGATGTGCAAGTGCTTGGATTCAGAACTTAGCTCTAATGCCCAGGCTGCGTTCAGTCAAATATGTAATTGTGTTTAATGTATGGCTCTGTAAAACCCACACATAAGACACCCCGAAAGAAAGCTTAACCCTTTTTTTTTGTTTTTTCTGCTTCTGCAGGAAACTATGCCCCAGACGCCAATATTTTCCAGCATGCTTGGTTCCAGTTGTAGTGGACAAGTGCAGCCAGATATGGGAGAGAGATGTGTGGACCCTGTTTATCAGGATGGGAACCTTGTTTCTGGATCACTGGAGGCCTTGATAGAGCGCCTGGTACCCACCATGGACTATTATCCAGATGTAAGTAGGCACTGAAGGTGTTGTTTTTCCCTTTTCCATGGTTTTCCTGCATTAGTATCTGGATTGGTGCTTCCTTAAGAAATTGTACCTCTACCTGATTCAAGATTAAGATGTAGGCTAAAGATGCATTTATTTTACTTGCAATATTCATTCACTAAAGACGTTGCTCAATGGGGATACTGCCCTTTCTGTTTTTAAATGAGAGCACTTGTTAGAAAGATAAAGCCGTGTTGAACCCAAATGGGTGCCTTAAGAACCAATTAAAAGCCGCATTAGCTACAGAATTTTCAATCCCTCTAAGCTGCTTTAGCGCTAATGCAGCCAAGATTAACTACTAACCAGCTCCTACCTAGGAAAGCAGACCTGGAACCAGCTCTAGTAGTATTTTTTCCTTAATTTTCCATGCATCTCCTAGTTAGGCCATTGAAAAAAAAATAGAATTAAAATACTTTCTTTCTCAGGACATTTTAATGGGCTAGCGCTGTACTAATGTACGTTCCTGAGCTTGAAAATGATTTTGCAAGTGATTAAACATCCTCAGTGCAGTCCTCTGAAGTAAATACAACTTATAACTCCAGGGCATGCAATAAGATTCTGAACCTAGGATATTGTTAAGAGATCACCTTATCACTTAAAATGACCCCTTGTACCCTTTAATGAACGTTGTTGTTTAAACAAGTTGCCAGAGATCAGAGAGGCCATATAGCATATATTCCATTTGAGCTCTGAAAAAGTGGGAGCTATGGCAGAAGCATCCCAGCTCTTTGTAAAGACTAACGAGGGGGTGGGAAATTGCAATCACTATTAATTTGTATATTGAACTTAATGCTTGCAGTACTGGGCTGTGCTGTATCTTGTTGTTTGTTTCGCAGTCTAATTCATGTAGAAGCTTTAACTGTGGTTTCACATCAGTCACAATAAAGTCCCCCCAAACTCCCTCGTATACACCACCCATCTTCACAATCGCGCGCACAAAAAAGGGACTCCCTACATCAGAGTTCAGTGAGTGTAAGCAGCAGAATTGCCAGCAATCATCACAAGAAGAAAAAAAAAAGCAAAACCAGGATGTTTTAATATTCCAGTTCAAAAGTAAGCCCAAACCCTGCATTTAAATATGGCTAATGTACAATTGCACTGCTTTTGGCAGATAATGACTTAGTACCAAGTCCTTTATAAGACACAGAGAGATGACCATCGTTAGACATTAAATCTCTGCTCCCAAATACATATTATAGAACAGATCCAGAAGAAAGCAGCGGGCAGAGCTGGTATGGTATACCAGTGGAATAGCTTTAGGCTGCTGTAGTTAAGCCTTCCAAGGAGCCGGTTCCTTGTCTTTTCGTGTGATACTAGAATATAGTTACTTGCCGCTTGGATTTCTGGACTATAGCTAAGCTTAAGTAGCTGCTACTGCACATCTCTTACTGTAACTTGTAACATAAGATCTAGCTATAACACAGCTACTGTGAAGATGGTTTCATAAAGCGAGCGTTACTTAAGGGGTCTACAACTTACTTTGGCAGGCTGCTAGTTTCCATGGTGCTATCCCATGCCCTGTGCAAGGGAGCATCGCAAACCAAGCGGTCCCGGACCCCACCCTGGGAGGCTGCAGTTTAAATAGACAGCAAGCTGACAGCCGAGAGATACAACAGAAGCAAGCAAGGGAACTCCAGGGAAAGAGAGATGAAAAACAGCATTGAACTAAATTCATCTCCTCTACAGCAGGACACATTCTTTTAGTTAAATCAGATCACCCAATTTAGCTGAAAGGATTAATTATAAAATGAGTAGATAAATAAGCTTTGAACAACATAAAGGAGGAGCTCTATTTGAGTCATCTTCAAATCCAGGTTTTCTATTTCAGTTCAGTTACATGTTTGTACTTAATTTCATGCTCATTTTTATTTTTAGGGAAGTTGCTACAGAGAGTTTGAGTGACAGCCTTTTACACTGATATCCTGTCAGAAGAGTAGCCAATTTGAGTGTTCAAGAGAAATGTAGAAACACCTCTCAGTCTCATGTCTCCAGCTTCCCGTGCTAAGAAAGGCAGCAAGGCATCACCAATTAATTTGCACCGAGAGGAGCTATTGGTAACATTCGCAGAAATTACCTTAGTTTCAGAGTGACACATCTGTAAGTTGCAGTACTCATCCAAATTTTTGGATTAGTGTATCTGCACACAATGCTTAGAAGGCATTCCCGCCTGTGTGGACATCAAGCTTAAAGATCACAGTAACCCAGACAGAAGGAAAGAGGGTGTGGGGGAGAAAACAAACACACAGTATCTTTCTGTGCTGGTTACAGAGGCCAAACAAAAATGTATTTGCCATGTTGGCAGAACACAAGGCAGGCAAGGGAGGATGGAAAAGATAAGAGCCTACATTTGCGTATTGCTCTTTTGAGGCTTGTTTGTGTACAGGGACTTGTTCAGCACGTAGAAAAATGTATACTCATGAGACAGAGGAGTTCGGGAGGTTAGGAATGGAATGTACCAGTCTGCAATCCTTGTGCCCAAGCAAGAAAACGTTTCAAGAAAATATTTCACAAACAAGAAGTTCCAGAATGAGCAGTGAGTGCACTAAGAAAATATTTCTTTTTTTTTTTTTTTCCTCCTCGAGAAGACATCAGTGCATTCTTGGGTCAGAGAGTAACAATTCCTTCTTTAGTCTTGTGTGCTCGTGCTCTGTCTTTTTTTTTTTTTTTTTAATATAATTCAGCTCATCTCTTAGCAACAACTTTAGGCACTAAAGGAATCTGGCTTCTTATTCTATTATAAAGCACAAGCCCCTTTTGTGTCAGCTTACGTTGTTCCAAGCGCAGAAAGGATTTTTGCCTCTCCTCCCAAATACCTGTCACTTTTGTAGGATAAATGGAGCTTAAATTTCAATCTCATAGCTTATGGAAGCATTTTTTAATCATTCTTTGTCAAACCAGCTAGCTTCATAGCTAAATTTCCTTCTCCAAACCATCTTCTTCATGATTAGGGGGGTGCTTATGAGAGTGTAGGTTTTTACACTGCTAAAACATTTAGCCCATATGCGTATAGTAGTACAGGTGCAACAAATCACAGAAATCCTTGATCTAGATAAGGCATACGACATCAGTATGAAATATTTCCTATCCAAAACAACTGTGTTCCTAAGCCCCAAGACCTACTGCTAAGCTGAAATGCATGGCTTAGTTCAGCCTGAATTTTCTTTATTGGATAGGGATTGGCTATTAGCAGAGAGGAAAGGAGATGAAGGTCAATACTGCTGTC
This sequence comes from Himantopus leucocephalus, assembly GCA_003993805.1. Taxonomy (NCBI): domain Eukaryota; kingdom Metazoa; phylum Chordata; class Aves; order Charadriiformes; family Recurvirostridae; genus Himantopus; species Himantopus leucocephalus. The sequence goes on from RSEF01000006.1 coordinate 4,370,774, forward strand.
AGACCTATCATTTTTAATTTGGTTCTTAATTGCAGTTAGTCCTTGTCTATGCCAGCATAAGCAATGCAAGTATCAAAAAAGCCCCACAATTAGATACCAATATATTGTAAACCAGCGTATCTTGATTGACCTTGATAATGGAACAATTTTGTTTTCCAAAGCACTGAACCTAGTTCCAAGTTAAGCGACTTAAAAAAATGTTATAAAAATACAGCAGATTGGTTCCAGAATTACTATTAATTTGCTTCTAAAACCTGGTAGTCCAGTGTTGTCTGGAAAAGCTTTCCACGTGTCCAGTGCAGATATTACTGATTACAGATATTACAGCAAGCCTAAAATGGAAAGTATGCACTTTTATGGCCACGTATCTTCCTGTATCTTGCCAGTTCAGCACTTTTTTGAACATTGTCTAAAACATTATTGAAGAAACCAAATAAAAGCACAGGTCATATGGGTCACACTTTTCTTGCAGTATAACTATAAGGAAATGATACTCTGAGTGGGCCTTTCTCAGAGTAACTCCGAATAAACACTGTCCCACATCACACAAACTTCCACCAAGGAGACCAACGCTAGAATTAGCACGAGAAGCAAAATTATATCTTTCCTTAAAAGAATGTGTTCCAGCTTATCAGAGCGAAGGTCACTGGCAGGACAGCGTGGTTTAAGTTGTGGTTCCCCACTACTTCTACGTACAGGCATCTTTCAGACAGGCTTCTAAACTCCCAAAACAAGAATGTGGGGAAGTATCTAAGTCCATAAATTTTTTTTTTGATTCCCCATCTCTCTCAAATGCAAAATAGGGTAGAAGTGAGGGCTGCTTCGTGTATCCAGAACAAGAATTTTCACACAACCCAGTGACAGCTGACACACCCAACAGCTAAATTCCTTTCCCAGATAGTCCAGACTCACAGTTTTAAGTTCAGGGACGACACTGATAAAAATGAACCCAGAAGTTGGCTACAAAAAATAACAGAGGATAACCAGACATGGTTTAAAACGCAAAGAAAAATAACCCCACCCCCCAAAATCTCATAACCCAACACTATTCTTTCTTATGCTTTCATTCTGAATGAGGAGTGTATCAGTTCAGGGCTTGTTTTCACATACATAAGAATAAAAGATCTGATACTCTGTCCCATAACACAATCAAGTCCCCTTCTGTGAATCAGGTTAGCTCTTCAGCCTAATTTTAGTGCCCATAACACACCACGTACAGTACTATAGATTTTTTTATAAAGCTTCTTCAAAGCTGACCCAGTGTCATCAACTGTTTCCAGATGCAGGCGTAAGAGCTATATTGAATTTCTTTTTAAAATTAATGAACTTCAATTTTTTGTCAATGTAAACGTAAAAATAAACTCTAAAATTCTGGAGAGACACATAAACAAAATACCGAACAGAAACCCAGTTTCTTAAGTTTTCCCAATGTACGTTTGTGTGGGATGTTTGCAACCATGCCATCAAGAAGGGAGGCCATGCTGTCAGTGTCCTGTCACCGCCCTGGCCACCTGCTTGAAGTCACTGAGAGCCCTATTGTTAGGTGGCCCCAGCTGTCCATCTTCTGTAAGCATCAGTGGAAACACTAATCAAGCACCTGACCCAAACTGTCCATCCAGTTAACCCTTCTCATCCTCTCTTCCTCTATGCGTAAACGAGAGACAAGGCAAAGACTACGGATTAGATCCAGTTTTGACTGTACAGAATTAATGCTATTCCTAATTTAATACATGAACCCCATTGCTAATAAGATCTTCAGATCAGAACGAGGATTTTTAATCCCTCTGCTGTACCACACTCCACTCTGTTCTTTCATTAGCGTCCTCCAGAAGCTCAGGGTAGAGTTTGATGTTTAATAGATACGTGCTTAATCTATTACACTGTTCACTCACTCCCAGAACACTGTGAGTTTTAGTTAATTTTATTTATTTTACTAACTTTTCCCCCTTCTGATATTTGGAGGGTCTTGGTGCTGAATTTATATTAAAGGGCACACTGAGAACTAAAGGAGCGTAAACTTTTTTCATTAATAGCACGTTTTATTGTGATTAGAGAGATAAACCCCATAACCCTTTTGGAGTCCTAAAAATACCATTATTGCTTAATTACAAGTGTGTTTTAGAGACTGAAAGCAGCAGAATTCAGTAGCTAATAGTAGAAATACCTTATTTTAGACAGCTAGTCTTAAAGTTTTAGATGTCTCAATTTACTTGCCCAGTCCCAAGGCGGTACATGCGCACATAGATTATTTATATGCACACCTACCTGTGGCCTGCCAAATCGCATTTCTAAAAACACACAAAGTAACAGTACACACCGCAAACATCACAAAGGTTAATTGAAATCCATTCTCAAGGAGATCCTCTACAATTTCCTAACTCCAAATTTCGTCAAGAAGCCTAAAGGAAAAACAGAAGTGCTTATGAGATGCTACTGTCATTACTGAGGCAACTGCATTCAAATACAGAAGCCAAGTTTCAAACACTGAAGCAAGACTAGGGCATGAAGGCATTCTCACTTCAACTAAACTGCCCAGAGTATGACTCCGAATACAATGTATTACAGCTTCTACAGTATAAATGGAGAGGCTGTTTCTAATGAGAAATAATAGTTGTTGGTATTTATTAGCAGAGTTCATACTCAAGAGACTGAGACAGGCTTCAAATAAGTAAAGTCAAGCTTAAAACTAAATTAATGTCATATGGGCACAATCTAAGCTAAAGCTTGTGTCAGTGATTGTGGGAAAAAGGCACGAAAAAACCCGCACATCAAGAAATTACAGCTGTGGTTTGGAATACGCATGAAGCAGTTTTCTGCAACTCAATGAAAAACAATCACTCTTAAAGAAACAAAGCATCAGAAATAGTGGTGTGCAAGAGGCATAACACCCTACATCGGGCATACTTCATTTGTCTTTTTGGTGAGCGATGACTAGTTAGATATACTGAGTTCGTCATTTTAAAGGGAAATAATTTGGGAATATGAAAACACCACAGTTAACAGCCTTGAAGCCTACAGCATTTACTTTTAACAGAGCTAGAAAAGACCACCACGTCTCTGGAGAAAGGAAAAATTATAAAAAGTTTAAATGAAGGAAAAAAATTACATTTGTGGTTTATGGAAGAGTTTTTCCAAGGAAGACAGATTCTTTTCGCTAAAGTCGTTTAACTTGGTTGGTTTTTTGTTGTGTTTTTTTTCTCTCTGCTTCCACAGAGGACTTATATCTTCACTTTCCTATTGAGCTCACGAGTCTTCATTCACCCACACGAGCTCCTGGCTAAAGTGGGGCAGATCTGCATTAAACAGAAGCAGCAGCTAGAAATGGGGACTGAGGCAGAAAAGGTAAATGAACCATTATGTCCTTCAGTTAGCTGTGCTACTGTCATTTATTTCCCACTCTCTCCTCATTATAAAGCTAATTAGATTAATAAAGAATAAATTGAAATTGTAATTGCTGTGTGTTACTGCATGTGCTTTTATTTAGGTCTTTTTCCGTGAAGTGCTGTTGGTTCTTTGCTAGCCACAAACATAGGTTGTGTACTACCTTACGAGTCAGATACAGTGGCTAGAAATCAAACTTCGCTCATGGGCTACAGGTTGGTGCTGTGCACTGGAGCAACGTGAGTCTGCCGTGAAACCTGCCCAGCAAGTTGCTTTTCCCCTCTGGGCTTTCACCAGGTTAGGTCTGTCCTGAATCTGATTTCCCTTTCTCCAGTGACCCTCACCATCCTATTAGAGTGCTCTGCTGTAGGTTGTTAGTGGGGTATTTTAGGTCGGTTTAACAGTAAATCAGAAAGTTAGGTCTCAATGAAAATTAAGGGATGCGCTACTTAAAATGGTAGCCTGTGCTGACACAGGTGACTCTGCAGTTTTACTACAACCGATTAAGCCAAACTGGGTCAGTTTATGATATGCGTTTAAATCCATCTAAGTCTCACCGTTATGGAAAGTGTGAGAAGTTATATGCTCACATTCCTAATGTTGATAGTCCGATTTTGTTTTCTTCTTGGTGCTCAGGGCTCTAAATGGGGAGCGCAAAAGGTAACCCCGTAGTTTGGCAATATAGAGTTTTTGACAGCAATACTAACCTTAGGGCTTCTTTCTCCTTTACTATTCCTGGGGTGCAGTCTCATATTATGTCACAGAATTACTCCACAGGAAAAACTAACTACTTGGTGCAAAATGATCTTCATCCAGGTCAGTCCCCTGATCTGCTTGCCATATAGCTAGGTGACTTGTCGCGTAGGGGGAATTCAAGGGATCGGGGAAAGAAGGTTCAAGAACCACCGCACCCAGCTTTGTGTGCAGAGGTGGTAACTGTGCCCATCACCACTGCCGAACTAGTTCGTGACGGAGCAACCTCAAACTGATGCTCTGCAAATTGTAGCGGTTCCTCAGTAACACGTAACTAAACAACAGAAGAGGTAGGAACTTGTAAGAGATGCTGGGACCATCTGAAACAGGGAATGAGTAAAGCTGAGCTGTAGACATCAGAAGAGGAAGACTGCTCTAAGTAGCTAGTGTCAAAATACATATGTGAAATACCTGGATTTAAAAATAATGGGATACAAGATGAAACTCTTGTGAATAACAATACACTTTGGAGATTTTGAAATGTAAACTGAGGACTAAATCCGCTGGCTGTTTAAAGATATTAGTTGTAAAGTAGTATTATTCTAGCTTTTCAGCAGATGTGTTCAAAAACCATGACTTCCATGTTGAAATTAAATGCATTGCATCCTAACAACAGGGTGTAAAATAGAGCAGCTCATATTCCAAACACCCACACTCTTACACCTTCTGCTGACAATTTGGAAATGGGCCTACAGGAAAACCAACAAACAGCCGGGTGACAATAAAACATGAGTGTTTGGGAGGCTGCTTTAATTTACATGCTTTGCTGGTTGCTTTTCCTGCTATACCCTTGATCCCTTCCTACCCTCTTCATATAAATTGTAATTTTTTCCTGCCCGCTAAACACAGAATTCTTGGAAAACACTACATGAACTTCTGACATCCCTCTCAAATGACTACTTTACTGTCCTCTACTGCAGCACCTGTATGTTTTACAGAATAGTTTGGCCACTAGCATTTGCAGACATTTGTTTTTCTGTCTGGCAGCAAATAAAAGCTCACTTCACAGGCAGCATGGAAATTCTTGACTCAAGACACTCTACATATTCACAGTCATAATCCATTAAGGTATCATCAGCTACCAGCAACTTCTAATTAAGTGGCTCCATAGCAGGAAACAGCTAGCAAAAGCAGTTAAAGCAGCTCTGATCATTTCTGATAGAGTTTGCTTATGCAAATCTCTCAAGCTGGCCGACTTGTTGCCTGGATAGCATGTGAGCTGAAAAAGTGGCAAGGAGCCAGGTTTTGAGGTTACACACCACAATACTTATCATTCCTTTGTTTTTGACATTACTGGCTAGCCAAAGAGTCCGATAGAAAACAACCCAGATAAAAGTGTATTAAAAAGAAAAACACTTTGGGGTGTCTTGGAGCCTGCTTAGAGTCCTTTTGGCCACTCAAAAAGGAATAGTTTCACACCTTAAGACATCAATTATGATATACAGGTCGGTAGTTAAGCTTGACCATAAAGGATAAAATTTAACTCTCCATAAGCACGTTAGAGATTGGAAAGACCCAAACAAGATTGTCACAGAAAAACACACTTGTATAGTATTATTCAGTGGAAAAACCTGTTCTTAGAAGTGTGGCGCATTATTTCTGCAACTTGAGGGTATTTTTTAAATCAAAAGTTAAAGTAGTAAGAAATAAAAAGAGAAAGTAGAAGTTAGTTTCTATTAAGCTTGTCTTGCCCGTCTCAAAATACTTGAGTTCCTTCACAAATTAGGATTTCCCTTGGGTTTTGTTGCCAGTAAGTTCTCCTTTTTAAAACCGAAAAATCAAAACAATACTCATAACGGGGTCATTGTCATTAAACCTCCCTTTCCTACAAGCACAGCACTGCTATTGCCCTCCTTTCTAATTGGTAGTTGTTTCTCAGTCCTGTCCGTCTTATTTCGTGCAGAACAGGGCTGACCCACAGTACTTAAATTAATAGAAGTATTTTTCTTCTCAAAGGACTACTTATGGGAGAAGCATTCCTATAGACTCCAGAGAACTCTGTGTCAGGCCTCAGAAGGGGAGGCTCACATCTGGAATGGGACTACAAAAAAAAAAAAAAAAAAAAAAAAAANGCCATGACAAACAGGAAAAGACGCGTGCTGCTACCCACGTATCTGTGTGATTCCTATCTAGGTTATCACAAATTACGTACATCAAGCCTGTCACGCTGCTTTGGGTTTCCTTAGAGTACACATGAAACAGGAATCTCATGTTTCGCTATATTGATGGTTTTTAGCATTGCTCTCAGAAAGCATACCTTATTTTCGTGAGCATTAAAAGCATCTGATAAACCATCAAGCTTTTTTACACCTCAGGAGTAATTACGTGAAGAGTAGTATGGTTTGCAGTTTGTCTTGCAACAGGTGCCTAGCTTTCCATCATGAAGGAAGCAAACCCTAGCAAATCACGAGCCGAAACATGAGATGGGAAGTCAGTGTTCGTATGGAGATGAACCTTAGGCCACGGCCTAAGGAAGGGTTTTGGAACCTTCCTGCCCCCATCCCTCCTTTTTCAGTTTCAGAAATTAAAAAGAAAGGACAATCAGGATAATTAATACCAAAACACAGTTCTGTAGCAGCTTTTGGTTACCAGAAGTGAAGTAGGCACTATCTGTTGACTCTAATTGAATGGAAGCACACTGGCNGTCATGAAGGAAGCAAACCCTAGCAAATCACGAGCAGATCTGAGATGGGAAGTCAGTGTTCATATGGAGATACTTGCCACGGCCTAAGGAAGGGTTTTGGAACCTTCCTGCCCCCATCCCTCCTTTTTCAGTTTCAGAAATTAAAAAGAAAGGACAATCGGGATTATTAATACCAAAACACAGTTCTGTAGCAGCTTTTGGTTACCAGAAGTGAAGTAGGCACTATCTGTTGACTCTAATTGAATGGAAGCACACTGGCTCGCTAATTAGTTCTCTGTCACCACCCACAGATTATTCTTTTAATAATGTCAGGCTCCATGCATTTCCTAGCAAAGAAGTATAAATTGTGTTTTGCCCAAGGCAGACGACAATGGCAGTTTGGAGGACAGACAACTATAATCTGGAAGTCTGTCCCACACTGTTTAGAAAACCCTTTAAGCTGGGCTCCACAGGTGTGGCATTGGCAGAGATTGCTTTGCAGGAATGTCTACTGCTGGCAAAGAGAATGGTGATGTTTTCTTTTTGCCCTCACTGTCCAGCTATTCCACACTTCCATGTGATCCATACTATCAGGATCAATTAAATGCTATCCATAAAAAACAGCTAGGAAGAGCATGCTAGCAGAATGCAGTTTGCAGCCCTAAAAAAAAAAAAAAACCAAAAGAAAATTTGCTTCAAACTTACAAGGAGCACTGTCTCATTTTGAGATTGGGGATTCAAGGGTGCGCAGTTTAACTTCAAAGTTCTTATTAATCATTATTAATATTCCCACTGACTATATACCACTGAGATGTTAAAAAAAACCACCCAGCTTAGTTTGGTTGACTTTTGGTTTTGATTAAATAAACTAGGGCATACTATGATCGGATGATGTTTTGGCAGGAGTTCCTACCAATTCTTGGAAGACATTCTGTGTTTGTCTTAAAACAAAATACACTGATTTCCTGTAGTGACACTCACATGCTAAGTCACCTTCTGGAACCCCTGAGAGGCTGATGGAGAGCGCAGCGAGGAGAGCACGCTGTGCGTGGGGAGAAGGAGCTGCTGTGTAGTGGGACTGCTGTAGCATACACAAGCGGGGAGGTAAACATAAATGAAAACTTCCCCTTTTTCCTCAGTACATCGCAAGTTGGGTGGGAGGATAAATATAACCTGAATTAAGTTTTGATTCTTTTTGTTGGTTAAAAGCGTTCTTAGCGCTCGCTCCCAATTTTATAAGAGTGCTCCTTTGGATTGACTGATGCTGCTCTCCATTGCTGTGATAGCGGAGTAATTGGCATCCAGTTCAGGTCTAACTGATGAAAAGCCTTAGAAGATTCATGGGTAACAGAAAAACTTATAAAATAGCTCTCCCTCCCCTTTCTGTGGTTGATAGCTTTTTGAGTAAGAGCCAATAATTTTTATTTCCAAAGTCCATTTTGATTTAGATGTCACGGAGGGAACACACACATCTTTCCTGTCATTCATTTATTTCAATATACAGCTCAATCTGGAGGGTCTGATAAATTCTATAGAACAAAAATGTCTTTGTGAATGTTTCTCGTAAAAGATGCTTGGTAGAGTGCTGTGGTTTTTATGCTTTTGAATTCAAACGCAAAGGTACTGCTGCCTCAGATGGCATAAATCAGCTTAAGTTCCATTGACTTCAATCAAATAAGTGACTTAAACTATTCTGTCATCTTTCTGCTTTATACAACTAACACGGAAAATATCTTCAAAGTGTTTGGTAAGAGACATTACCAAGCTATCCTGAAAGGAGGCTAAATCATACTATTTAGGAATCTGGCTCACGGTTAAATACGTTCTTTTTTTATCCCCTTCATGTACTACTAATCCAAAGTATTTTCAAAGGTGTCTGTAGTTTTATGTGAGCCTTCATCGGGTAATTTACTCTGCAGTCAGAAAGGTCTATGGTCAGTAATCAATTCATTGTTTCTTTCTAGGCAAAGCTAAAATCCTTTGCTGCCAAAATCATTCAGCTCCTGAAGGAATGGACTGAAACTTTCCCCTATGATTTCCAAGATGAAAAATCCATGAAGGAGTTGAAGGAGATTGCTCACAGAATCACACAATGTGATGAGGTAGGTGGGGAAACCATTAAGTGGTAAAGCAGTATTTGTTAACCTTTTATATGTAGTTTATCGTATTACATACAAACCCTTGCTCCTGCATGCGGTATTTTCTAAGTGGACTACAGCAGCTGTTGCTAAGCTGTCAGTGTAACCGCAGGACATGGGCTGAGTGATGAACTTAATGGTCCACTAGCAGAAACTGTCTATATGTAATTACCAAGTGTAAGAGGAAGAGAGAAAATAGTCCTGATGATATGAAAAATGGATGTGGTGCGGAAGGAGAAAGGAAAGAACAGTGTCTGTAATGGCACGATATAGTTAACTTTCATAATGAATTATGTCTCATCCTTTGTACTTTGTTACTACTCTATACATCTAAGTCCCGCAAGACATATCAACTAGTTGTATCAAATGTACGCTTGCTCAAGGTGAAGATGCTTATTACTTAATAGTTCATTCCTAGCAATAATCAGCAACTGCGTTGTTGCTACATTTCAAGTGACATGCACAGTATTTCCACTAAGGAAGTTATATTTGAGCTCTACTGGGTAGTCAATCACAAGTCTTAACACCTCTGAGTTTCTAGCCTATGAAGAAAACTAGACCTCACAAAAAATCTTCTAAAGCAAACAGATAAAGCAAATTAAAATAAAACAAGAGCTGTTTTCTGGTTTTTTGGGGTTCTTTCCCCCCTGAACACTCAAAGTCTACACTTTTTTCTCATTGAGAAAGTCACTCTAACTACCAACAGACAGAAGGAAGGATATAATCAAGAACTGCAAGGGAATTAATTGTAAAGTGTTTGTATGAACATGAAGGCTTACTTCTACCGAAACAGAAGCTTCTCGTTGTTTTTAAACCCAGAACTTCAAGGTATTTTTGAGAACAATTAGCAGGAAATGGGAAGACAATTGTATTATGTGTTTTCGTTGATTCAAGTACAGGGAAAATGAAGAACAACAGGTTTGACAGAACTGCGTGAATCAGTGATAGGACACAATACAATTAGGTGTTACCAAGTTGTCAAAAGGAAGTATGTCAGCTTTGTTGCATCAGCAAAGCTGTTTACCTGGATGCTACTATGAAAATGTCAGTGTCTCAGTGGGAGGGGAAAAGGAAATAGGATTATAATATGCCTTCTATTCCCTTTATAGACAAGGGTGAAGAGGTGTACGTTGGCAGAGATACTCCTGTGAAAGGGGACTTGGCAGAGGTTTTGTTTAGCGTCTGTATCTTAGTATTTAATTTGTCTGTTTGAACTAGAAAGAAGATGCAGCCTTTCTTTCTCTTCCCCTTCCCTCCCACTCTGTTGTGTATGAATAAATTGTCATTTGAGAAAAACACATCTTCACGGAGTGGCTCAGTGTTCTGGTGTCTGAGGCATCCGATGACATTCATTAATTACAGCATCAGCATATTTATCCCCTTAACAAGGCTACAAGTCAAGTTTGATTAGTGAAGAGCTATGCCACATCTGACCCCTAGGAAACATAATTTGACACTGACAAAAAGCAGCTCTTGCTCTCAGTATTTGTTACCACAAGAAATTATCCATACTGTGCTTCAGCAAGGGATTATGGTAATGGTCTGGGATTTTATTTTGTATTTTAAAGCTTTACCAAATCCCCTTAGGACACTATTCTCCATACATAGGATAGAAAGTAAACTGAGAACTCAACACAAAGCAGTCATGTGCTTGTCCTAGTGCTATCAGACAGCATACCAAATAGCCATAGCTACAGCCAGGCTTGCGCCCCAAAGGAAGTACAAGTGTCTTGTTTGAACTCAAACAAGGACAAATTATTGTACACTCATTGACTTATTTTCCAAAGTTGTAAGAAAAGTTAGGGTGAGACTAGTAACGAAACCGCTAAAACCCTAGGGGCATTTGTCTAAGTATTAAGACACTAATGAATTCACGATAGCTTAAGTAAGCCATAGTTTTTCATGCCACCGCAGTTCCTTTGTTCACATAATATCTGCAATACGCTCACCTGCCTTCAAGTTTGATTCTCAGTGATCCGTATCTAGAAAGTCTGTGTCCTCCCAGACACATGGGTAAGTCAGGCACAGCAGCTGAAGTCAAATGATTTACAATGGAAAGCTCAGCATACCAGAGAGCAGAATTAGTGCTTTATTTTAGTCCCCGCCACACTCCCTCGGCATTTCTGAACACTTGTAGCACAATATCCGAAATGGCTCCAGCCACCTGCTGTTCAGTGGTAATCCAGTTGCCTCATCAAGATGAGCTACACTGCCTTCAGCTTTTCATTTGATTTCACTTGGGAGTCAGATTATTGCCTTGTAAAGCAACATTCTGACACTATTATTGCTTAATTATAGCATGCAATATACAAGTATTCGGTAGTCATCGTCTCTCACATCTGCTACATAATTTCAGTCATCACTGCACATTAGTGGCTTCTTTGAACGATCGCAGATTCAACGATGCAGTTCTTTCTACTGCGTCCAGTTGACTGGCAGAAACCAACACAGCAGGCTGTAAACTAACGGTTAACCTGGTGGCTAACTTCAAGAGAAATAATTTGCATGAAAGCAAGAGAACAGTTGTGTAGGAAAGAGGAGGACTGTCTTTGATAGAAGCAGTTTTTCCAGCAGCAGGAAGAACAGAAGCAGAGAACCTGGATCATTTAGAGCACTGAGGGAGGGAGGAGTAGGAAAGTGATCAAGTTAGCTCTTCGGGGTTGAGCTCATAGAGAATGTCTATAGGACACAATCAATGGCAGAAAGAATTGAGCTTGCCTTAGTTGTCAAAACATCGAGCGGGTGGATTATATTTCTGTGGCTTTACCAGTATGTGTCCTTATAGATCCTATATTTAATGTCTGCACCCGATGAACAGAAAAGCATTTTAGTTGTCCAAGAACATTATGTATATTGTGCTCTTACCTAAATCTTTGGATGCTATAGTTGTTCAAAGCCAAGCCAGGGTATTTTAGGGGTATATTCCTGGATGTAATGTGAATTCCCTGGATTCTGCCTGAGCTAGATAGACTTGATCATCAGCGGATCTGATTGGACTGAGAAAGAGCTTTTGGGCACCTGGTACGCACAAGATCCAGGAAGCCTTGTGCAAGCAACACAACCATCTTTCACTATACCCACTTTTAAGCTGTTTACCCTGATGCCTTTGAAACGGGGCACTAGCCAAAAACTGCTGCAAGGAGCAGACCAGCCAAGCAAGCGAAACCGAGTTGGGAAGGCAGGCAGGTACAACAATGTCACTGTGAAGTTGCGTGGGCAGTTAGGACAAGTTCATTTGTCATAGGATGATCAGCTCAGGTAAGATGAAAGAAAATGGATAATAGGCATTTATTTTTCCCAGTCAGAAATTGTTTGGCGATCTGTGTCTGCAAGAGCTAAAGGTTTTTAGCACTCATTGTTTTCTGCTTAGGAAAATGGAACAGTGAAAAAGATCATCAGCCAGATGACACAGAACCTCCTGATGGCCCTCTCCGCACGGAGCCAGTACCAGGAAATCAGAGAGAAATTCCGGCAACCTGTTACCGACAAAGGCACCATCCTCAAAACCAAGCCACAGTCAACTCAGAAGGACATCCTGAGTGTGTGCTGTGACCCTCTGATCTTGGCACAGCAGCTGACCTATATCGAACTGGTAAGACATTAATTTGTGTGAACTATTTCATTTTCAATTTACTAAATATTAATATACTTATCAATATGAATTTTGCTATGGCTTCACTGAAAGCCTCTAATATTTTAATCAAAAAATACCAAGTAATGAACAAGACCAATTAGGTAGACCAAAAACCACACCTCACATCTACACTGTAGGAAGATGAAAGTTACCAAAATGTTCTCCTAACTCTGCCTTTATGGATGCGTTTTTCACTGAACTCCCCGTTTGTCTGTACAGTGACAATCTCTCATCTCTCCAAACACAGGAAAGGGTGAGCAACATTTACCCAGAGGATCTGATGCAGATTGTCAGCCACATGGACTCCCTGGATAATCACAAGGTACAAGAAGGGGTACGGAAGGAAAAAGAAACAAAGAATAACCAGGGTAGAGAACCTCCATGATTTGAATATACCCTGCACCAGAAAGGCTGACGTTTTCTAACTTTCTTTAAGCTCATGCCTTAAGAGATATCCACAAGATTTTATCAAGACATGAAAAGGAAGTTTATCTTTTGGTATGTTGACTTTATCGTGATACAGGATAGGATTAACACGTGGCCTGTTCTCTTACAGTGCCGAGGCGATGTGACCAAAACCTATAATTTGGAGGCCTATGACAATTGGTTCAATTGTCTCAGCATGCTGGTGGCTACAGAGATTTGTCGGGTAGGTATTTGTACAAAACCAGACAGCAAGATCATCCTGGCCTTAAGAACAAAAGGCAGGCAGTGGTCTAATAGAGATTTAAACATTAGCAGGGCAATTAAAGACAATAGCATTACTCAAGCATTAAATTATTCGCATGCTTAGATGATTAAGCGTTCGTGGCTATGTTTGGCTTTGCATATATTCTCTAGTTTTGTGTAGCTTCCATAGCAGCATTAGTCATGCAGTGAAGTGGAACCTGTGTGGAGTTTGAGTTGGGAGCTCTTTCGGATTTTTTTTTTTTTTTTTTTAATTTTTAAATACATACATAAATTCTCAAAGATACTCATCTTTAAACTCAGATTTACCGATAAACAGCTGTCCTTCCGCTGCCTTTAGATATCATTAGCACTGTCATTCGTTTTTGTTGTAGAAAAATCAGGAATAAACTTTCTTCAGAAGTCTGGAAAGAAAGCGGACTATGGAGAGGTTAAAAATAAAAACAAAAGAGGGAGAACAGCCTTATTAGAGGTTAAAATAACTTCTATCATATAATAAGCAAAGAAATGGAAGGTATACTGTGCCAGAAACTTTTTTTTTGGCATGTGTATTCTCTGTCTTTTTCGATTCCTATTAATAGGCAGCAATTCTAGCAAATGGGAAATTTTCTCTCTGTGCCTGCATGGGGGAAATCCAGATGCCTACTGCAGTTTCACGAAGTCAGATATATGGATCCTATTCTTTTCAGATTTCCTGCTCTCACAGAAACTTATTACAAAAACACACCAAGACATCTTCCAGAGCTGGCTGGTACGGCTAATACATTTAGTAAACCAGTCAAACAGAAGGTTTTAGCATACCAAGGGCTAAGCCAAGCCATTGACTACTGTACCATTTTCCTTTGATATAACACAGAAACTGAATTATTTAGGTAAGAGGTTATTTTAAGAAATAAAAAGGGAATTCCCTTGTGAAGTAGTCTGCAATCACCACTCAGGAGCCATTTTTATATAAGCCAGACCAAACTTCTAGATCTAAATATGGGATTCTGATCAATGAATGTAATCTAGGCAATGATACTAGCTTTTTTTAAAGAGAGAGGAAAAAAAAGAGAGAGAAAGGTTGATGGCTTTTGGAAACAGAGTTTGGAGACAGTGCTATATATTAATTTTGCTTTGTCATTTATAAAAGCATCTGCAATGCAGATGTTCAGCATCACTTGCTAGATCCTTGAGATGTTTGCATTAGTGGGAATTTGTATATTTGATGATCATCACTACCTGCTCTCAAAAGGTCATTTAATCTTATATACAGTAAAATCAGAAAAAACAGGACACGGCAGTTGTTCTTTCTCACATTCAGGTTACATGCTCCTGGTCTTAAGTTTGTCCACTGCTTTCCCCCCTTCTTCAGAGGTTTAAATTTTTTGCACCTATTCTTTCTGATACCAGCTTCATGTTATATCCCTTTTCCAGTAACAGGAAATTGCTGAAAGTGGCCAGCTTGTTTATACAAGATTCCCTAAAACATTGAACTTTTTGTACAAACAAAAATGGATACTCCCCCACAACTGGACAAATAATTGATAGTAGCTCCAAATACTTCTGCTATTTTATTAAAAATTAATCTTAACAAAATACCCTCAGGCCTATATGATCATAAGGTTTAGCTGGGTAAAGTCTTGAAATGTCTATTCAATCGACCTGTTACAATGCCTTTGACTGAAGTATACAGAATTCAGGCGTCCCTTCCCTCTTAACAGAGCTTGGTTTTTTTCAGGTCGTAAAGAAAAAGCAACGTACAAGAATGGTGGAATTTTTCATTGATGTGGCAAGAGAATGCTTCAATATTGGAAACTTCAACTCAATGATGGCTATTATCTGTGAGTATCCTTAACACAGATGACAAAAGGCACTCCATTTTACAACCTGACTGGCAAGACTATGCTGGTGCTTGCCCTAAATTGACCAACATCAGCATGCACACTTCTACAGGGGCAGTATGTACCAGTGACAGATCAACGGGTGGGTGGGTGACTGTTAGCTGCAACTTTTGTTTGTCAACCTGAACCACCTTCCAAAACGTGTGGTGCTAATACACAAACAGAGTTGTGTTCGCCCTGTATTTTTTCAACTTGGTCGTTTCTTTCTTTGTCTCTTCTCTCTCCATTCAGCTGGGATGAACTTGAGTCCTGTGGCACGACTAAAGAAAACTTGGTCCAAGGTCAAAACAGCCAAATTTGACGTTTTAGAGGTATGTATAAAGTTTAGACTTTATATAGAAATCCACCAAATAGTTTCCTCCAAACTGCTGCTGTGGAATTACTGAGTCAGAGATCACAGAGGCACCTGTCAGTGGTCACCAGCATATAAACATTAGGGAGAGCATTTCCTGAATTTCAAACTCCCTACTTGCCTGCAAAGAGAAGTGGATGCAAGTTTTCTTTAGGCTATTTCTTCCTAGCATATGTTTTTCAATTTAACATCAGGTAGTAATTTAACTCAAGTGCATGTCATTTTGCTACCCTTAAAACTAGTTGGAGTACTCCATCTAGTGGAGATCTGAATGAAAACAAAACTTAATTGAAATCGTCATCAGACAAAGACTGGTGACAGCAAGTTAGAATTTGGTTTTTTTCCAATAGTCATTTATTACTTCATTTCAGTCTTCCATTAACCACTGGAGCAAAGCACAGATGTACAGCCAGTACAGAACCTTCCTTTCAAACAAGATACAAAATAGAAAAACCTGAATCCAGACCTGATCGGTATAAGGTACTTCATCTTGAAAGTTTAAAAAGGGGCCCAACGAATTCATAAAGAATGAACTCTCTGATGGTTAGATCAAAGCTTTTTATATTTAGGAAACGTGTATTACTTGACTGCCTTTTTCCCCCCTCTCTCCATAAAAACAGCATCACATGGATCCGTCCAGCAACTTTTGTAATTACCGCACAGCCCTGCAAGGAGCAGCACAGCGATCTCAGACCGCCAACAGCAATCGAGAGAAAATAGTCATCCCAGTTTTCAACCTGTTTATTAAAGATATCTACTTTCTGCACAAAATACATACGAACCGCTTGCCCAACGGGCAGATAAACTTCAAGGTAGGAGTTTGTGGTTCTAGAAGCTGCAATGCTAGTTAAACATTGTACATTACAAATATTTGCCAGTTTTGAACTTCTAGCTCACGATATTAGCAATTCCTTCACCATTGTTGTGATCTACACAAAAAACAATATCATTATCTAGGGGACATGGTTTCTCCAAATTTCTGTGAGAGCTAGCACTTGCAGTTGCCATGTTTATATTACATATCCAGCAGGCCCACAATCGCCTATACAGAAAAGAATCCATAAAACTGCTGGTATGTAATTGTCTACAGTTAAAAGATTGGTTTTAAAACGTACTGAAATAGAGATCATTTTTTGTTAGTTTTACATGAAATGGGACAGAGGCACTGCAAAACATAAAATTCACATAACAATTGGGATAACATTAATTTGTTACCAAAAGCGATGCATGAAAAGATTGAGAAGAAAATAATTTCAGAAGCCAAACCCCCCAGCATTAAAAATTACTTAAGTAGTACAGAAATAGGCTAATGTTAGCTAATTGAAAGGGGAAGTGTATTCAAGGAACGTTGTACTCGTGCAACATTTAAAATAAAGAACTTTGATTTCAAGAAATGTAAGAATTTTAGTGTACCACGTATGATGGCAGACAAAAATTTGGTGCTTCTCAGCCCTGCACCTGCCTTACGTTCAAAAGGGACTGGGGGAAGCAGAAGGCAGTAAAGAATGGAAAGTAGGCTTTTCTGTGGCAGCAACCGGTTATATCTGATCAAATTGTAAATAAGTAACTTCACCCTAAATCATAAGCATTAGCTGATATAACCTCATCAGGTTAGCTAGCTATAAACACTACGCACGACCGGGAAGTGGTATTTAGCAGTCTTCAAGGGAGTTTCTGCAGGTGCTGGATTCTCTCTCCCTGACTAGCAAACATACACGTCCAAAAGACCACAGCCTGTCAAAAGGACTTTTGAAGTTTTTTTTGCTATTATTAAGGCCAGGTAGGGGGAGGGGGAGCACACAGACAAACCCTAAGTAATTACGCATTTCTTAAAATCCTAGGAAGGAAAGGCTATCTATAGTTTCTATATGTTAATTTGATTATTCCTTAAATTTAAAAAAGTGCTTTATGAAAAAATTAGATACGTCACATTTCATTTAAGTTGAAGCTTGGAAATGTAAAAAGTAAACTAAGTAAATAAAAACCATTTACTGACCAGTTCCACTCGCAGGCTAATTTAGAGATAAGACACAGAAAACAGGCCAATGGCACTTTATTATATATGATGATGAAAAGAATTGAATGCAAAAGAGCAGGCAGTTATCAGGGGTATGCTATTCTAAACTTGAGAGGCTAACAACAGATGAGGAACGAGGAGCAAAATGGGGAGACAAAGGGAGCAGTAAGAAGAAAGTATAACATAGGGGAAGACTGAATAAGGGATAATAAGAGAAAAAGCATGAATAAGAACAAGACTGAGAGGCTCTGAAATTGAAACAAAAGAACTAATATTTGAAAGAAACAAATAAAATTTTAATAATATTCTTTTAATTAACTCATGCAGAAATTCTGGGAAATTTCAAGACAGATTCACGATTTCCTGACATGGAAGCAGGTTGAGTGCCCTTTTGAAAAAGACAAGAAGATCCAGAGCTATCTACTCACAGCACCCATTTATAGCGAAGAAGGTAAAATCCTTTATTGAACATTATAGCGAGTCTTCCTACTTGTTGAAGCACAGACAGAATACGCAGAGGAAAAAAATGGACGTGCAAAAAAATATTTGATAAGTATGTATTATCTCTTCCATATCGGCTCCTGACAGGAATAAACTTCGTTATGAGGCCTACTAAGTTAACCTGCTACATTGTACCTCTCAATTTTTTTTAAGTTAAAGAACCCATGTATCTGATTGTTCTTGTTTTATTTACTAGCTCTGTTCATTGCATCCTTTGAAAGCGAAGGTCCAGAAAACCATATGGAAAAAGACAGCTGGAAAACACTCAGGTATGAAGCTTCCCGAGAACATGAGTCTTTTTGCAGACGTACACAGGCGTGTGATCATCAGCTTCCTCCCTCCTATTTGCATACCCAGCCTAAAACTATTTTGGCCCAAATATTTATATTTTTTTTCCCCTTCAAAATTCAAATCAGAAAAAATTCAACAGGGCTTGGATTTTGGCACAGTTTTTCCAGCCAGATCAGTTCAGGCTGCAAGATCACTGCTAGGACTACGAAGGAGAACGTGCTTTGTTTAAGCTGTCAAATACAGTAAAAGAACTTACAGTCGTAGCAGTTTTCAGACATGCTTTTCTCAGGGAAACAAATACATAAAGATACTAAGAAGGTGCTATCATTTATCATACCTACACACTTAAAAATCTTATCAAAGAACGAAGTTTTATATGAATACTCTAATTTTCAGCCTGCCCTTAAGGGAGGAAGTCTCAGTGATGTTAATTTAGATGAGATTTTTGAGGCTGAGGCCAAGGCAGGTTTAGACCTTTGTAAATCATGTTGAACATTTAGAATTGACCTATCTGTACCAGATAAAGAATGAATGAAGAAGTCTGTATGTCCTGAGCTGCAGCTGAGCTACATTATAACTATATTGTCCTGGACAAGACACTGTTTCCCAGTGATCCCAGTGTTTCTTAGGAAGGCTTTTCACTTAGGACACCCATGCAATGTACCTTGTATTAAATCCGATGCTATTCATGGAATCACAGAATTTTCAGAGTTGGAAGGGACCTCTAGAGATCACCTAGTCCAACTCCCCTGCCAAAGCAGGATTGCCTAGAGCACATTACTCAGGACTGCATCCAGGCGGGTCTTGAAAATCTCCAGAGAAGGGGACTGCCCAGCCCCCCTGGGCAGCCTCTTCCAGTGCTCTGTCACCCTCACTGTAAAGTAGTTTTTTCTTGTGTTTGAATGGAAGCAAGCAATAGTTTAGGATGACAGAGGAACATACGTTATTTGCCTGAGCACATCTTATGGGCCTGAAATAATGTTACGAAGGTTAAGTTTGCATGTAATTTAGTCAGCATCTTTACTGGCATTCATAGATGGTTCCCAGTTTAGAACAGTTGAAAAATCTAACCCTTGAAGAAAGGCTTTCAGCTAATGATGCAAGACAGATTTATTACCAATCTTTACCAAAACTGTAAAACTTTTTGTTGTGATAGAAAAGATAATTTATTTTTTTTTATTTTTTTTTAACTTACTTCTAGGACAACTCTACTTAATAGAGCCTGAGATTTTTGGATCTGATCTGCAGACTTTTGAAGCACATCGAGTGAACGTGTTTTTACAACCTGAAAGACTTGGACTGAGCTAAGAAAGACCTCACTGGCTGAGGTCTCTTTTGTATATACAGTACCTTTTATGAAATAAAATGTGGTAAATATTTCACATGTCAACCTTAAGGCACTTAAGTGAAGGGTTTTGGGTTTTTATTTTAAATATAAGGGCAGGGCCCTGTTCTCAGAGATGAAATGTATCATGGGAGTTGGTATCCCTGGGGAGATCTTATTCTATCAGCATCCAAATTTTTATTTTTTATTACTTCCACCAAAATAAGTGAAAATTAAAACACACATCCCAACTAAAGCCAGTGTTCAGGTTAAATACTCCATTGGACCGGTATCCTACAGAACACTCAACGTGTGTCTCTAGCTTTGTGAAGTGAAGGGTCTCCTTCAAATCAGCGATATCGTTCACCTGTGTTAGTAGGACTTTGTAGAGTCAAGGCCTTAGACATCTGCAGTAAGCGTGTTCCTCTCCTATATCAGAAAATAGTGCCTTACAAGGTACTGATATTGTTTAGTGTACCTTCTATTACGCTGGACTGGAAGTAAAGAGAATAAAAATGTGGATGTCTCGAAACCAGCTACAATGTACTTTTTAAATAAAATGGAGAATATGGCACACGAAGTAGAGTATACCTGCCTGTAACATTGATGGTGCAGCAAACATATTTTTGTTACGTGATTTAAAGAGATAAGATGGGGTAACTGCTGGGGGACGTGCGTTTGTGTGTGAGTATGTGTGCGTGCATGTGTGAAGATGCACACATGTCTAAGTTTTATTACTTCTGGAAACTATCCTTTAAATTCTGGCTGTCAGAATAGTTTGTGTTTTCCTTTTTAGAAATCAGGGATTTTTTTGTTTTGTTTAAAAGAAGGATGTCTAACCTAGATTATCTCTGCAAAACAGGTTCAATATTTTTTTTGAAAACAGTTTTTTGGAAAATAAAAATTATACATGAGCTAGGGAGAGGGAAGTAAACTCAGATGTCCAATTTGAAGTTAAGGCTAAAATTTCCAAAGAAGCTTAAGAAGAGTTCATCACCATTCAACAGGGCATTTAATTGCTTGTTCCCTTTGAAAATGCTAGTCTGCACTTACAGACAGTTTAAGCAAAGACCAACTTATGATATTAGCTTTTTCTAGTATTTTGCAAGCCATGATTAACTGTCTGGGCCAGAACCTGTTGAAATCTAAGGGAAAACACCATAAGAAATTGGTCAAACCTTTGAACCCAGGTCAGTAACAAAATTACCCGCTGGTGCTTACCATTTCTAATTTCTCCTTTTAGCCTTGAGCTTACACCTAATTTGGCTATCCAAATGAGCACCTGAGGATCTTACGTTAAGATTATATTAAGGTATTTATTTCCAGGACAAAATACACAGTTCAGGACTTGCTTTCTTACCTGATCTCCGAGTTAAGAAAGAACAAAAAGTAGGCTCAGATTAAAAACCATTTTGTTTAGTTAACAAATTACTACCCAAGAATATCTATTGTCCTTTCCAGTAATTGTTTGCTTAAGGCTTGCGGGCTAGATATTTGTAAAGATAGTGACCTGATCCAGACTATTAGATACTTTTTTTTTTTTAAACAAGGCCCTCTAGAGTTCACAGTGGTTGCAGCCTCCCTCATAGAGCCTCGCAGAGGACCCCTGCACAAGCTTCTTTAAAAACGATCAGCTCTCTAAGTAGATGGGTTTTATCTTATTCTGCCTTCTGTTGAAGAAGGGGCAATACTTGCTGGACCGAGGGTCTGGTTTATTCCAGTCCAGTAGACTCTTCTTGCTGAGTGCCTACAACCAAGAGCGGTGCCACTGTTTGATGTATCATCTGCAATCACTTCGTAGAAATTACTTGCTGCATTGGCCCTGTAGCATGGTGAAAAATTAAAGAGCCTTCCCTCTCTCCCTGTTCCACTGCCCCCTTAACAAATACTTGAAGTTAGAAGAGTAAGTTGGGGTGAGCAAGGGAGATAAATCAACATTTTGCTATTTCCATAGCATTGACATCAAAGAGAAAAAAAAAAAAAAAAAAAAGTTATGCCATGAAGAAGGAAGAAGAAGAATACTAACTGNGTAGAATACTAACTGTTAGTAAGAACAGCCCAGAAAAGGGGAAGAGATAATTCTTATTACCTGCTGCTATTTTTCCTGTGCTGAAGTACTGACCTTCAGCCCTGGATTAGAGTAAGAATATTTATACTGTATTATTACAGTGTTTTGCACTTTCAGAGATGTTCTAGCTAGTAACATTGTCGGACACTATAAGAGGGATTGTCTATCAGCTTTGTTTGTGTAATTGAAACTTAAAAGGGATGCTTAAAATTTAAGAAAAAA
>RSEF01000006.1:4392747-4430963 GCA_003993805.1 Himantopus leucocephalus
TAAGCTACCCCACAACCCGTAAGAGCTGAGCGCTCTATTAGACCTGACTATTTTCCTGCTGTAAACGTTCTATGGATTGACTGTGAGCAGTAAAACCATTTTCCCCACAGATGCACACGCTGAGGCGTGTATACTGAATCCCACACCACGAAGGAGCCAATGCATCCGAGGCGATTCCATGCTTAAAATTATTCTTGATCTCGTTACTGCCATTGGGCTGTGAGTACCTCACATTGACTTAATGCAGCGCACAGCCCGTACCAGTATCTCTGGCTTTTGTAATGAATCAATAGGCGATGGTTGCCTGCGCTCTTAATGAGCTGCCCAGCTGGTGTGTGCCACAGCAACACGTTCTCACACAGCCAGTTATGGCAGGGAGCTCAACTAAGACAAGAGACAGACCAGGCCTGCAACGGCCCCTGAACATTCAGGAGTCCTCAAATCATCAGTCATTCGGACTACTTGTGTCAATACTCAACCTTGACGTTCACCATTTCTAACAGTTCTGACTTCCTTTTAACACCAACGCATTCATTCCCACATTTTGGGATGATGAATGGAAAAAAAGTTTTCAAGAGTGGTTCCTGTGGACTGCATTCAGCTCCGGCCTTGATTGCCTTCCAGCATTGACACTGTAGACAGTTTTTGATCGCACAGATGCGGACAGTTGACACTGTTCTCCGTCCTCACCATTGCTGATAAGCACAGCCACGCAGTGGAAAACAGCAGAAGGTAAGAGATCTGGCTATCAGCATCAACAGTCTGCTGTGTTTCCAAAACACGGAAACTAGGACAACTGGATCCTTCTGGGGTAGCGGCCGAGTGCTCAGAGCTGAGCTGCAGCAATGCCTCTCTCTGCACTACCTCTGTAGCCGTTCCTGTGCGTGCCGAGCAGTGGTGGTGGCAGTGAGACGTCTTGTTGATGCTTGTTCTTGTGCAGCAGTGCCAGGACAGCAGTAGCAGCTGAAGTTTTAAGAGCTGGAGTCTCAAGTAGAAGGTCCCACTTCTCTTTACCCCAAATCATCAAGCCTATGTATTTAATCTTTTCCTCACTGCTACCTTATTTTTGTTACGAACCACCACGATATCTTAAAAGTAAGACAACATCCAGTTTAAGTTGTCTGGGGAACTAACTGCACTTTCCTGTCTGGGCTGGATAGATACTTGAGATGCAAAAATGAACTTCTCGCTGCAAATACTATTAGTTGAATCCAGCACATCACCTGCCTTGTAAAATATTATTGTGAAAGCTTATTTCAAAGAAACAGCTTAAAACAGTTTCTAAAATGCAGAAATTCCATTTATTATATTGAGAATATCAATTGCAAGAAGTCTTGCAACGCGTTCTCTTCACTCTAAGTACAATACAGTACACTGTTCTCCACAATAAGTTACATAAAGGCAAATTTTATGTACATATAAAAAGGATCAGTGCCCAGAACTATTTGCACAGCATATCTGCTACTCAGGAATCAACCATTTAAATCTTTAGTTGCCTTCAGAATTCTTGAAGCAAACTCAATTCATAAACAGATCGTAATTACCCGGTTTGAGAAGGGTTTTCAACTAATTTCTAAATTCAGTGGAGACCATGCAAATGGCTTAACCACTGCATTAGCATTCTCAGCATTCATTCTACAAACAAATGTATTAAAAATGAGGCATGCCATATGGTAGCATATAAGACAACATGAAGAAAAATTACCTGCCTGCATTTAAACTCTTTATGCATCCCAAAATACCCAAAGGGGAAGTAGCGAAGTAGTAGTGCCATTGTACAAGGCACTAATGAGACCACAGCATAATTCTGCTTATGCATGCTCAAACAAACAAACAAAAAAAAAAAATAAGAAAAACAGAGGGGAAAACAAAAAAGAAACCAAACCAAAGCTAAGACCCCCTCAAACTGAAAAAATGAAGAATAAGGCTACTAGGATAATCGGTGGAATGGAGAGCATTGTATGAAGAAAGACTGTAATAGCACTTGCTTTTTCAGTCACTGAAACAGCTAAGAGTATATGACTGCCTTCCGAAAACACGCCAGGAAAATGCCAGAAAGAAAAAGAAAGCAAAAGGACAATATTGGCATAGCAGCAAATGGGCCTCTAATAAATTTATATGGGAATGAAAAGACAGTTCCTCAACTTAACGGACGAGATGTACAGGCAGGGCTTTTGAATAAGGAGGAGTGGGGCCAAAAATCTTCAAACAAATGAGTTTAATAGCACAGCTCAGTTTATAGAAGGGATTCTGTGATGTGGCATCTACTGTGGGAAAAGACCAGACCCAGAAATGCCCAACTGGAACGTTCCCAGCTCGTCTGATCCATCACCGAGATAAGAAGGTGGTGTCTCTTTTGCAGTGTGAAATTACATTATATGCTCTAAAATTCCACTTTACAAGATTGTAATTCCCCTCCCCCCCCGCCTTCCACATGAATTATTCTATATTCAACCATGTGAATGTCTGTTAAATACGGCAAATGCAGCACCAAGCCCTTGCTGCGAAATCAGCAACCTGAACAGCTGGTGTACCAGTCAGCATGTCCCATATGCCTCTCACGGTGAGATTCTTTTTCAGACCTTTCTCTTACTTCTACAAAGGAGTGTAAGTACAGTATCCTTCTAAAGTCACAGTGCAGTGAGCCACACAGACTGAAAACACTCAAGAGAACACAAAGGATTATTTAATTTAATTCTTAAAATAATGCAAATAGAAGAATTGAAATGTACCATGTGGAAAAGTGTTGAGTTGTACATTCCACTGATTTTTCCAAGTGAGACTGAAGACACTTTCCTTGAACTACATACACTTTCCAATTTATCTGAGGTGCTTAAACTTGCAAGATATGTAGGTAATAGCATATTAGTCAAAGAATTACTCGGAAAACAAATACAAGAACCAAAAACCCCCTAAACTCTTCTTCACTGAAAAAGAGAGGCACTGCATTTTTAAGCTGAATTAAGGCTGTAAAATGATGCTGGTTCATTGTGAATTTGAAGTCATCAAATGTCACGGGGTTGACATTTAACCCACTGCTTCGCTGTTAGTCCTGTAAGCCTGCTTACGGAGGTGAGTCTCGATCTCCTCCCTGAAGACCAGCATCCCAAGGTGCGAGTGAGAGGCCTCGTTCATGGCTTTGGACTGGATACACATGCGATACTGCTCTGGAGTGAGTTCGTCTGCACAATGTTTCTCGTGCCAGAGGTGAAAGAGACCAGGGACGGGTGTCCTGATCACAATAAGGTCACCGTGCAAGTACTTTCTGTAAAGGTGAACGTCCTCACCGCCCCAGCCTTTCACTTCCAAGTCAAACCCCCCTATAAAAACAATAGCAGAAAACATTATTTTGGCACACAGGCTAGATGCAAGGCAAAAAGAGCAACGCTCCCTTCTGTAACGTATTACCAAATCTGGTATGACATACCAGAAATTCCAGAGCAATTAACTTGAAGTTCTCCATGCCAAAGCATGCCAAATTGAGGGAGAGGAGCAGCAAGCACAGCACATCCTCCGTGGTGGAAACTGCCCAGGACACAGATCATGCACTGCTTATTTCAGAGAGTCTCTTAGAACAGTGTCTCCGAATCGCATTATGCATGACACCCCATGTGCCAGCTGCAGAAAACTGTAAGCAAACCTCACTGGCTACGCTTTTGGGTTATTTTTAGCAATCATAATGGATTTTAGCAGCTGGGAAATGAAGCAGTCGCGCACCATATGAAAAGCCCTCTTTAAAAATGCTGGCAATTACTCCATAGGTCACAACTCAAAAAGCTGGATTAAGGCAAGGAACCCGTTCCACCATTTTACGTTGTCTTGCCTTTCCAGGGCCATGGTAAAAATCGACTCAGACTCACGCACAATTTCAAAACTCTAGAATTATGAAGTCTTCATTTAGCATATACCATACACACGGCAGCGTGACTGCCATTGGAAATCAGGCTGCATTCCAGCCCTTGTACAGCACGTAGGGCTCCATCGTTACACCTTCTGGCAGACTATCTTCAGGGCGGTCTTCAAATTGAGGCACACCAAGCTGTGCTCAGTTTTAACAGCGTGCCACAGGGGGGTGCCAAAGCGCATTGCTGAAGCCTCGAACAACTATATTCAACTACTCAAGGTTATTTAAAAGAAAGAATTTGAACGCTTCTAGTCTACGTTAGTGATTTACCCGAGGGTTGCGTTTCTTGAATTTGATTAAATTTGCTTCAGTTACAACGTACAAGAAATGAAAGATTTTTAAACTTTACAGTGAAATGTTGCTACTAAAAATATTGTGACTTAACACTCATCAGATGGGACATCAAAATCTAGAAAAACTAATTTATCTCACTGGTCAAACTTGTCGAGCAAGTCTGACTGCTGGGCTTGGGAAAATAAAAAAGAAAGAAATGCATTACTTTCCTGTTGTTAGATAAGAACAGAGAATCAATTTTTAAACACACACAAAAATATTTTTTTACAGTTTCATCTTACCAACAGTCAGAAAGTCTGTTCGATATTGACAAGTCATCCCAAAGCCAAAATCCCGCCAGAAACCAGAATCCTTCTTGTGTACCTGCAATTTTAAAACAGTACCATTCTGAAATGCAAAACACATTGAGAGGGGTACATCGCACTTGGTTTTGCAGAAAGCTAAGCTCTTCCAATCCTTTGCTCAGTGCAGGATACAGCATACATCACTTCTGGTATTTCCGCGTCGTGCACGGACGTGGGCTTCCTAATTACCTGCTGTTCGCTTCACCCTTTGCCATCCCATTCCAAGCCCTCCCTCTCATTGCAGTTTCCACATTTACCTTCTGCCACGCCATCTCTATTTTCTATATATCTGCTCAGAGCAAGCATCGAGTTTTTAGTAGTCTTTTGCCAAATCATCTGTTCCTGATACGCCAATTCCTACCTGGTTTCTAAAGCCACATTTGTCTCTTCTTGTTCCGGTATGACAAGAAAAGTAAGTTTTGTGATTGAAGTCAGCAACCATAAAGTTGTTGGATTCAAAAAAAGTAAACCGCAGAGCTGTCAGGCAGGAGCTCGCTCCTCTCTCAGCTGCCACTACCTGAGGCCATATGCAAAAGGTTTCCTCCTACTTTCAGCAGGATCCGTGCAAACAACGTAAGGGATGAGGGTTATTACGTTTTTCTTTTGGTAAGGCTGCGTTGCACTCTCCTTTCTCTCCTCCAAACCTGTCTACCTCAGAAGTCTCAGCTGCAAAACCCAACCTCATTTATGCAGTCTCTCGAGTCAGGCTGGACATGAACCATGGCCATTCCATCTTCAGGCAAAGACTTTTCCCTCTTTCTGCTGAGCCCCAAATTATCCTTAAACCTATTCTCTTGAATGTTTGCAGGGTTTATTTGTTTATTATTTTGACTACAAGCTTCCCTACAAGTAGCGTTTCTCATCCCAAACGCAAGATGAAATTAGCTGTGTAACAGCCAATGGTTCTGGCAGATGTTGGACGGTGAAGGTAAAGAAACAGTCTGCACGGAGCACAGCTGTGCACAGCACGGAAAAGCAACTGACGGAACATCTCAGCCCACCTCGACTTACACGGCACACTTGCTGAAACTACCATTTGGTAGTTAGCAAAGAGTCGATCCTGAGGGAAGCTTGTCAAGCACCATTCCTAGATTTTTTTCCCTTTCACCACTTCTCTGTTTGTTGGAACATAACATGAAAGTTGCTGCCATGTTATGCCACTATCCTCCTAAAATACTGTCTTTCCAAGCCAGAATTAAACAATTGATCAGAACCACCAACCTCATTTGATTAATAGCACTTTTTTTTTTTCAATCTCGGTAGAACTCCAAGTTTATCTAAGAACGAGTTTTGTACCATTTAATAAGCTTTTCTTCCAAGTGCTTTGCCCATAATGGAGAAAAGTGTTTAGATATGCACTGTCAAAGGTCATAAGATATCCCAAACAGACTACCAGTTACACTTAATTTTGTTTTAATACAAAGCACAACTAATTCTACCCAGAATAAATCTCACTGCTTACCAATTGTTGCTCCACAGGGGGTGGTATATCTTGGTTGGCATAGACAATAGCAGGATTATAAAGGCTGAATACCACAGGATAAAAAACCTTTTTCCCTGGAAGTCAAAAAGTAATTGTTACTCACTGTGGGCACACTTTCTGAAGGCAAGAGGAAAGGCGGAGGGACTTGAGTCTTTTTAGTCTGGAGAAGAGAAGACTGAGGGGGCATCTTATCAATGCTTACAAATACTGAAAGGGAGGGTGCCAGGAGGATGGGAACAGTCTTTTTTCAGTGGTGCCCAATGATAGGACAAGAGGTAATGGGCACAAACTTGAACATAGGAAGTTCCATCTTAACATGAGGAGGAACTTCTTTCTTTTGAGGGTGGCAGAGCAGTGGCACAGGCTGCCCAGACAGGTGGTGGAGTCTCCCACTCTGGAGACATTCAAAACCCGCCTGGACGCCGTCCTGTGCCACCTGCTGTAGGTGACCCTGCTCTGGCAGGGGGGTTAGACGAGATGATCTTCAGAGGTCCCTTCCAACCCCTATCATCCTGTGATTCTGTGACACTATGAATATTCTCTTTATGTAAAATATTAGCTATTAACCATCTTGTGAAAACAAGTAAATATAAGATCTTACTGCTAGGATTTCCCATTTAGGTAGCCCATTACATCTAGTGGGGCAGAGCCCACAGGTTTAAAAAAAGAATATGTACACTTATTTATGTATATTCTATAGGTATACATTTATATATAGTTATACAGACTTATATACACATATAATATATATGTAATATTTTATATATGTCACGGTATCACGTTAGATGACAGTGAAAAATCCCTGCAATAATGGTGTGCAGTAAAGCTAAAAAATAACCAAGTAACACCTTGCGTAGCTTGAGTTTTACGAGCTTGCCTCTTTCCATAAGCATTTAAAAGTGTGTACATCCAGGATGTCCTGCAAGGGCGTTAAGCATCACGAGTATCCCGATTACGCTGTGACACCAGTTCTATCCCTATTACAGAAGCCAGATAAATATTTTTTAAAAGGATCTCTTGTACTGCCAGTGGTGCAGAGGTATCGACAAGAATACTCAGTACCCTGATTTGGGCATGAACTCTGAACGCGTGAGAAGTGTTTTCAGATCTCACTTGAAGCAAAGGTGACAAACTGTCAGTATCAATCGTCAAGCAGTCTCTCAAACTCCCTTCCTTGTGAAGGCTCACAAGATGCTCCTCTCCCAAGTTTTTCCAATTATTTACACAATTTGTTTCATGAAGTGCAGAGACAGACAGAAATGAAAGAAAAAAAAATCAAGAAATAGAATCCAAATATCTGGCTTATAGCAGGTTTTCTTGCCTGCTTATTGTGTGAAGAAAAAGTATCTATTCATTCCAAAAAGACATTTGGAGAAAATGGTTTCTGGCTGCAATAAATCTGGAATAAGAGTAAGCATTAAAAAAAGAACCCAAACAAATGTTCGGCAGGAGAAGGTCTTAACTAGCATGCTTGTTAACTCAAGGAAGCTTTATCCTTCTTGGCAGAAGCTTGTAGAACAAGCAGGCTTCATACAAATGAGAGAAATGGTCAGAAAATTTCAGATCTTGGGATGTAAATGTGGAACACGAGCTCAGTCTCTGTAAGGAGCACATCGTGTAGCTCTACTGAAAACCATACGTATGTGATAAGTCTTGGCCATACAAGTGTGAGAAGACATAAACCAAACCTGTTAGAGATTTCAGTGCCACAAAAATCATCTTCCACTGTAAGTGCTACATTGAGTTTTCTCATACAAATTTACATGCCGTCTAATTGTTAAAGCAATTAAACTGTCCAGCTCTCTTTTAGACAGCCAAATCTTAAGAAAATGTGAAAATTGTACTTATTATACAAGAAAAGACAATGTGTTCTTAAAACAAGATACAGTAAGGCAAAAGTTATTTCTAAAAACTAGTCTTTCGTGCCCAGAGTATTTTTCATTTTCCTATGTGCGTGGTATTGAATAAGCTCTACCATTCAAGTTAGTTTGCTATGCGCTCAACACAGGTCAGTTTAAACCGAACAAGACAACAAGACTCAGCCACAGCAACTGTAAATGAACATACCAGGCTCAGCATTTAAGCGACAACTGTTGAGGAACTCAGCTGTGAAATAAACATCGACATCACAGAAGAACATCAGGACCTCGCCCTTTTCCCAGGCTCTGGCGCCCATGTCCAGTCCCCGGCCTCGGTTAAATTCCTCATTCAGAGACACGAGCGTGTAATTGTGGAAGTTAGTTTCTCTAGAAGAAAAACAGAGCCAAACCCAGAATAAATCCGTGGAGGGGGGCAGAAGGGACCATTTATACTTTTTCAGCATTTTACAGTAATTTCATTCCGGAAACTTTTAAAAAACACAGTTATATCATCAGGATGAGAAAAAAAATCTGTTCCACTTAGTACCTATTTTAAATGTCAGAGTTTAGACATTGTAAAAAGATTGACCTCAGTCTTACTTTGTAACTTCACTTTACGTTTAATTACTCAGACAGATTAAAAAAGGCCTTTTGGCAACCGATGTGAATGGAAGCG
Source organism: Himantopus leucocephalus (assembly GCA_003993805.1). Lineage (NCBI taxonomy): Eukaryota > Metazoa > Chordata > Aves > Charadriiformes > Recurvirostridae > Himantopus > Himantopus leucocephalus. Next base: position 4,401,308 of record RSEF01000006.1, read on the forward strand.
TTCCCTGCAATTACAATGCCATCCAAAATTTGTCCTCACAAACTAACAGAGCAACATCTCTGTCTTCACTATGTCAGAGAGGAGGGCAAACGGAAAGCCAGAGTCCTGGCACCACCAAACTTATGAGGCAAAGAACCATCTGTGTGGTGATGCCACCATAACCCAGTCAGTTTGCTTCTCCTCACTGTTTCATACCAGTCGCACCCATGCCTGTCCTCATCGCAGAAGAGGGAAGCAGCAGCAAAGGCAGACTGGAAATAAACCCGAGCAGTATCTTCAAGCAAAGTTAAGTGTCTACTTCGGAGATGCTTCAGAGGGCAATGCTCACAGGGAACAGAGTGAAGATACTCAACAGTAGCACCACTAGGAAGATAAAGAACCAGATAAATGCCCAGCGAGTTTGCAGCACTGAATCTGACTCAATGCTGTGAGAAGAAGAGGACACCTCACAGGGAGCAAGGCAGGTGGCAGCGAGGCCTCAGAGACGGAGGCGGCCAGCACTCGGCAAGCTAGATGCCAGGGAGGCTCTGCAGGAGGAAGGCAGAAGCACTCCCCCTTCCTAGAAGATGTCTGTGCACACCAGGCCAACTCGCCATCACAATTTAAGCAGGCGACACAATAGCCCATGCCTCATACATTTCATCGAGCAGAGCCTCGTCCTGCGTCGTGAGAGGGGGATGCTCGGGAGCCCAGCTCGTTCCTGGCTAACAAGGGTAACAGGCTCCCAGCTCACGGACAAGCACAGGAGCTCAGGCGAGGAGGAGCACCTTAACGACACACTTAGGGACGCTATTACCTGTTACCATCCTTATGGAGGAAAAAAAAAATATATAGTAAAAATCAACATTTGGGAATTTTACATCCATACTACTTTAATGTTATTTGCTGAGACAGCCACGAAGAAACAGCGTTTAAAGTTGTTTTACAGCAGAAGGTAATTATGGGCCTAATTCCCTAGTACCCAGGAGACGGAGGGCAAAGCTTTATTTCTCAGACTCAGCAGCCCACCAGCCTACTTTGACTACACTTCTTTTCCTTAAGTAAAATTGATTCTCCAGTGAAAGAACTACCAAAGTGTACATCCCAGTTCCAAAGAACTTTAATTCTGATCAATCTGTTAGCATGACTGAATATTCACTGCAAAGCTCACCCCTGTTGCTTTTTGGACTGCCAGATAGAAACATCAAAGCCACTGCTGTTAGTCTTTTTTGGCCTATAACTGGATTTTTAGTGGTCTTCAGGAGACTTTTGCAACTTAAGCTGTAAAATGCCAACCAAAAAATAGCATACTGTAAATAAAGCTTACTCTTCCTATTAACCCGTAATGGACTATAAAATTATTCTTTTTATTATTTAATCCTTTTTATAAACCATTTTAAATGCTAATCACCATTGTTTGTATTGTCTGACATTGGATCGACACACTTACCTAGCTACGGATTCTAGGATGCTTTTTACTTCCAAGAGCCCATCTTGTCCAAAATACACCACTGTGAGGTGGACACGCTTATCCTGATGAATACACACATCCCTATAAGCACAAAGATAAGCTGATATTAATAATTATTTGCAACACAACAGAAGTTTCAGGTACTTAAAAGTTATCGGCATTTAAAAGTATTACCAGATCTAAGTATTCTGGTCAGACTTCAACTAGCTTCTAAAGAAAACAAAGACAAAAGGTTTTCGTCTCTTCTTTCCCCATCTTTCCCATTTGAATCAGAAGGTTCCAATACTGTGTGTCTCATTCCAACACGTTATCTTATAAACTGGAGCTCAAAAGCTGATGTAAATACAAAAACGATGTTCAAGATCACCTGCGTCCAGGTTCACTGTGGCCCTGGCATTCAGTCTAAAAGGGGTTTTCGTGCAGTTTGAAAATATCTTAAATCCTTTTAGAAGGAATATTTTCTCCATACAATAGGTTCAATTACAAACATCCCAAGGCAGTTGCACACAATGTTGGAATCATTATTTCTGTCGCAAATCCACCAGAACAGAAATTCATTTCGAAAAGGAAACAAAATACTGAAAGTCAGCGATATAGCTCACTATATAATCTCATGCACCTACCTAAAGTTTTGCATAAACTGTGCAAATGCCTCAGTTCTTCCAGCAAGAGGGACAATAATGTTAATGATTGATCTAGAAATATCGACTGTTTCACTCTTCACTTTCATGAGGGGTCCAAAAGGTCGGAACAAGGTGACATGCCTGTATTCCATGCCATCCGTCTTCTTATAAAACAGCTCATACTGTGTCCCTTTATCTCTTTCTGTACGATAGTAACCTGAAGAATAAGTCACACAAGTAATTTGTAAAGTCAAAGATCCCAGCAATTGTATTTCAGAAACACTGTTTTCCCTGAGAACTATAAAGAACTGAAAAATAAAGCTTGAGGGGGAAAGCTTCTGGGTTTTTCCTGAAAACAAACAAAAAAATCCACAAACCAGCACCACGAATCACAATCACCCTCCTACCCTCTTAGACCACATCTGAAAAATGATCTCAAAAAACCTCTAGCTTCCCCTGCTTCTTAGATAGGTTTTATGGTCCTACATCAACTTCTCAGGCGGAATTAGAGTTGAGCCTTCCCAACAAAAAGGGAATTCAGCTATTCGCTATGGAAAAGGATGGCTGAAATCTAATATTGCCTGTTCTTAAGCCCTTCAGCAAGGATCTTCTCCTGAGCTAGTCCACAGTAAAAGCTGAGATCATCTGGCCAGCAATCAACACAACACAAGCTGCGGGCAGGACAAATGACACAATAACCCACTTGACAAAGCCTGTAAAATCTGAAATGTGATACCTAAGAAAAAAATAATCCGTGCGATAAATGCTGGAATGCTTTAAAACTGTTTTCACTGCTGACCACTAGCTACAGTGCTTTCTGTCGCATAAATAAGGATAGTGGTGTTTTACTGTAGCTATGGTCCTCTAAGGACGCACACAGAAGTTTTCTACATAGCTGTAACACTTTGAGAAAACAGTATCAGTTTCTAAAAACAGGATTACCTATTTAGAGACATTTTCCTCCTAATAGGTAGGGAAGTACATCCCATTGAGAAAAAATATTTAGGTTAGCTGATCACTTTAATTTAAGGACCATCAAGGAAGCAAGTCAAGTCAACAGCCTCTCTCATTTTACACCACAAAGGGAAAGACCAAGGCTCATCTGTGGCTTTGACAGAACTGAGCTCTGTGTTGGTAATCCTGTATCTATACCAACCTGAGAGTATGAAATGATGCCAGGAAAGATCCTCCAACAGAACTGCCCTATATTCATCCCAGCTCAGCTCTCCTCTCCTCTCTCCCCCACAAGGAAAAGGTATGTTATAGTGAAGAAACATAAGCTACACTACAAACCAAACAACTTCCAGTTGAGCTGGCCACACAGACCATTGAGAAAGCTCTGAGCAGCTGCGTATCCCGAAGTGTGATGAACACACCCGCCTTTACACCATGTAACCAGTGTCCTTCCCCTCACTGGGATGGGCTGAACTGCCTCTCCTCCTGCAAGCCAGCCTCCCGAGCAGCTACCCAAACCCTCTCCCAGCCTCCCACCCAGAAAGAAGGTGGCAGGGGAGGAGACAGACAAACTGTTCTGGTGACACAGAGGGTTGTCTTGTGCTCAGCATTGATACTGTCCTTTTTGTTATTGGCTTTTTTGCAAGTGAAGTCAGGAGGGCTCAAGGTGTGTGAAGGCAGCAGCCCTCAAAGAGCAGCTTGGTTTAGTTTGTCTGCCTCAGGAACCAGAAGGAAATGATCTTGCAGCTTACAGATGGGTACACCACCTTGCCCCAGATTTTTTCCTCTATATCCCAGCCTCCCTTTACAGAGTCCTTTCCCTAAATCTACTGAACCCCCTCCATGTTCCTTTGCTCCAGCTTCCCTCCCCAAACCAAATCCAGTTTCATTCACTGATGTCCCCTCCTTCAGCCCCTGTCTCCCATCTGCCCAACAGCCTCTCTTTTCCAGCAGGCTCCCTGTTCCCCTCCAATATTCAGCTCTAACACACTCTTCCTTGCGGACAAGCGCGTGTGCCGGCAGACCCGACAGCAAGCATGGATGACCACCGCCACGCAGGGTCTGTGGGAGATGGGGTGTAGCAGGACAAGCTGCTGCCGTACTGGAAGTTAATGGTAATAGAATTTAACCTTTCAACTTAAATGCTTTTCACCCTTTGAACAAAGTTCTGCAATGCACTCCTTTAAGAGATAGAAGTCCACATTTACTCCTTTGTGAACACAGAGCTGCATAAAATGTGCACCACATTTTAATGCTCAGGAAAAGCACGACAGTTTCAGATCAGTATTGATTACAAGTACTGAAAAGGGTGTTCCAGTTGAACAATGGAAATCCACAGTGCTGACCGTTAGAAGCAAAAAAAGCTCTTAAATCCCTCTCAATCCTTTTCCAGTCCAACCCCTCCTGCCGAGTAGTCTAGCGCCATAGCTTGAAAGCAGCTTCTTAGTTATGGCAGCAGCTGATGTACCACAGTATTTGCACACCGGGCTTGCTCTCACGTGATATGCAAATACTTTGTACTACTACTCGTGCATAAAGTAACATTCGGTATTGTATACTGTATTCCCTTCTCTAGTATCCAATAGCTGTTTGCTGAAGAAAATACCATTCACAATTTAAGCGGAGTTTTTAAGAAAACATGTCACAGTTGCCAATGGCTTATCTTTAATCAAAGGGTAAGCTTAGATGTCAGTCTACAACAGAAGGTTGGCATAGGACAGAAAAGCTTCTAGATTAAAGTAACTTTTAAAAAACCCTCTGCTGTAACTTCATAAATACTTTAATATGCAAGTCCAAATTTGAGTAGTGCCTTATCAATATTCAGTTCCTGGAACGTAAGATTCTAAACTTCTGAATCTCAACATCCTTGGGAGGTGGACTCAGTGATTGTTACAGGTCCCTTCCAATTCAAGATACTCTATTCTACCAGTGCCACATTTTTTAAACATTATGCGCTCCTTCAGTTATTCTCCTTGCTATGAGCTAACCTCCACAGGTAATCTACTAATTTGAATACTTTTATGGGATTAAAGCTTCTATACACAGAAGCCAGAACTGAGAACAGCCAGAAAAAGAACCCACATCTGTTTTACTTAGTGTATTCAGGCATTTAACACTCGGGGCTGACTCACGTAATAAAAACTGCTACCTCACCTTCCAGCTAGCATGCGCTGGCTGCCATCCAAAATAGAGCTCTATAAGCAAAGAGGTAAAAAGCAGCAGAAATAATTAAACAGCTGTTATTTCTGGTCCATGAAGCTTTACTCCCGTTGCAGTTCTGCTTCTCACCAAACAAATCAAGCCTTAGGAATACTGGGAATCAATTACTATCGAAGCCCAAAAGTTGTTCTTCTACTGCCTTGAATGCTATTACTTGCTTTACAACTACCAAGTATTTGGTCTATGGAATTTAAGACACATCCCCTTTTTTTTTTTGTGTGTGTGTGTATTAAAATTCTCCATTGAATTTCCCGGGACACTGGCCAGTTTCTGGTCCTATGCAGGACATACTAAAAGGGGTGTTTGCATGACACACAGTCCACACTGTTCTACAGATGGCAAGGACTCTGGAAGAGTTTTGACTTTAAGCTTGCGGCATTGGGATAAACAATTTTTCCATGCCAAGGACATATTTTCGGTGGGGAGTCTTTCCCTTGAGATTCACACCTAAAGATAGTTTCTGGACTTTGCCCAGTTCCACCTGGAAACAGAAGCAAGAGCAGTGGTACCAAACAGCAGCACTCAAATTCTGGGAGACATTCAGTAACAAGACCTTCATTAGAGATTAACTAATTGTTTATTAGCTTCTGAAAACATGCTAATGGCTCTGTTTTCCAAAGGTTAATTTTAAGTGTCTGCCCAGTGGAAGAGCTTTCAATCTCTTGACAAAACAAACCAGTTACACTGATAAAAGTAACCCAAATAAACAGCTGCACAGATAGTGAAGTACAGATGTCCATGAAAGCTCCTCAATGCGTTTTGCATCACTATTAAAGACTTAATGTCTCGGCCTTCTGATCAAAGGGGACAGACAGAGGTAATACTATTGTGCTCTTCCCATTTTACTTATCCTCTGTTTCTCAATATTATCAAACACAGATCTCAAAAAAAAAATAATATATTTTTAATCAAGGACTATCTTAGAATGCCCAATTCAGCAATTAGGTTCATTGTTTGTAGTCCTTGACCCCCTCATTTGTGAAAATATGTAATATTGCAACTTTTATCCTCCCTAGGGGGGCTCTTCACTCAAGGGGAAGAGCATACTCCTGTTTTTCTCAGACCCTTGAGAGTTAGAAGATCTAATGGAAATACTAAGGAAAAAAACCTTCAAAGTGTTTCTCAAAGAGCAACTGCAGAACAAACCTTTTTAAAGTCAGGTTTTCTTTCTGTTAACATTAGAAGCCTGGAAGTTTCATTTTGGGTTGCAACAACGCAAAAAAAGGTAACAATGCAGCAAACAGCCCTACAGAGTGGAGAAACTTGCCGATTTTCTCTTCATTAGCACAGCAAGTCAATTGAGCCTTGTGAAAAATACTTCGGAGCTTTCAGAAAGTATCTTTATAGTTGCAATGCATACTTGCAATTTATTTTTTTTTTATATATATATATTTGGTGTTATTGCTCGAAGCCTGCCAACAGCCATGATGTGACTGTAGCAACTCTGCCTCATCACAACCCCAACACACCTTTGGGTTATTACTTTGTTTTGCAACACTAAAAACAAACAAAAGAACATCAGTTTGGATAACTCTTGAACAGGTTGTTCCCTCTCATGGATACAGCTTCCTTGCACCACCGGTAGAATGTAGAATACCTTCATGTAGAGAGCACAGAGGCTGAGCATGCAGCAAAGGAACTGCACGAAGTTAAGTCAAGGACACAGAGCAAAAAACAGAGCAGCAAGAAGAAAGTTACCATCCATCAGCATGCATTTTGAAGTTTTTTGGCCCACGCAGTATTAGAGTAACAAAAATCAGTTGATTCAGACTACCATGTATTATTGAGTAATTAAGTGTAGTTTTTCAGAAAAGTTAATTTAGGAAATGTCTATTTATAAAATAGAAAAGGCAGGTTAAGTTTAAAGTCATGTCCTTAGTCTTTCTTGTCACAAGTGACTCCAAGATAGGTAAATTCTAAAATACAGTAAGAAAAAATTCTTGGTGCTTTTATAAATCAAGACAGTGATAATCCACTGAGTGGGCAAAGACATGTGAGGTAAATGCTGGGGAAGAACTTCAGACATTCATCTGTGATGAAGAGATACCATTAGGTAAAATTGTTTCTAAGATAAAAGATTCTAAACTTATTTAAACAGCCACCTAGTTCTCTAAAGATTTACTAATACAACTTAAAGTACAATAGCACAAAAGATTACATAGCTCAAGGTTTAGTCTAGTATTTCACAGGTTTAGGAAAAAAACTGAAGTAATTCCCACAACAAAACATTTACCTACATGAAAATTTAACCTAGTGAGGTAGGAAGCTGGAACACTTCTCAAATAAAAATGCCTGTTTCTAGTTTAGCTTGTACTTGTGGCACGGTTTTGTGGGTAAATTTTTGTAGACAGATATGTGTTACTTTTCAGAAAAAATTCCTGCAAGTCAGAACAAAAGCAAAATGGGTTTATTTATATCAAGCATAAAACAGGATGGTTATGTATTAACTAATGCAGTATCAGTTTTCTCTTTTGCCTCCCCCCCAATGATCCATGCACCGCATTTCTCAGCCTCTTGTTTCAATTTGCATAGAATCCTAATCTTAGTCCTAAATCACTTATTACAAAATAATATTTAGCAACTGAAGAGGATACAGAACTTGTGACAAGCTGTTTGTTTTAACTCAAGCTGACTTTAATAAACTGTTTCTCTAAACAAGCAACGCTAATCCAGCAACAATTTAGTTGTGCTCTTAGGACATTTACAGGAACCGTGGTGACTCGGTAGATACACCGAGTCTGCTATGAAATCTGAAGCCCCCAGCTTATCACAGCTTAAGCATTTTCTAAGTGGAAAGACATCAACTTTCCAATCCATCAAACGAGGATGCACAAGCTGACAACCGAGGTGGTGTGCTACAGCCTCATCGCAGGGCGAGGGACCTGCAGGTACCTCTACTGGCTGGTTCCGTTTCTCACCTCTAAGTTTTAGAACAACAGAAAGGGGAGAAAAAAAAAAAAAGAAAAAAAAAAGGTGTTAATATTCAGAAACAGCTTTTTTTTGCTGGCCCAGTGTCTGAATTAGCCAGTAGTATTCTCACATACACATAAACAGAGAATACCCACACAACCCACAACCTCCGTCTGCAACAAGACACTGCTATGTGTCACTATGGCTAGCTGCTAACACGCCCGTATGGGCTACAGCATTCTTTTAAGTGCTGAGCGTTTTCTCCACAGTTCCTGTAGCCTGTGCTTGCAGAAACTGTCTTTACAATAAAAGGAAACTAGTTCCACTTCCAAAACCAATTATCAGTATACTGGTGTAAACAGAGGCACAGGTATAAGTATAGTTCTAAGGTCCTAATCTTGTTCGCTTGGAGGTCTGCAGGCATTAAAGGCAGTACACTAAGAAGAACTATTTCAGTGCTGCTAAAAAAAAAAAAAAAATAATCTAGTAGAGTATAAGCAGTATCTAAAACAGTAAAGGAAAAGCAGCTGCACACTTAATATAAAAAGAAAACAATTAAAAGACTGCAAGAATGACTACTTCCAGACAAAATAACATGGTTTTAAGTGAAAACTGTACTAAGAGCCTAACGCTGTGCTGGCTGGGTTACACTGAGACAGTTGAGCAGATTCCATGCCCTGCCCCACCTTCTGGAATTAAACGTTAAACACAGTAGCTGTTAAAAGCAGAGACTTTTTGCACTACAGACGAATTACATCATCTTAGACTGAAAGAACTGATTATTTCAAGGCCAACGGTACCTTTCTCCAGCATGTGTTTGCTTAATAGTGCAGACATCAGTACTGCTGAGATCCAGAATCCCTTTTACAGTAATGCTCTTATAACATGGTCCCACTTTTGGGTTTTTTTTTATGGCAGCATGAACTGTATTTAATGCTGTAAATACAAAAAAGAGGTACTAGGGCAGTTTTTGGTATTACTTATCTCCATCAGCATTACATTGTACCTTGAAAGCCAACTTCTATAGGTATTACCACTAACGCATCTTTTAAGGGTGTCACTAAACGTTGAAGGCATAATTGCCATATTTGTTTTTATAATAATGTGTTCTGTAATTAAATTTACAAACACTGAAAGAGCACTGAATAGAGAACAAGAGAACGGTTCAAGGTTGCACAGCTTAGCAAACGCCAGAACCAGTATACCATGAAGGGTCTGTTCAAGACACCAAATTTTTCAGTTGACATGACCAGAACACGTTAAGACTACCAATGCTCCCCCTCCAATACGAGTATGCCAGCTCTATGCAAGACAAAAGCCTGAATATTAACTAGAAGTAGAATAGAGATAAGTGAAGAAAAACCAACCCTGAACTTCACACTGAATTGCTTAGCTACGCCAGAACAAGAAACATGACTCAATTTCTCCCTCCCATGGCCACCAGCTTCACTGGAAGTCTTTCGGTTATTTAGTACCATAAGCAGTTGTGTCACACTGACTTCAGCTACAATCAGTTATGAATGCCTCAGCATTTTAAGCGGTTACAACCTCCCCGACCACTTTCTGTGCTAAGCCCTTCTTCTGAAATGGATTTCTTGCTCCCTACTCAAAACACAAGATAATGAAGCAGTAATATTCTCATCATTAGAAATAAAGGTTCTTACTGTGTAATTACTGTTGAAGACTATATTCAAGCAGGTAAAACCCCTAAAAATACAAACACCGTTAAATACCTGTTGTGACATTCTGTTAACTGGCTGGAAAGCATGTAATGAACATACCTTCTATGAAATCATTTTCACTATACAGCTGTCTCTCTCCTACTCCATCATCTTCATCTTGTCCATCTTCTTCATCTGGATTATTGATAACTTCTAGGCCAGCCTCAATAACTTCCACCAATTCATCTCGTTTATCCTTTCTAACAGGTTTCTCTTCTGGATGCCGAGTAAGCCCCATCTCCAACTGGAACACTTTCAGGGACGTGAAGCTTTCAAAAGGAATGACACCATATTCACTAGGCAGCTTGGCCCCCACGCTCACCTCAGCTTTGTCAATCTGGGAATGAAGAAACTCTAGGAGATCATTGGACGCTTGTTCTTTGGTGCTCTGGTAGTTCATACCATTGACCTTGGGGCTCTTTTTTTCCTGCAGGGATTTCAATTTATCACTCATTTCCTGAAGCTCTTGCTTTAACTGGGCAATCTGCCGTTTCAGACTGGTAGCTCGGTTTTGATAATGCTCTTCTTGTTCCTGCAAGAGAGCTTGATAGTATTCTTTACCCATGTTTTCGCCTACGACACCAGGTAGAGATCCATTACCATCTGTTTGTGGAGCACACTCGAGCAAATACATGAGCAAGACTAAACTGAATAGTAAAGCAAGGCCCACTAATAGCCAACGAGTCCTGGCTTGAATTACTAAGCTTCTTCTGGGCATTCTCATACTATTTCCGTTTCCAATCCAAAAAGATGACTTATCTGCTCATGCCCTCCAGGGAACATCACCCCAGAGTTCAAATCTCAGAACGAGAGAGAAAGCATGACCGTAATGGTTACTACAAGTTTTGATAAAGTAGCTGATGAGCAGTTTTCAGCCTTTGCCTCAATCAGGTGTCATTGCAGAGACATAAATCTGAAGTTCCTATGTCATCCATAACCATCAACTGTAAGTTTGGTTGACGCCATACAATTTGTTCAGGATTTCCTACCCCAAACAAAAAACCCTGCAGAGGGGGGGGAAGATGGAAGACACCAGCAAGGGGTCATATTTCCATTTCCTAATTCAACCCTGGTTGAAGGGTTTTAGCCTGTCTGAAGTTCAGTGAGCAAAGTCTGCAAAAGTCATTTTATAAACTTGGAATCGACAGCAATTTTTTCCCCCCACTGTGCATAAGTGAGAGCAGTCTACAGTTTAGTAACAGAAATTTTCATTGGCTAGTCTGGCTTTTCCTCTGGCACTTGAGCATTTTATTCCAGTTCCCCCTCCTTTCCTTGGAATCTGCGGTTTGAGTCAGCAAAAAGAAGACAGAACCTACAATTAAAAGAAATGTGCATATTAGAACTACAAAGCAGCCGGTCATTTGGAAAACACACGAACAAAGTTGTAACACATGGATGCAGAGGATTGCGGGGGGAAGGGGTGGGAAAAGGAGAAAGAGAAAACATTATGTCTTTCCATTGCATTACTCATCAGTGATTCCCTTTGACATAGTGTCTGGAAAATAGCAATATGGACAGTCTAATGAAATACATTTTTCACACAGCTAGCTAAAGCAGTAAGGGTTCTTCTACTCTCAAGGTTTGTTTGTTTTAACTCCCCCATTCCTTCTTGGTTTTTTTGTTTTGTTTTCCTCTGTGGGAGGAAAAAAAAACACCAACAAAACCCATGCCCTTCCTACTCCTCTAAACTAAAAAAAATTCCAAGAACTATTTTGAAGCAGCAGTAGCTTGATTTCCATTTGCTTTTACTTCAAGTAAATATCTTTTAGGGAATAATTATTCACTCTTGTGTTGCAAATTTAAATATGAAAGTTCACAGAAACAGCATTTCAGAGTAAGTCAAATTGAACAGAAATTCAAATTCAAACCCCAATTTCCAACAGATGGAAGGGAACCTTAGACACTCCATTCTCTAACGTTTCCACCTTTTGATTTGGTTAGGCTACCGTGAACAGGCGCTGACCGTTTGCACGGGTCACACTCTTACAGAGCTAACCAAACCAGCCTGGACGAAAATACCAGGGAAAAAGACCAGTTACACAAGAGGGGGATACCAGAAATCGTACTCGGCAACGATAGTCAACTAAAGTTTACGGGCGTCTTCAATGACAGCATGAAGAGCTAAGAAGTAAGATCAATGAGTGTTAATCTACTTTCTAACATTAATAAAATACTTTCATTCAAAAATTTGCTGTAGAAATTAAGTGAAGCTCATTAAAATTTATCCAGGGATCTGTTAGCTCTACGTTCATTTCGACTGTGTTGTGTAACTGTTGTTCGGGGGAAGTTCTGGGACTTAAGTAACTTCAATGTAGTTTCAGTATGCTTATGCGATTAGAAAAAAAATGCCCACTCCAATACTCCTTATATATGGGTTGGACCGATTGTTACCTAACACCACCAGCAGCCACAAACCCCATCTTCCTCTGTCCTTACAAACCAGTCACGGTGCCAGGATGCACTCCATCTGTTCACAACAAACATCTTGCAGCGTTTCTCCCCAATTATATCCTTGCGACACCTCTCCCTTCCCGTTCAGCTTCCAGCATCTGGATATTGCTTCAGTGAGAACCAGGTACCACACATCAATGGTATCATGATATTCAGCATCCTCATTTGCAAGAAAGCTCCAATAACAAAGCCCGAAAGCTTAAGCAATTTATTCGTACCACCAACACCGATGCCTGCGATAGCTGATCCTAAGTTTGCATGCATGTCACGCACCCTAAGTTTTTCAAGAGCTGCACACCTTGGTGTTGTCCAGCTGAAGCCTACAGGAGCACTTGAAGCAGTTATTAGTATTTCTAGTGCTAAAGTCCCTGCCTATGACCCTGTTCATGAATAAATTAGATCCGTTATGTAGAAATTCTTAATACAGCAGCTTAAAGGCAGTAGATGTCTGAAACTTAAGCTTTTTGAACACATATAAAGCTAATGGACACTTTGGTACAAAATAAGGAACAGTTTTATCCACTGAATTCTAGATGACATCCTTTTAAGTCCAAATAAGACAGGAGTTAGTCACTCCTCACTGCACAAACACAACATTATATAAATGCAAGTTAAACGCCTATAAAGAGTGATCAACACCAGATGTATCCTCAGACTATTGACCAGGGTCCAGATGTGGTGAATCAAGGGAGACAGAAGCAAAAACAATCTACAGGATAAAACCAGTGCGTGGAAATGATGTAATGTCATCCCAAGCTTTCTTTAGTACAAAGTTGCCCATATGATATTTTTGCACATTTCTTCCTGAATTCTTGTTCTGTTAGAAGGCTAGAGGTGAAGCCACAATTAATAACAAAGAACCATATGTTTCTTTAAACCTTGGTAAATGCTAGACCGTACTAAAGCCACTCCACGCAGAAGCTGGCACAATCTGAGATCAGTCAAGGCACGCTGAAGAAAGATCAAACTATCTGACTTGCATAAAACATTGACAAATCCAGTCCCAAGTATTTTTCACTGCACAGGCTTACTAGTGCTGTCAAGAAGAGCAGCATTTTTGCATCGCTGTATACACAAACGCAGCTGCCATATCACCACAGAAATCAGGTTTTCAAGTTATGAAGAGGTGTTATTGGTACTGGGGACGGGGTAGGAAACAAGGCTAAGTCTCACAGCTCAGTAGGACACAGAGAAGAGAGCTTTGTGTTTTTCCTTTACCTTTCTCCTCGCTTTTACAGGATAATTAAAGAAAATGAGAGCACGTACTAGAAAGCAGAGGCTAATATTTCTAGTCAAGACCGTCTTAAGAGATTATCTGGGCTACCGTGGTACAGCTCGATGATGGCCAGCGCGAGCAGCTGCAAACCACTGCCAGATTTGGTTCATCACTGAACCCCCAGCTTAAAGCCACCTAAGTCGCACAACCTCCAACCACCATGGGCTTCAAACAATCACTAACTGTTGTGAAGCGATAAATAGACACCCTGAAGCTGGGGCATTAGCCTAGGAGGCCTTTATTCAATTCTTGCTCTACCAATAAGTTGCCTTGTGTTCAACTTTGATGAGTCACTAAGTTTCTTTAGGTCTCATTCATGTCTTAGAAGCAAGTGACAACAGATTTCCTGATGTGGTGTCAAGAGGACACAATGTACCGGGAGATTAAGATTCCCTCAGACAATAGCAGGGGGCAATGAAAGAACAACTCTGTTCTTAATAACCTTCTTAACTGTGGCCAAAAGTACATCATTCTCGTAAGCATGGATTAAGAAAGTAAGCGTGCCTCCACAGGGACTCGCCGCTTGCATTGCATCACCAACGCAAGAACAAAAGTTTATGAATAACTGCAGATTTCTGAGGCTCCCTACTGGCACTTTACCTATTTACGCTAGAGGGCTGTTCTCTGGAGCGCTGCCTTAAAGGGTGCTTCGGGATGAGAAACAACAAGCCCTTTCCGAAGCAATGGAAACTACAGGTGGGCTGGAGGCAGCTCACTGGTCCTTTTCCTCCTAGGCTCCAATTATCCCCGCATTAGCCGAAACACTTTTCTAGTGAGCTAGTGACAATCTTATTAACAAGATAGCCTTTTTGCACAGAGATGGGCCTTGCCTATTTATCTTTGACAGTTTTTGTGCAACACCATAAAGAACAGGCATTTTTCCCACTAGTTTCCCTGTGGCCTTTAAAGGCAAGGAATGTTTGTGCAACCAGTCATGTTAAACAACACCAAATTTTTAAATTGCATGTGGAGAGCTGAAGGGGTAAGTTAGTTTGCTAAGGCAGGAGGGACTGACCCGATTTGGACATCTCTTCTGCTGAGAAGGGTCATCATAAAGGAGCTAGACACAGATTTTTATCTTGCATCCTTCAAAGTGCGAGGGAAGCCAGTAAGAATCTTAATTCTCATCCCATCAGAAAAGGAGGGTTTATGACCCCTCTATTTCGCCACCCTCTCTTTTCAGAAAAGCACTAGTCTTGCATACTTACAACCCAAATCTGATATGAATTAGGCCTGGCACAGCACTATTTTAGGAATTCCACTAACTCCTCCCGGGCTGTAGAAGATGTGATTACAAGAGAAAGCAGGCTGTGAAATTCAGCATCACGTGGTACATTCTGAAGTTTCTAAAAAAGAACAGTTAAAATCACCTGAAAATAAGTAATCGTGCAGAAGTCTCTAGGATCAGCATTTCAGTGTTTAAAGATTAGGTTCCAAATCTTTAAATTGCATACGCTGATATTTCACTTTACTTCAATTCTTCGAGACAAGTCTATTTGCATTACTCCCTATGATCTCTGAAGAACAAGGCATCCGAGGCTTATACGATGCTCATAAAGATTTGCAAGCTTTCCAGAAGCAACTGGTTGGTATTCTTTCTGCATTTCCAGGGCCTTATGTATATTCAACTATGGAAATGTTTCTGTTCCTTACAAAAGAGCTCATTGATTCTCTAAGCACATGGGAATCGACCAGCATGCTAATTGAAAATGCTTTTAGATTTGTTTTTATTATATTAGCATTCTGTTTTGGTTCCTTGTTGCAAAGGATGAGTATGTCTTGCTAAAGAGGGGAAACATTCACACTTAAAGTGGTGACCTAATTCAGTATGCACTCGCTTCACGCCAGACTGTACGGACATTCCTCATTTTAGCATGTTCTACTTTAGACATGTCCTTTTCGTTCAGCATGCCCTAGATGGTCATAGTTTAGCTGCTTATGAAATTCCAGCTGATTTTCATAGTTATTTCATTGTTCGTAATTTCACCCAGATGCCACAGATATTCACTGTCTTAAACCCTCTCCACACATGCATACTTCTCTCCTGGGCAAGTTATACAATGAAAACATAACGTCCAATACCATCCCTCGATTATTCCATCTTACTCTGAAGAAGAGTGTCACTGAAAACTTGTGAACGTTAGAGAAACATTGCACGCACACTTATTTTCTCGCTTGCTGAAACCAACACAAAGCAAGTTGGCCATCTTTGCTGTCGCGGACAATCTTTTGCATAAACCCTAGAGTGAGAAACCTCAAACCATACTTTAAGTACACAGAAACACATCATCTCTGCTTAGACAGCACGCTGAGGTATAGCTTCAGAAAAGACAAATACATTTGTTCAGGGCTTTATTATACAATTCTAGTCAAATGAGCATCAAAGTCTGATTTTTCTGCTGTTGGGAAGGGAAAAACAAAGAGAAAAAATATCCAAGAGAAGAGTTGGAAGCCATAGTTCTCACTTTCCACAGAAAACTAATCTTTAGCCTAGTACCTCACCCTCACTGGACTGACTGGAGATAACATGCTTTTATCACAATTCCACCATCTGATTTGCTTTCAGCTACAGCTCTGCCTCCCAAGCACGCACGCACTCACTCACGCACTGCTGGATGGGACAGAAGTTGAAAGCCACTATCAGTTTATGAAAACAAGATCTACATCGAAGAAAACCAGCAGGAAACTGAAAAAAAAAAATAATCACAAAATACTTTTAGACCTTACCAATTTAATAACAAATCCTGAAAAATCTGCAAGTTGTGCTTATACACATCGTAACCACTGCCCACAGTAAAGCAATCACATCAGGCACAAGCAGCAACTTACTGTCAATTTTTTGCAAGTTTAGAGCATAAAACACTGTTCCAATTCATCACCACACGCAAGTTTAGTTTTTAAGCACAGAACTGCAGCTTTGCTACTCACATTATCTGACACTGAAGTGAAGTTTTCTTCCAGCTACCTCTTAAGATTTTCATCAAAATTTCCTCGTGTCCTCCTCCGTACCTTTCCAGCATTCCCATCACATGACATACTACCTTGGCATACTCACATGGACAAACCTGCATAGGGCAAAACGTGTAAGAGCACACACCAGCACTCCTCAAGCAGGAAAGAGCAGTTTCTACAAAAAGTTATTTTTTTTCCAGACATTGCAGATCTAAACCAGAAGTCCAAGAGTTAAAAAAAACCCCAACACTAAAACAACCCAACCCAAGACATCTGCCCTGGGAGATTAGGTGATCAGTGCTTCATGAGATCTAACTCAACCCCACAAAATCTGTGATCCTTAATTCTTATAAACTTATTTATCAACAGGTTGAGCTAATATGAAGAACAGTTGCATTCAGCTCATGTCCGTCTGTCATGCAGCAGACTCCAAGCAGTATCAGATACCCAGTCGTCCGTGTTACTGCAACCAGCCCCACCTGGCTGCTCATCAACTAACAGCCCGGGAAAACGCTGCGCTATCAGTTTAGCACTGCTCCTGTTCACGCACAGGTTTGGGTTTTTTTTGTCTCCCACCGCTTTCTTTGTTATAAACTCCCACTGGTAAACACTGCCAAACCCAGAGTCGCACAGGGAGGGAAGGGCAGGGGGACAACCACAACGGCACACTGAGCACTGGAACAAGCTGCCCAGGGAAGTGGTGGAATCACCGTCCCTGGAGG
This sequence comes from Himantopus leucocephalus, assembly GCA_003993805.1. NCBI lineage: Eukaryota > Metazoa > Chordata > Aves > Charadriiformes > Recurvirostridae > Himantopus > Himantopus leucocephalus. Next base: position 4,418,587 of record RSEF01000006.1, read on the forward strand.
TATTTAAAAGACAGGTAGACGAGGTGCTTCGGGAAGTGGTTCAGTGGTGGTTTTGGCAGTGTTAGGTTAATGGTTGGACTCAATGATCTTAAAGGTCTTTTGCAACTTTCCAATGCTTGACAACACTTTCAGTGCGGAAATTTTTCCTACTACCCCATCTAAACCTTCCCTGGTGCAATTTGAGGCCGTTTCCTCTTTGATTCTATGATTATGAGCAGCCTGTGAATTATCAAGTGCTCGAGCATGTCTGCAATAGGTAACTTCAGATATTTGTTTAGTTCCTAAATGGGAACAAAAGAAATTCATGCCTTTGGCACAAGAATCCTAGTAGCACTCATAGTACACCAGGGACTAAGTAGTTCAGGCATGGGAACCTGTACGAAAAAGCCACTCCAGTGACGGGTGACAACAATCACAGGATTTATTACTCAAAAAATAATATTCCCTGTGCAAATGGTTTATTTTAGCAAAGCAACATCGTGGTTTTGCCAGCAAAAATGCTGTGCTCCAAAATAAAATTAAGACTACCCCTCCGCAAGTTTCCACTGTCACATTAGAGACTCCAGTACGCGGGGAAGATATATACGGTTTCTTATCTCCCTTGTTTCATGCAACAGATCAACTCACTCTCAACACCGGAGAGAGGCTTTATCAGTAAGGAAGTTCTGCCTTTTTCCAGGCTCTGATCCTCTTTACTAATTGCATCTTTTCAGGAGACGCAGCTGAAGCAGCACACTTTTCCCTAACCTTCCTTAAGAAGAAAAGATAGAAAAGAGCTGGGTTTCATTTTAATAACGGAGTTCAATCACGGTAAGATCGAGTCAACCTACGTTCAGCCTATGAAGGTGAATCAAGCAGGTCTTGCTCTTCACAGCCTTCCCAAACCCTCTCTTGAAATTTCAGCCTCAGTTTCAACAAGTTCACTGGCACGGACATGTTTTTTGCAACAGCAACGCAGACCACCAGGGCAGCGCGAAGGGCCCGTCCTGCCCCTGCACCGCAGACCCCCTCCCCACCCTGCCTACATGACCAAAAGATAAATCAGCGTGCAAAGCCGACACAACAGGAAATAATACGGGGTTTGTCGTCTCCGTTCTCAGTGCTACAGCCAACCTAGCAGAGGAAGCAGGCAGAAGGTGATACCCAACAGCCCAGAAACGGTGATGGTTTTGCCACAACAGTCCCTGGAAAAAGCAATCATGCTGTCATCCTCAAATGAAGGAAACGTTAATCGTACTGAAATGGCTTAAACGCAATCCTTACACGATCTACCGTGAAATGACAAGGAAAAAAAATGGCCTTTTGCTGAAATGGTTTTATCTCCCTAAGTTAGAGAAGCAAGCAAATTATCCTCTGTCCTGGCACTTGTTCCTGCACAAAACTGAATCCATTACATAGTTAAGTGGACAAATGAAAGAACAAACGTTATTCACANAAATGAAAGAGCAAACGTTATTCACAATATTTACTTTATACCTAATCCAAAATAAGCAATGAGCTTATGAATAGGAGCCCTGCTTCGGCTTCAGTAAAGCCAGAGCAAGCCCATTTCCCTGGGAACTGCTGAACTGAAGTCGGAACTTGAAACCCAAGCAGCTACACCTTAACTACGCTGCTCAGGATTATCCTATCTCAGATAAGGCCAGGAAATAAAAGTCAACTCATAGTCACTTTACTGGTTTCATGAAGAGATATCTGCTTGCCAAGACAGACGCTAGGTAAAATGTCCCAGGTAAGAGTAGCTGAAGGAGTTTTGTTTACTTGCTTGGTTTGAAACTATTATTATTGAATAGCTATCCTGAAAGACATTATCTTCAGCTTCTACAAGACAAAGAACTTTGCCATTTTACCCACCTTTTCCTATAGTTCATACTATTTAGCTTGCTGTAGGCACTACTCCCCTTTTTAAATTTGGCAAAAACCCCACAAACTCCAAACTAAGAGAAACAAGTCTTCTTCCCCTTATTATACGGGAGTTATTATATAAGGCAATATTATACGACTACGCTTCTTTTGCGTACCCTATAGGCTGTTAAAGTTCAGCCTAGCAATGGGAACAAAAGCACTACCTTAGTACAGTTATCAGGGAAGCACTTTCTACTGCTATTTCTAACACCTCATAAACAGTAAGTCATTTTTTACATGAGCATTAGGGGAGAATCCGACCTACTGTCATCGCGTGCTTTGCGATAACCCTATTAACAACATACTGTCCACGAGGGACTGCATAAATTTTACGGGCAACTGTCACATGGCAGCAAGGTGAGTCCCCGGTCCACGCCACGCCACCCGAGCAGCCTTGCCCAGTGGATGGCAGTACTCGGGTCTGCCCACGGCAGGCTGGCAGAGCCTCACAACACCGCACTAACACTGCACGCTCCATCCAGGGCAGAAGGACAGCTGCGTTCCTGGGGAGGATAGCTGAAGCAAAACTAATTCACAGTTCTTACGGCAACTTTGGCTTATCTTCAAAGATGCGTAGTAGCCTCTGTTAGAGTACATGCAGCAAAATCTTTACCCTCCTTTCAGTATGACAGAGCAGCAGCTGCAGCAAGAAGCAGAAATAAAACTTGCGCTGCCCATTAGTCTTCAAAAAAGTAATGCCATAACAAGGGGGTTTTGCGCAGGAAAACAGTCTGTTTTAGGACAGAAAAGCCAGTTACACTTAAAGTGCATCACCTTACAGTGAATGAGGAAAGGTAAAACACTCTTTAGACACCCAAAGTGTCTAAACATCTTAAAAGGCCCCAACTAAACAATTCCCCCGTACCAGATGAACATGCTCCAGCAAACGCAACACAGCAGGGAAAGGTAAGTAGTGATCCCAGCGCGGGTGCACAGCATTCGCACAGCAAACCTGCATTTTCACTGATGCCATTTTCTACTCGTTAAAAAACCCAAACATTGAGAATGACTGAAATTGTCCATTGTGGGAATGGCAGCAGGCAAAAAAAAAAAAAGAAGAGCTGAGAATGATGTGGCTTTCTTGGAATTGCTTCACCTAAGTACTACATCCAACTACGTTCTCAGAATCAAGTCTTCCGTTTTCTCACTTCTAATTATCATCTAGTTCTCTATGCATGGAGATCAAGACAACATAGTTACTGTACCCTGAGCATAGTGAAAATATATATATATGCGCCTATATATATAAACTTGTGCTATTTTTAAAGGATAGTCGTCATCCAAATTCATTTACAGAGCCAGTGGAAGATTTCCTGCCGTGGGAGGTAAGGAGAGGTCATGCATCCAGCTTCCTTACGCTCGTGAAGCAAATCTGGAAATGCTGCGGAGCAAGCCAGATTCCCTTTGAGGCTCCCAAAGGTACCTAACAGGTGGTTATCACATACAGACTTCTCATTTTACCCTATAAAAAGAAGAGATGGAAAAGGACAGTTCAATAGCCAGAGTGTTCTTTCTAACACTTTCACAGCTAATTAGCCAGTATTTTAAAAAACAGTTAGATACTTAATTCTGTGGAGGAGTTAGTTTTTTGGGGGGTTGGGTTTGTGGGTTTTGGTTTTTTTTTTCATTTTCTGTAATTTTTCATGGTAAGAGCTATACTGTTTCCAAGGAGGTAAAAATCCAGGTTCCGCTAAAGCTGTAGCAGTTGAAGTGAAAATAGCGACGAGTTAAATTCTCAAGTGCACCAGACTTTCTTTAAAAGACTTTCAGAATCTTATTAATATCTGCCTTAAAAGCAGAAATGCGCAAAGGCAATTGATTTAAGTTTCATAAAAAAAGTTTCATTGGACAACTGTGCACCAAGTACTACCACAGCAATGTTTTCATTAAAGTTACGATTTATTGCCAAATTTTGTGGGGGGTACCCTGGACCACACAATATTTGCACAGAAATCCCTTCATTGCAAGTTTGAAGTGCAATAAAACTCCTGAAGTGACCACTGGAAGACATTTCTGTCCATTTTGTCCAACTGGTAGTTTGGCTTGAGAGTTTTAAAATATCTAAAACCATTTTAAAATACAACTTAACAGAGAAATCCTGAGAAAAATACTGCCTTGAAAAAAATCAATCACCCCAAAGTTTTTCTTAAATAAACTGAACCAGCTAGCTTAAGTTCACACGTGGAATTCAAAACTGGGCTCACTTTGCTATTCCTCAGTCCATGAATCTAAGATGGAAGGAGGAACAGAACCGACAAATATTTCTAGAATGGCTAAAAATCAGCGTAGTACTTTAGGTTCTGCTTTCAGCACAACAAATCAGCCATGAATGTCACCAGAAGTGAGAGCTGGATGCCAAACGATTGAGAAACATCTGGTGCATTCCAGAAGCACAGCTAGATGCACTTATGTCATCTGTAATTTTTCAATTTGACATTATAACCAAGTATTAACTTACTCTTAAAGGACTAGCAATACCAGGCTTCACTGAAAGCAGCGGAGCTGGCAGCTTGTCAGAACTATCTATCTTGATATTTGGTTTTTTGGTTTTTCTTTTTTTTTTTTAAAGTTGTCTTGGACTGAAAAAGACACCAGTACAAAAGCTAGAAACACCAAACACTCAACCCTTTTGCACTACCCTGCTCCATCTTTCTTTGTTTTGTTTTTCAGGTCCCTGAAGTCAGTCTTCGGACTGTTTGGACCACCTCTCCTCCTCTTCTTTTCAGGAGGAGATGATCACGATTTGGAGCGGAGCGAAGCCAAGAGTTTCTGTAAACCTCTGTTGAGTTTTCGCAGGTTCCTTGTGCCATTCTTCCGTTGTGTTCATCTTGCGCAATTTTACTTTTTTTTTTTCCCCCCTAGTTTTGCTTCATAGTAGGGACATNGTTGTGTTCATCTTGCACAATTTTACTTTTTTTTTTTTTCCCCCCTAGTTTTGCTTCACAGTAGGGACATACAGGTTGTTACCACAGACGTGTTGCAAACTATTCGGAAGTNATTGTGTTCATCTTGCGCAATTTTACTTTTTTTTTTTCCCCCCTAGTTTTGCTTCATAGTAGGGACATACAGGTTGTTACCACAGACGTGTTGCAAACTATTCGGAAGTGCCATATTTGACACATGGTCCTACTGGCAGCAACTTCTATTACGCTATTTGAACACTGGTTTAAAGTTTTGTCACCTTCTCCTCTTGTCCCTTCAGACAGTCAACTTAAATCCCCAAAACACTTCCACCTCTCCATCTAGCTAGGTAAAACTCTAATAGAAGCTCAGGACCTTACACAACCAAGGAGCAACTGCCAAGGGTTAAACGCAAAAAGTTGAGTCACTGGATTATGTCCGAAATCTGAAAAAAAAAAGAAAGCCAACAAAGAAAACATGCTCAGTAGCACTTAATAGCAGAATCTAATACAGCATTTTAAATCTTAAAACTCAGTCCTATTCCAAACACGAGGAGCGCTGGGGCAGAGTTTGCCCCGCACATCTTACTGGGGCACTGCTTCGACAGTGCTGGGAGAGGCAGGCACACCAGTCACACCAGTCTCTGTCCAGCCGGCACCAACCGCAACCCACACGCATCCTCCTACCTTGCAAATTGTATGCTGCTTCTTCAGAAGACTTCGATCCATATCGGAAGCTCCCAGATCACAGGAAAGATGGACTAAACTACTATCACTCAGCAGTCTTAATTTCCACTCTGCCAGAGCACCAGGAGGATGTGCAAGCCATCTGCTGCCCCGGGGCCGTGAGCAGTACCAACAGTGCTGACAAGTGTCTTATAATTTTTGACACCACTGGGTTTTGAAACCCTTAAGAGGCAGCAGAAGTGCCACCACAAGTCATCTGAAAGCTGTCACCCAAAACGCTCTTCCAGGACAGATTTTATTTCGTAGAACCTGATGACTTAGCCCTCCATGTAACTCCAGGGACTCTAAGCTGCGCTCAAGACTAGCAGTTTGTATTTTCACAGCGTGCTTCAACACACATGCTCGTTTCCCTCATTTCCTCCGCTTTAATGCATTTCCACTGCTTTAATGCAGCAGTGTTCCCAACAAGCTTCAGTTGCTGCCTGTGCATCGCTGCTCAAGCCCTGCCCTGGCAGCAGCAACGCAAACTCAACCCAGAAGAACTGTTTAAGTATTATTCCTACTGTTTCTACAGAGAAGATACACACATGCAAGCAGCAGATGCGGACCGGAGTAGCAGAAAGCCTGCCTGGTTAGCTACCTTGCTACAATTAACTACCACATGTGAAACGTCATAGGATATACCCACAACACCTGCAGACGCAACTGTTTGCAGCACCTCCGTACAGCAGCGCTCTCACGGCTTCCTGCAATACACACCTGCGAGCCAGAAACTGTCCTTCCACGTCTTCCTTTTGCAACTGGCACCTGAAGAATTATTAGGGCCCTTCTTCCTTAAAAGATTAGCTGGGACTAGTCACACTGGTTTCGAAATCCGAATGTGTTAATACAAAACTAACCCAGCTTTGTATACAACTTTTTGGAGAACTCAGGTGTCCTACAATTTTGATCTTTTATGAAAGCGCTGATCTACTGTCTTGACAAAAAGCATGATTAACAGTGCAGACATATTAACCTCCTTCTGAAGTTGATGTTCATTTGTCAAAGTTAAATACAACAAGCAGATATCTATATAGGGATAAAAAACCCTAAGCTGTTTAGNGGATATCTATATAGGGATAAAAACCCTAAGCTGTTTAGTAGTTTTACTTGGAAATATTTGATACGTGCAAGTATTGCATTTCCAAGTCTACCTTTAACTCCTAGCTGTTCTGTATTGTNAGATATCTATATAGGGATAAAAAACCCTAAGCTGTTTAGCAGTTTTACTTGGAAATATTTAATATGTGCAAGTATGCATTTCCAAGTCTACCTTTAACTCCTAGCTGTTCTGTATTGTATTATTTTACCTTTGAACACAGAAAAGTCTTGATTTATGTTCACCTCAATCAGAGGTCTGTTGCCTGTGACAGCCACTACGTCCGCGGCAGGACCCATCTCCAGAGGATTCATTAGCCATGAAAGAATTTTACTTCTGTTCTACAACTGGAATATCAGTTTCCTTTAACAGAAATTCCCTGCAGTACACTAGAGAAGAGTAAAATTAGTTCCCTTAGTTTTTGGGAGAACAAGTGCCAGACGTGTCTGCCCACCCAACCCTCTCGCAGCGCCGGTCCAGCCATCCCTCTGCTGCCGAGACGGCTGCACTACTTCAGTTCCGCACATTTTTTCTTTAGTCGCCTGTTGTGCACTTGCACGCAGACTTCCACGGGTAAATGTTCTTACCCCTCCATCTAATGAAGTAATGTATTAATTGACAACTTAGGTCATTTCCGGCTGATGGGAACGCTCACTTTTGACACCGGAAGGACACGTACGCTGACCGTCAGGTGGCGATCCGGGCTCTCCAGACAGCTGCCCTAAGTGACGTCCCTACCAGAAAGCCCAGTACCATAACAGAGGAGGATCCTCTTCCAGAAGCTGCTTCACCAGTGACACAACACCGCTGAGTACGGGGGAGGAAGAAAGGGCAAGAAAAACAGTGAGACAGACCTGCCCTTTATCACCCACCCACTCCAGCAGTGAAAGACTTGTTTAATACGAAGGAGGAAGAAGGTGAAAGAAAAACAGGGGCAGACCTGCCCTTTCTGTCACCCACCAACACAGCTGCCAACGACAAGATCCTCAAACGCACCTATTGAGGAGACATGCCCATCCACCACCCCGGGGGGGGAAGGCAGATGGGGTCCAGACCCAGAACTCCCCAGGACCACCATGGAGGTGAAAGGAGGCGATTAGACCCAAGTGCTGGAAGGCCCATGTGCTGCAGGCAGACGCTAATGAGTAAACAGGCTAATCACTACAGTTATTTTTGATTACAGTTGGAGATGATTAAGAATGGCAGGAAATGGTTAGATTGAAAAAAACCTACGTGCAAGATTTCCTCACACGATAGCTTCCTCGCCTCAAGTCATATTTGGATGCTCTGAACTTCGCTTTGAAACGCTGATGCTCCATTGATGCTCTTTCCAATGCTCCCATTTGCACTCCCAGCACCTGCAGTGGCTTGCCAGCTTTATCAGCTCGCTAGTAGAGGAGTTGTAGGCTTTTCCCATTCACAAACCAAATGCTCTTTGAAAACAGGTAAGGTAAAGCAGAGATCATTCCAAGATATTCTTCCCACCGTACTCCGCTGTGAAGTAAGTGTGGAGCAAGCATCTCCTGCCAACCTTACCATACACAGAAGAGAAGCAGCAGGGACAGCCTAGTGCCAGCATAGAAAGACTACAAGCTTCTCACACATATTTTACTGTGCCATATTTTCATATGCAGCAAAATCTTCCAGGATTAGGAAAAAAGCTCATTTTCCTTTCCCCTTGAACCTCTCATCTTTAGTCACTACACACAGTTTGCAATGATTATCTAGTTACTCTTACTTTTTTAAAAAAAAACTTTCTCAGCTAGCAGTGACCATCAGAACCACCAATTTAGATGAGACACACAACAAGGTGTAAGATACCCAAGAACTATTATGCCGTCTAACCCGTTGGTCTACATTTTTAGGCATACGCAAGGTACCCGCAGCCTTACTATAAAAACTTTTGAACAGGTTTAGATGAAAGCAGCGGCTAGATGCATCTCAGATAGGCTTCAGACAGTATCCTGTCCCACTCTTTTTGCACCAGAAGACACTCATGACAAGGAGAGCTGCAACTTGAAGTACTGTTCCTGCCTTCAGAAATGTTTTCCTTTCCCCCCCCCCCCCCCCCCCCCCCCCCCACCGGCGGCGGCGCGGNAGAGTATTAAAGTCATTGTACACTTTCTGATTTTTCTAATAAACAATAATATTAATGGAAGTGCTGGGCTTTTCTAATCATCATTCAAAATGAAACTGTTCTGGCAGACAGCGAGGAGTGCCCTTCCGCAAATTCTTCTTACAAGCTGTGGCTGTAAATCAGAAGTAAAACTATATTCCCATTCCCTCACAAAAGCATTACATCTCTGAAGATCTTGTGAGTTACGATTTCATTTTCCCATTTCCAGCACTAAGCTTGCAAGAACATAATTAGCTGCATAGGCAAAGCACAGTGTTTTTTTTCTTTTTTACAAAAGCTATTACGCTCCTGAAACCTTTTCTTTCCATTGTGCCTTTTGAAAACTCTTTTTTTAAATACTTTTTTTTTTTTTTAAAGGAAGTCTTGTGCTTGAAATCCCTCTGTTTGTTATTTTATTTTTCCAGAAGCAAGACTATTACAGTCTCTTCCCATACTTTTATTCTGGAGGGCTGGTCCTCCAAGAGGGCAGAAGACAGATGAGCTAACCGAAAGCCAAGGACATTATCAGTTCCAGTGCCACCCAAATCCTTATCCAAAGCCTGAGTTTCATCCCACCTCCATAATCCTGCTTCAGCATTATTTAAAGAGAAAATATTGCAAGTCATGAAGCTTGCTTCATAACGACAAGCTGTTTCAGAGCTAAGAAAAATATTGTGCAATTTGTTCTCTGCAGTCAAAAAAACCTGGCCTCATATTTCACACACCCTCCCTCCCCTCAAGTTTAGTTTTATCTCCTTAGAGAAGTTCAGGTCATTTTGGTGATCCTTTTTACAAAAGAGTGCACAGAACACTTCTGGCAAGAGCGAAAGTAGCAGATTGTGGTGCAGGGGTAGAAATTGTTGTGCCAGATATGCTTGTGGGTTTTCTTGGCAACAGACCGCAGCTACTTAATTTAACTATGCCCTCAGATGATGTTTCACACTGACTCGGGAAGACCCATATCCCGAGGCTGGAACTTAAAAGCAAAGAATTTAAATCCGAGAATAACTTGGTGCAACTTCAACCTTGATGTAGCAGCCTTAATGATAGGTTTGGAGTTTTCTGTTTCTTTTTTTTTTCTGTTTTCTTCCCCCTTTAAGCCTGAGGAAGACACTGAAACAAAGTCATGGGACCACGAAGGGAAAGAACTATTCATGATCAACTGATCTTAATCACACTGAAGTTTCATGGGTTTCCTCCAGGAACAGACAAGCTAAACAATTTCTATTTGTGCCGTACAGTCCCGTACTTCAAAATCATTGTTCTTCCTTCCATTCTCAGCTTACCCATGGTTTAGGACAGTGGTGCTGTAGCAACACTCAGTGTGGGTCTCCTGATCCTTACGATAAGGACTTACTGGCAAGAGTCTCCCACAAAAGCCTCAGGGTATAATTGAGGCCCACAGCTAACACCCCATCCGCTAAATGCATCTACCTCCACTGACAGCTACTGGGAATACTTCCAAGCCGCTGTCTTTGACAGTGTTAGGGGACTCACTATCTAGTTAATAAATAAAGGGAAGCCAGAAGTTTCCTTCAAGCACACTGAAGCAGGATAGGAACTTTCAGCTCGTGCATGCTGGAAAAGAAACTGCCTTGCTTGCAGGCCCTAGCATTTACAGGGAAAAAAAAAGGTTTCACTGTATGACCTTAGCTTGAGGGATATTCACTCTGTGTTAAAAAAAACTCACTCTTTTTTTGCAGCTCTTCCACGTTACCCATCAAAGCAATAGAAGACACTTAGTCCTTATCCATCATCTACAAACTTAGCAGGAGAGATCAGTGTCTCGATTTCTGCCTGACAGACGGACACAAAGAGAAGTAAACACAAACAAAAAAACCCTACAAAACCACAGAATAAAGTAAATGTTAATTAAGCAGATCTGTATTATACTGCACTGAAAACATGCAGCATCAAGTTTAACTTTTTGTATACTCGGATTTAAAAGCTGCCTGGCAAATTGCAACACCCCCCCCGGTTTCTGCTTTAGCATCCCTCCTGCAAGCGAGTCAGTTTCGGGATTGAGTTCGTTTCCAGAGCTAATAACAACGATACGGTTTTATTTTTGGTGCTCGATACCAAAACGTTCCAACTTTCCCCGTCTGCAAGAGCGCAGAATTTGCTGAGCAAGACCCCGGCCGACAAACCGTACTTCAACGAGCCTAAATATCCCACTGAAAGTAATTAAGCGCTCTCTTAGCACCATTTCCCCTATTGGGGAGGGGGTTGTTGGTGGAAGGAACTGGGGTTCGTGGCGTTAAAGGGGTTCGTAGCTGGGGTGCCGTGCCCGTTCCCCGACGGCCCGGAGAGGGGGCGGAGCGCCGCGGTGCCTCCTCCCGCGGGCAGACCCGGCCTCGCCGCGGCCGCCCGCATCGCCCGACCCGACCCGCACGTCTACGGCCACTCGACACAATGGAAACGCAACCGCCAGCAGGAAGACAGATGGATTTTATTGTTCCGGACAGCGCTAAGATAAAAACCGAATTCGGTCCGTCAGGCCCCCGCCCCGCGGGCGATTAGGAGCAGCCCAGATTAGCGATCCCATCTGCTTATCCCCCCCCCAACCCCCGGCACCGCTGCCGCCCGCGGAGCGGCGCCCACACCCCCGGGCGCACCCCCCCCCCCCGCCGCCCGGCCGCCACCGCGGGCCGCCCCCGGGCCCCGCCGCACGCTGCCGGCCGCCAGACGGGCACCGACCCGCCGCGGTGATGCCGCTACCCGCCGGGCGGCTCCCGGGGCGCCGCTCGGCACCTTCCCCCGGCGGCAGGGAGGCGGCCGCGGGCCCGGCGGGCAGGTGAGGGACGGAGGAGGACGGGTGAGGAGCGGAGCGGGCCGGGGAGAGGGGCGGGAGGGCCGGAGGGGCGCGGGGCGGCCGTACTCACCGGGCGGGCCCCGCCGCGGAGCCGCGGCCCCACTTCCTGTGCGCTAGGAAACGGGCGGGCGGGCCGCCGCCGCCGCCCTTAAAGGGGACGGCACCGGCCGCCCCCGACCGCCTCCGGGGCGGGACCGCCCCCCCCCCGCTCCCGGCGCGTGTCGGCTCCCCCCGGGCTGCCCGCCGAGGGGGGGGGCAGCGGCTGAGCGGCCGTTAACGGCGGCAGGGCGGGGGCCCGCGGCCTCCCGCCCGGCGCCCCGCACCCCGTCCTGAGGCGAGGGGCGCGTCGGGCTGTGGCGCGGCCTGCAAAGGCGGGAGGGAGGCGGCGGAGCGCTGGTGCTGGGCGTGTAAGAAATACGCCGGTGATAAGCAGCACGCCGGTGTGCCGGGGCGCGCTCCTCTGGGCGGGCTCGTTCACGGCTGCGGCGGCCCGGGCCGCAGGGAGCGGGCACGGGGCCCGGCAGATCTCCTGGGGCGCGGGGGAGGAGGGCGGCACCGGGCCCGAGGCCCGCAGGCCGGCGCGGCCTGGCTCGCACGGGGCCTCTCCGCCGGCGCGGGCCGCGGCGTGCCCGGCCCCCCGCGGGTGGGAGCTGCCGCGGTGCCGAGGGCCGTGCTCCGCCCTGTGGAGCTGTGCAGGCCAGACCGGTGTCTGGTACCCTATGGCGCGGTGTGGTTGTGCTCCTCTTGTGCAGGGTCCTGCACCTGGGTCGGGGCACCCCCCGGTACCGGTACCGGCTGGGGGTGAAGGGACTGAGGGCA
>RSEF01000006.1:4440438-4454321 GCA_003993805.1 Himantopus leucocephalus
ATCAAGAGCTACTTACATTTCTTCACTGCAGTTTTCTGGTCTCTCCATTCTATAGCCTGTTTTTAGGAGGTTAAAGAGTCTTTCAGGAGCAATACCTGGGTAGGGATTGCCTCCCAAAGTTACAATCTCCCATAGCAGAACTCCAAATGACCACCTGAAAAAAAGAAAATGAGCTTTTATTTAGTGGTAGGTTTCAAGAGCTTAGTATCTCTTTCACCCAACAAATCTCCTTCTAGTGTTTTGAGAGCCCAACCAAATTCAAGACATTGTCGAGCCAGAGGGGCCATACAGATGCATATAGGGCCACCCTGGTTCCCAAATACCATTCATTGAAAAGATTAGCAACCAAGACAGTAGAGATAAGGGACAAAAGCTAACTGTATCCTGGGAAGGCCCATCTTCTCTAGAAAGCAGAAAGAGAAAGTCCTTCCNTGGAGGTGCCTCTCTTTTTCCTTTGGCTACAGAGGGAGTCTAACCTCCTTAATTAGCCCTTATAGTCCTATTCAGAAAGAATTGCCTAAATTTACACAGGCTGGTTCAACCAGTTACCAAAGTACTGGTTTGCTATCTTGACTATGGGGTTGTGTTTATATGCACAATCCTAAGCAACACCTTTGATTTCAGCTTGTCTGTTGGGCTGTTTCAGCAATTCAGGACTTAATTTTCTTCTTAGAGTTGATGAAAGAGGAGGAAAGAATTTATTCTGGAAATGCCAAATGCCTAAAATATAGTTTAACATAGAATGGAAGACAGATGAAACTCTCTTCTTAAACGAACAGAAGGAATGGTTACTTTTTTTAACCTACTTTCTTGACGAGCTCAAACAAAAAGACCTTGCTGGGTTGGAAATATTTAGGTGGATTAAATTAGTCCATTTTTGGAGTGCAGGTCAGGGGAAGAGATGCAAAAGTGTTTTTCCTTCCTTAGTGGAAGGCTTTTTCGAGACACAAAGAAGCTAAAAATTAATCTGAATCTGCTCAACTGACAGAACTGCCCAAATCTGGATGTTCAAAATGAAGGAAACCAGCCAACACTGTTTCACTCAAAGGGGATACTCAATGGGATGCATCTGGAAGCAAAATTACACACAATTTATGACAAATGTTAGCTTTTGTGCTCTCATCATTGGGCAATTTCTGTGAAAACTCCACTTTTAAGAAGATTTTAGGAAGTATTACACACCTAATGCCAAACCAAACAGCAGCGTCTAATTCCCTTTGAAAATTCCATCTCAAAATGTTAGCCACAAACCTCACCTCCCGTCTGACTACATTCCACCTGTGCTTCTCACATTTTCAAGAACAGCGGTAACACCAAAAGTCCAGCCATAAAACTTCCAAAATGGGCACAGAAGCCAAAGTGAGTCTCACGCAGTCCTACGTGGTACGCTGCCGTTTTGCTCCCTGATGCCATTCATTGAATTAATTTTTAATCACTCTGCACATTCTTGAAAGCTAATGAATATTTATAGCATTTTCATATACTTTATTAATGTACCTCCTCGTATCCTTTTTGAAGCCAATTATGCTCTGCCATCAGGTTATCATTCTGTCCATGATTAATTCAAATAAACTTTGTAGCACAGCAAGTTTTATTTTTAAGCTCTACCTTTTCTGCTTAAGAGGAATTTTACAGAATACAGAAGGGGGGATCAGATGAATAATTACTTAAAGTTGTTTAGTAAATGGGCATATTAGAATAGAACGCTGTACAATGCTACAATGCTTTCAAATCATTATACAAATTAAGTAGTATGGGAGGAGAAATGAGAGGTGAAAAATTTGCCATTGTGCTATATTTATTGCTGAATAAAAATGCGAACAGAAAAAGCCAGGAAAGAAAGAAAAATATGTGAAGGGGAAGACAGTAGGCTAGCTTTCCACTGATGTCATCGACCTCTGAAGCAAAAAGGGATTTTGTGAATGCTGGCAAGTGGTACTGTTATTAAGCACTGCTAACCACTAACTATATAGAAAGGCTTTAGAAGGAAGAGGCTGGAAAATAGAAACACAGAGTATCAGGGAAAAAAGAGCATACTGGAATGGTTGTTGAGTCTATTAATATATATGGTCACCTAAAATATCATTGTATCACCACAAACAACAAAGAATATTCCTAAAATAATATTTTCAGTGAGTGTAATTACCCAAAATAACAATAAACGCTGCAGAAAAGTACTTCATTTATCAGTTTGCTGCTGTTGGAATGGCATTCGTGGAACCTCGTGCTGGAAAGGGTTTGCTTTGCAACTTTCTGCGTGTGTCTCAAGTACTGTTCCGTAGGGACTTGGCTACATTAGGAGCTGCTATATAACATTCTCAGATTACTTCACGTATAGTGACATGAATAGTGAAGGTGACCTCACCAGTGAGTCAAAGGCACCGTGTAAGTGTGGCAGACATTGAGACCTTTTATGGCACTGTACTGCGGCAGACCTGCAAAGCACAGTGCAGCGCTCTGTAAAGAATGCCTGATGCATCTCCGAGAAAGCTGGTAAATCAGCATGGCTTTACACGGAGATACTAATCCAGATCTGGGAAGCAGTAAAGCTACACAGCACCAGTGTGGTGTCCAGGGCTCTGAGCTAGCTTGCTTGATGCCAGCTGGGCAATCTCTGTGTGGCATGGTATCACATACACAAGAGATGGGCTCCTGGGCTTGACAGCAGCCCATCAGGAAAACAAACAGGGAGGAATGGTGTTGGATCCAGAAGATCAATCAACAATCAAAGAAGAGGCAGTTACATGACAACACAATCTGTTCTGGCCCCAAACCATAAGTGGCAAATCTGTTTCGGAGAAAATGAAGAAATTAAAAATATGCTAAGAAGTTTTTAAAAGATTTTTAACAATTCTCTGGGGAAAGTCATTGTAGAGAAGGAGGTCAGCACAATGGATACGCTGAGGAGGATGAAAAGAGGCACAGAAAAACTTGTAAGCAGACCTAAGTAAAAGTGATGTTCTCCCGAGAATTACCCCAATCTTTTTTCTTGCCTTACTCCAAGTGCAACAAAGTAAATGAAAATATTTCAGAAATTCATTTCGTAAGGAATTTCCAAGGCAAGCAAAATATTTTATTTCACTAACACTGCTCTGACCTGCAGAGAGAAGAGTAAAAAGTGAATGTAAATAATTTTAGAAGTGCAAATCAAAAGGTTCCTATTTGCACACACTGCTGTGAAACACTGTGTTGCCAAAGTGAAACGTCATTGAGATTGGGATGTTTTACTCCATTTGAGTTTAATGAAAACATTACTTTAGCCAGAGCCTCTTTTCAAGGGCAACTTGGAAAGTATCTAAATGCTACCTAGCAGAAAATCAGGCATAAATACTGCTGCTTTTGCAGTCCCTTAGAGGTTTTTCTCCCAAATAAACAGTACTTAGTTTTACAGTGTCTGTCTGGTGATGAGTCACAAGCATCATTCATCCCAGAGAGAAAGAAATGAAAGTATCTGATCCTGAGTTAAACGTATACAAACACTCCTCTGCCTGGCTTTTTACCTATCAGATACGAAAACAGCTTAGCTGTGGTAGCTTTGCCACCTAATCATCACAGGTGGGGAAAGAGCACATCCGTCTTCAAGATCTCCGTTTCCCTAATCACGCAAATGAACTTGCATCTTGGCACTGGAACGGGACTATTCCCCTAAGGTCTGAGCTGGCTGTCATTAAAATTAATTGGAGTTTTGTCATTGATTTCAATGTGAGCGAGGGCAGGCATTAAATTCTTCTTCTCTTCGCCCCACCCATCCCTCATCTGCCAGCAAGCGTTACAGACAACTGATGAGCAGGAACTGGGAAGTCTGGTACGACCTTTATCTTCAGCAAAGACTAATAATTTGTGTCTATATATTCAAAGGCAACCACGTCACATGAACAGATCCAACCCTTGTTGATTTCAACAGGAATTACGTACCTAAATACCTCTGGATAGTATTTTCTTCAGATTTAATTCAATAGCAAAAATCTTACATGTTGTTGCCAGCTGATGGTGTCATCCAGGCTGTGGTGTTCACGTCTCTTTGTAAGAGTAACAGCTTTGGCTACTGTGTACCTTGTTGTGCTTCCTCCCTCATCTCCTTAAACAAGTACATAAACCATAAAGAACGCAAGAAGTTACACTTACACATCACTTTGTGTTGTATAGATATGATCAAATAGGGACTCTATGGCCATCCATTTAACAGGTATCCGACCCTAGAAGGAAAAAAAACAATGCAATTGTTTCCAAGTGGAAAACCAAGGTATTTACCTTCAAAACTGTAACAGATACTCTATCCATACTCTAATATTTTCCAATGGACTGAATGACAAGCATTGTCATTTCATAAGAAAAACAGTGAGGAGAGCAATTGTAAGAGCTTTTAAAATCACTGATTCATTTCATTCCACACACTTCCATAACCTAATTGCGCACAATAAAGTGTTGTGGTTTTTTTCCAGACGGTCACCAGTTTAAGTCAGATAAACTCAACTGTCGTCTTAACAAAGAGCTTCATCTAAAGAGTTATATGCTTCAAACACGAATGTCTGTCTTCTAACAGGATACACCCCACTGCTTTTGGGAAACGTGCAAATGCAAAAATGATGGGGAGTGATGATTAAAGAGGAAGAGCTATCCGTTTGTATCAGGGATGACTCATAAACAGAAGCGCCTAGATGTTAAGATACCTTTGGTTTCAGAACTGTACTTGGACAGTCATATTCGGTTACTGGTTACTAAATTGCATCTGCAAGCTGCTACTTTCCACTGGCAGAAATTCACTGACAAAATCTGACAAATCTGCCCCAGATAATTCATGAAAATCTGGCTTTGCTAAATTTCCAAGATGTTTCATAACCTTCACAGGATCACTAGCATTCATATGGCTAACTTCTTGTTCTCATGAAATTCATGGATATACATACACATATGCAACAACTGTTTTAGAAGGATTTGAAACTTATCCTTCTCTTCTTTCCTCTCGATTTTTTTCTTTTCCCTGTTTGCCTGTGCAAGCAGACAGATGCTTGTTAGGCTCTGAAGAATACTGTGGCGATGAGTGCCTCAGAAGAGAAAATATCCATTCAGCACATCTATACCCCACCAAATAAAATGAAACTGCCTTTATGTAAATGCATCATTCTTAAAATGCAGAGCAACTGGTATAGATCGGTGTAAAACACATACATCAGAAGATAAGCTAAATGAACGCGGCAAAGCCCTTTTACATATATGATCATGTCTTCCAAAAGGTGTTTTTTTTTCTTTGCAACTTATTTCGACTTATGAAACACTCACACAAACCGGCCTGAAAAAAACAGGGAAAGCTAAACTGCAAATGCACAGCATTTAAGGAAATCTTTTTATACAAATCTAAAATTTTCACAGGCAAAAACTTCTGTTGGCAACTCTTCCACATTAAGTCATAGAGGGAACTGAACCAACGCTACTCATCTTAGAAAGAGTCAATAGAAAATAGTGTTAGTGAATGTCACAGCCTGGCCTGGGATTGACTTGTAAAAGTTCCGCTGATGTCAGTGACAGGTGGAGGCAAACAGGCAGAAAGCAGGATTTGGCTTGCTGTATTTGACAGTATTTTTTACAAGGATGAGTAAATGACAAGCCTTAACTTATCTTCTTAGTCTCAAAGTTATTACGCTCAAGCGTTTCTTTTCAGGGGAGCAGTGATGTGACGCAACAACTCATCTTTCCATCAAGTTTCCTTTGCACAGTCCAACAGGTGAAACGTTACCGTATGCTGACTCCTGCCACGAGCACTGCGAGCACAGAACTCTGTCTGGGCACCCGACAATAATTTACTGTGGCAGGCCAAATAGAACTGTTTTAAATAACCTCTGGCAGGTAGCATTAGCTCCTGATCTACCCCGACCTGTGAGGTACCATTTTGATTAAGATTTGGTATCTTTCATACGTTTGGAAGTATTTGCAGGACGGCTTTGCTTCAAGTCTTCTGCATAGATGTGCTAATTCCTGAAATTAGGATCTTTATAGAAGTTGGCTGCATTTTTTTCCAACTCCTTGGGATTTTTTTGTTTATATTTTTAATTATAAATAAGAAAAGAGACAGAGAAAAACGGTGTAGTTTTTTCTTTGTGTTTTCAAGCAGCATGATGAAGAACTGGATAAATGAGAGGGCCCACCTCCTTTAAAAATGGGCTGCCCTCTACCTGTAAAAAGGTTAATAATTAAAAGCTCCTGCAATAAACAAAGGTGTTGTTCTTCTGTATTTACATTAACAAAACCACATGCTATTTTTAAGCATCCTGTGTGAAGTCTCTAGCCTTAAGAAAAAGAAATAATTTATTACAGACTATTTGGCACATTGCTTTTAAAAAACAGCAGATCTCATCCTACTCTTTACATATTGTCTTGCAACTTTTCACGGGATCACAGAACCGCTGAGGCGGGCAGGGACCTCACCCCTCTGCTCAGAGCAGGGTCAGCCACGGCAGGTTTCTTGAGACCATTTCCAGCCAAGGTTTTGAGTATCTCCAGAGATGGAGATTCTCTGGGCAGCCTGTTCCAGTGTTCGATCACTGGTACGGTAAAAAAGCTTTTTCTTTTCTTTAAATGAAAATTCTCATATTTAAAATAGCGCCTGCTGCCTCTTGTCCTGTCACTGGGCCACACTAAGAAGAGCCTGGCTCTGGTGGCTTTACTCCCTCCCATCAGGTATTTATACACGTCAATAAAATCCCCCCGAGCCCTCTTTTCTCCAGGCTAAACAGCCCCAGCGCTATCAGCCGCTCCTTGAATGTCAGATGCTCCAAGGCCTTAATCATCACTGACCCTTCTTCTACTTTTATTAACTTTTACATAGTAGAAATAAATCGTTTTTGTTGGCAAGTTAACAACAAGAGGTGGAGGAGGTAATGGTGACTTAAATACGGTATGNAGGCCTTAATCATCACTGACCCTTCTTCTACTTTTATTAACTTTAACATAGTAGAAATAAATCGGTTTTGTTGGCAAGTTAACAACAAGAGGTGGAGGAGATAATGGTGACTTAAATACGGTATGTTTTTTTACACATCTATATATTACTGCCCCACTGATTAAGCTCATCATTTTGCTTCATCTTCATTTTTCTTTAAAATAGATCATTGTTCTAAGTTAATAAAAAAATAGCTATTATCTTTTTTCTTCTGTGCTCAAGTCCTGCAGTATAAATTCACTCTCTCGATTATGTAATAATTCCCACTACTGTTTTTAACATGCACCGTACCTTACTCCTCTTGACATAGGAATCTTCTTCATATACATCACGGGAGAGGCCAAAATCGGAAATCTTCATTTTGCGCCCTTCTGCCACCAATACATTTCTGGCTGCTAAATCACGATGGACAAGCTTTTGGAAGAAACCAATAAGAGTGTTTATGCTTCTCGTGGAGGAACCAACTGCTGACATGTCCACCTATCAGACGGACATGCTCCTATCACTATTGCACTGCCCTACCTTCATTTCTGCAAGGTACTGCATTCCGCGTGATATCTGCCATGCAAATGAGATCAGATCTCCCATTGTTAAGGCTCTCTCATCAGGGTTATCCAAATAACTTGAATTTCTGTTGCCATCACTACCCACGTAGCTGGGTCCTACTTTTCGACTTTCTCTGAGAAAACTGCGCAAGGAGCCGTATTTAGCATACTCCACAATTAAATACAGCGGGCCTGAAATAAACAAACACCTCGATAAGTAAACAATTAATAGATAACCATTTCATTTTATTTTTTCAAAGAAGTCTGTTCTAATCAACACATTGTTTTGAACAGTCAGAGGCTCCAGACACCTCTGGCCTTTACGTAAAAGGCACTGAATCAGCCATGGAATCACAGAGTATTTTTAGCTTACATCCTCCATGCAAAGTGAATGAATTTCAGCCTAAATCAAAGCAGAATTCAGACTCTTGTTATATTCCCTCATCTAGATCAAGAGACTCATCTAGATTTTGAGACTAAAAAAGAGACAACCTTCTTACATACCAGATCCGTGAAACAGGCCAACTTAGAGAAACTTTTTAAAAAAAAATAAATAAAATCAAAATACTTTTCTGGAGTGTGTGATACTGAGCTCACAAATCATCTGCTAATTCCAGTGTTGTATTTAAGGTGCCTTTTCAGAGCACTCAGAAACATTCTGACATTTCTATCCATTAGTTTCTCCTCCCCATTACCCACATGAATAATATCCACTCAGTGCTTTAACGCTAAATACATTTGTCTGCTGTATCAAAGTCCTCCCACCCCATACGGCAATGAATTAACTTGATATTTATTAAAAGCCTGTGACTCAGAAACAATTCACTTCCTTTGGGATGAAAAAAATACATTGTACTGAAAAGAAAAAAAAACAAAACGTCCCGCCCTGCTGGTTCAGTATCTTACTAAGGCTCAGAGATGACTCAGTCCTGAGTTATATTCTCTGTCTACAACTAAAAGTGCCACTTGCCACAGAACTGGGTGGGCACAGAAGGCAGGGCTTTGCCCAGGGTTGCAACGCGCACATGGTGATTTTTAGGCTGCGTAATTACAGATGCAAAAGGAAGAGGATGTTGTGAGGCAACTTCATTTAGCACAAACAAAAATTACTCAGATCAATTCCTATGCTCAACAATGAAAATTGCTTCACTGGCAGTTCATAATGCACGTGTCTGAAAATTCTCCCCCTTGAAATAAAGCTTTCCATGAGTGTGGCTTTTAGCAAGTATTTCACAAGAGGGAGACCATAGCTTTGTGACAGAGGAGAAGAGCTGAGTATCAATCTAACTATCCAGCTATATTTTAACAAAAGGATCTCTAGTTGTCTTTTTTGGTTTGTCTGTTTGGTTTTTCTTTTTTCCCCCCAAAGGGAGATCTCACTCCCTGGCTTAAGCCTCAAAGCATTGTTTTAGTATGAATAACAACAACAACAATGAAAACCCCATTAAACTTTAAATATAACCCATATTTGAAAAGACTTACTAAGCATCACCATAATATAAAAATATATATTTTGATTGGGAGAGAACTGGTAGTAGATTTGTATGAAAAGCTTCATAATCAAAATGCGTGTTGAAGAAAACCACAGGAAGAATGCTTAGTTACACTGATTAGCATTTCCCCTTGACTTCAAACACTGCTTTTCTTATAGGTCCCTCATTTTTTCAGCTAGCAACAAATTTAAAAGGTGCTCAGCAATTATTAAGCAGTGGTCCAAACCCATCAATGAACCGCTCTTTATTTCCTTGCTTGACATTTTCATCTCAATAACGAGTTTCCAATATTTACCATCTTGACTGCAGGCTCCATAAAGTTTGATGACATGAGGATGGTTCACCTGTTTCAAAAGGTTGAACTCTGAGAGCAGATCTCGCAGCTCACTCTGGGAAGCATTTTCTGCAGAAAGCGTCCAAACACACAGTTGTGGTTAGGAAAGCATTACTCAAGAGTTCTCTACGTATGTCTGAAGTATGAGATCAACCATTTCTCCCGGAATTAGCAAGAGGTTGGAAAACTCCATACTTCCCCACAGGAGAGAAATCTCCGTATGTCCACGTTCATATCGCAACCACGTGAATGGCACTGCTGCTGTTCTGGCTTGGTAACCTGCTGTAATCATCGCTCTGGCCCCATACAGATGACTACAGAAAGAGCGGGTCAGCCAAGAACCAGGAGCAGAGTCTGTAATGTCTTGAAGATGCCATGGAATTATTGCAGACCTTTTCTAGTGTTCTAAAGCAACTTTTTAGGGTAAATCATTGCAATCAGAGCTTCAGAAACAAGAAACCGAGATTTTATGTTGATCAAACAAAAAAGACTTGCTCAGTTAACTCCCATGAAACAGCTCTCCTCCTCCTAAATACATTTTCTGATGGAATAAAAATCCACTAATCTTCTGCCTTACACTTGTAGCACACATCCAGGTTTAGAGTTCAGAACCTAAATGTACAGTTCAGATTGATTTTACCGGGAGACATATATGCAGACTTCGCTGATGTCAGTGGGAACCGTATGACAACGTATAGCCCCTAGAGGCTTCCTTAAGCTTTCAAGCATTTTGTTTTTGCAGAACTCTTCTGACTAACAAACTTCCTCTTTGAACGCACTGAGGCTTGAAGGAGATCTTTAGTCATAAAGACACCACAGGTCAGAGATAACCCTTTTTCTACCTCATCCTTTATCTCTCTGACATGCGGAACCTCCCTGGATAGTTCCTACAGAGTGTTATTACTGGGCAGTTGACAAGTATGCGGTCGCTTTTACTTAAGGCAAATAAAAAACAAGCTCAGCTTCTGATCTTTGGTACCTTATTGTATGTTTTTTCCATAAAGGCTGCAAGCCCAAAAGGATTTATTTACATATCCATTTAAAATACGTGTGCTAGTAGTTTGCCCTGGTCAGGATAATTTTTTTATTCTGTTCTACTGTATGTTTGTATAGGTACTGTATGTTTTTATCTGCCATATATTATCTTATAGTCTGAACCTCCACTCAGACTTCAGAGTCTTCTACCCCAGGGAGCGCAGGATCGGATGGTCTCTCACTACTGATAGGGATTACAAAAAATACGCATTTATGTAAAACAAAAATGAATATCATCACCTTAATGCCTCTGAGAAAGTCTTATTTTTCTAGCTCTGGAACTGCATGGCATTTACAAGAACAGAACAAAGTTCCCCATGCCTGTTTGTCTGCTGGAAAAACAAACTTTGATAGCGCACAAATGGAGACAATTAGCTCTGAAGCTTTATGGCCCTTGTTTTTACAAATTGTGAATAATGTCTATTTACATATTGGTTGGTGTTTTCCCCTTTAATTTTATTGTGACGAGGGCATTCATATCACGCAAGAGGTCAGATTTAATTAATATGAGAAAAGTGGTAATAATGGGCTGAAAAAATTATCCCTCTGTTCCTTTAAACCTCCATCCATAGCTCCAAGACTATTTTGGCTCAGCTAATTACTTACTGCTCCTTGTTCCCTCCCTAAATTGAAAAGTAGGGAGAGTCCTACCCTGGTCTGTTCTTAGCCACGGATTGTGCCCACCTACACAGCTCAGGCAGGAGATGTGTTTTATGCAATAAGCTAGAGGCTTTCTCCGTTAACATACTGGTATACATACCGTTCGCTTTTAAAGATCAGGCTGTGTAGAGTCCCTAACATTCGGACAAATTACCCCCTTTGCATCTGTTACAGGGAAAGAACGGGTGGAGTTGGCCTGACAGCAAAATAACTGTCCTTTATAACTTCTGACAGCGTTATAATGACCACTGTGGACCAATGCAATGTTTCTTATACTTGAGCTGTCACGTGTTAACAGTAAAGTTAAACCAATAACAACAGATAAATATTTGCAGAATGACAAATGTTCTCCACAGTCAAGCTGGAAAATGGAATTTAGGTGACTATCTGCAATGTAATTTACATTACAAAGGGACCCACTAGAGCCTGAAGTATTACTGTAAATGTCAGATCAATTTATTAAAATAAGGTGCTTAAAATAAAGGGTTACTCCTTCGCATTATCAATTCTGTCAATTCTTTCCTTCATAATAGCTAGGGAAGGCTGAATGTTAAATTATCCACAAGTAAAAGAAACATTTTTACCACTGTGTCTTGGAATCTCAACTCTGAAGTCACATGTTGTTGATGAATGTGTTGATGTGCACATTAAGTGCACAAATAAATATGAACTGATTACTAAGACTATTCCATTGATAATGATATACAGGTCGTCACTTGAGTATTACAAGCAGTGGTTAACTAGTCTTCACTTCAGAAAAGGCTTAGTTCCTGGATTTCCTCCATATCACCTATTCCGCACTGAGCCTCTCGCAAGGCAGGCGTGCACCTCGTAACGCATTTATTTCTTTAGTAAAATGATAGGATATGCGGCATCTTTGCACTCAAGCAGCAGATGATGTGGTGTTGGTTTTGGGTTTTTTTTTAAACCAACCTTGCATATAATGGAAATGGTAATTAGTAGTGTAACATTTCCCTGTAATTACATGTTTTTACTTATAAGCAGCAGTGAACGGTTGAGGTCGCTCAGCTAAAGCTAGCAGCCCAGCTAAAGAAATCTTCTTGCATCCATAAGCCTTTCTGAAGGTTGTTTCCCCTCTGTCTCATATATTCATACGTGCCTGATATGTAGGGACTACATGCACGTACGAATTAGTCCACAAGACAGTAGAGAAGGACACAATTTTCTTTTCATATCTGTTTCACCTTTCAGGCTATGGTGAATAAATGGCCTTCTGAAGGAACTGGTTTGAGCATTTCCACTGACCTCTTTCACCATCATTGCGTGTCTAGTGGGCTATTCAAGCCAGTTTGGCAGAGCTCCTAGTAATTGAAAGCAGACCAGAAAGTGTAAAAGTAGATGGAATTTTCAATCATAAAAGTAACTTAACCCTATTGTGTCTCTTGACACGATCATAACATGTTTTATTTAAAAAGCTTTGTCAAAGAAAACTGGGTAGAGAGGGAAAAAAGTCAGAAAGCTTTAACAAGCCCTTGCAATATTTCCACCGATGCTAAATGAAATTAAATACGCTCGCTGTGTTAAGTCAGAGGTTCCTTGCGCATCATGAATTCAAACTTGTGGAAATTACTTATTTTGGATCAATGTGATGCTAGCTCCTCAAGTGAGAAATCTCAGAATGTAACAGAACGCTGGAAAAAATGAAGGCTGTGACAATGGTTGGTTTTAGCTGACCTTTCACTTTCATGCTAGGCTCTTAAATTCCATTCAGAGGTTACAACAAAATAGTTTTCAAATCATTTCAGACCCAGATGCGACTGTACCTTTTAGCATTTTCACTGCCACAGTGGTATAGCCAGCTCTTCCCTTGAGTCGGAATGCTGTTGCCTTCACGACCTTTCCAAATTCTCCTTCTCCGAGAGTCTTGCCCAGAACCAGGTTCTTCCGAGGGAATTCCCACTTTGGATCTTCCTGCAGGAGAGAAAAGGAACCCTATAAGATGAAGCAAGAAAAGGAGTGGCTAGCTGTACCCAAAGTATTAATGTTCAGTAGGAGAACGTTCTTCAGGAATATGTAGACTTGTGTGCACAATGTTTGCTTGCTTGCTTGGTGTACAATGTTTGCTTGCTCTTTTTATCAATACGAGTGTATTCCTATAAAAGCTTCTGAATCCCTAGGTATTTTGAAAGACTTTTTCCATTACCTTGAAATCACCTAATTGAAACCAGGCTGTACATGTAGTCTATGGATAATGGATATTTACGGGTCTGGGAAATCGGATACAAATGAAACATGAAGTGATACAGGATTCATTATGAATATGTGACCTTGACTTCACAGAGAAATAAATCAGTTTTCCTCATGGAATAAGGCTTTCCCCAAAGAGTTCATCAGAGACAACAAACCTCCTCTTATGAAATTAGTGTTATTAAGCCTTACGGTTGCTAAATGACGACAGATGTACAAACCAGACAAGAAATTAAAGCACATGGAGCACAAGGTCTGTGAAGACCTCAATATCCAACTTCCAAATAGATTTGATGTTGCCACACATGTCATATAAAGCAGCAGTGTTTCTCTACCGTGTCGGTCCATGAAAACGCACCAGCCGGCAACGCATCCTGGATAGTATGTGATTCAACACAGAAAAAATTAAAGGTATGATAGTGTGACTGGGAAAAAGTCCTTAAAATGTGGGTAAAACTCACACTCCAACCGACACCTACAGTCTGTTTTGTTTTAAACTTACCCTTATTGTGATACTATGGCTCATCACAGAGACTACGAACCTACTAATTATTAGTATTTAATCAGATAAAGTAAAACCACGCTACTGTCAAATGGAGAGTTACATTTAGAAAAAAAGCGTTGGCTCAAATTAGGCCTAAGATGTTACATTATATTAAAACATAAAAAAA